>CM059819.1:8642027-9082027 GCA_030435695.1 Brachymystax lenok tsinlingensis
GATGGTGGGGTGGTACATGATACATAGACAATATGGTGGGGTGGTACATGATACATAGACTAGATGGTGGGGTGGTACATGATACATAGACTAGATGGTGGGATGGTAAATGATACATAGACAATATGGTGGGGTGGTACATGATACATAGACTAGATGGTGGGATGGTACATGATACATAGACTAGATGGTGGGATGGTACATGATACATAGACTAGATGGTGGGGTGGTACATGTTACATAGACTAGATGGTGGGGTGGTGCATGATACATAGACTAGATGGTGGGGTGGTACATGATACATAGACAATATGGTGGGGTGGTACATGATACATAGACTAGATGGTGGGGTGGTACATGATACATAGACAATATGGTGGGGTGGTACATGATACATAGACTAGATGGTGGGATGGTACATGATACATAGACTATATGGTGGGATGGTGCATGATACATAGACTAGATGGTGGGGTGGTACATGTTACATAGACTATATGGTGGGGTGGTACATGATACATAGACTAGATGGTGGGGTGGTACATGATACATAGACAATATGGTGGGGTGGTACATGATACATAGACTAGATGGTGGGGTGGTACATGATACATAGACTAGATGGTGGGATGGTAAATGATACATAGACAATATGGTGGGGTGGTACAAAATACAGGTGGAGATGATACCAGGTTGTCCTGTAATTTTTCAGACAGTGTGTTAGTAACCAAAGTGGAGGTGATATCAGGTGGGTCCTGTTGATTTTTCAGACAGTGTGTCAGTAAGTGTGAGCGCTTGGCTGCACACCAAGCCTTCCGATCCGTACTGATGTCACGAGTAATTGTTCCGGGCCCCAGGTCTAATTTTGATCAGAAATAATTGTAGCGCGTAGCAAGCTGCAGGATGTTCTGGGCATATCGAGCGAGAGAGCTGGGCTTCCTCGTGATTAAAATGTCACGGCACAAAAGTCCTCCGAAAGCGGAGAAAAGAGGAGGCCTACGCCACAGCTCAAAATCACAGACACATGCCTATGAATTATTCAACAGGGCTTGGTTCAAATGGGTTGTAATCAACGTCTGAGGAACGCCACATAGGCAGCGTTTCTGCCAAGACGGTTAACTCCTGAACTCAATGATGAATATTATCTTTCACCAAAGGTCACACCTGAGATTTTAAGGTAGGTTTACAATGTCCAAACAATACTTCATCAGAACCAATCAGAGTTGATCAGCTTAACTTTTGACCAATGGTGGCAGACTGACAGTGAATAGAGTTGATCAGCTTAACTTTTGACCAATGGTGGCAGACTGACAGTGAATAGAACGGATCAGCTTAACTTTTGAACAATGGAGACGGACAGGCGTTTAATATATTTAAATTAAATCAGGCCGCGAAGAGAATTGACGTTGGATAATAGTGTGTTTTCTGTCCTTAACTGCGCAATAAGGTGCTTCGATTTCTTGTTATGCAGCTAAGATGTGTGAAAAACAATGTTCTGTGTAACTATAGATCTGGATTTACCAATAACATTTCTGTAAAAGGCATGACATAAGATTGTCTGTACCGCTGTGACTGCTAGCTAGAGGCCACATCAGCCCTCATACAAAGGTATGTATTGTGGGTTTTAAACCAGCTAGAGGCCACATCAGCTCTTATACATAGTTATGTATTGTGGGTTTTAACCAGCTAGAGACCACATCAGCTCTTATACATAGTTATGTATTGTGGGTTTTAACCAGCTAGAGGCCACATCAGCCCTCATACATAGTTAAAGTCAAAGTCACCATTATTAGTCAGTTGTACAACCGAATGCCTTCAACCGAAATGTTTCTTCCGCATTTAACCCAACCCCTCTGAATCAGAGAGGTGCAGGGGGCTGCCTTAATCGACATTCACGTCTTCGGCGCCTGGGGAACAGTGGGTTAACTGCCTTGTTCAGGGGCAGAACGACAGATTTTTTCCTTGTCAGCTCGGGGATTCGAACTTGCAACCCTCCGGTTACAAGTCCAACGCTCTAACCACTAGGCTACCTGCCGCCCCTTATGTATTGTGGGTTTGAACCAGCTAGAGGCCACATCAGCCCTCATACATAGTTATGTAGTGTGGGTTTTAAACCAGCTAGAGGCCACATCAGCCCTCATACATAGTTATGTATTGTGTGTTTTTATCCAGCTAGAGGCCACATCAGCCCTCATACATAGTTATGTATTGTGGGTTTTAAACCAGCTAGAGGCCACATCAGCCCTCATACATAGTTATGTATTGTGGGTTTTAAACCAGCTAGAGGCCACATCAGCCCTCATACATAGTTATGTATTGTGGGTTTTAAACCAGCTAGAGGCCACATCAGCCCTCATACATAGTTATGTATTGTGTGGTTTGAACCAGCTAGAGGCCACATCAGCCCTGATACATATACAGTCATGCATTGTGGGTTTTTAACCACTGGATAAATGAAATACTGTTCTCAGGACTGGTAACAACCTCACAAGCATCTTTGCATAACAAATATGTATTTGATATTGCCGGCTCGCTACCTAATCTTTAATCATAATTTTTTCGAATTATGACATTCCCAGAAACGTACAGAAATGCTGTTGGGAGGCTATTCTATTCTCTGTAGTGGCCATTATTACCTAAATACAAAAATTGCATTGCAGTCAATGTGTACAGTCAATGTGTACAGTCAAGGGGTACAGTCAATGGGTGCAGTCAATGTGTACAGTCAATGGGTACAGTCAAGGGGTACAGTCAATGGGTACAGTCAATGGGTACAGTCAATGTGTACAGTCAATGGGTACAGTCAATGTGTACAGTCAATGGGTACAGTCAATGGGTACAGTCAATGGGTACAGTAGGTGAAAAGCATAGTTGCAGCATTCGGACGTCCACTACAAATGACATTTCTTGATAAACCTTATTTAGCTCTTATTTCATGTGAAATAATTATTACACAGTCCTGACTACTCACATAATTATTCCTTAGATATTCACTTACTAGAAACTATTTGAATATCAAACTCACACAAATGATTATTCATAACTACACACACTTCTTTTCAAATTTTCATAAAATATGCACATTTTGACAGCAGATTATAATTTTTTATTCCAGGAAGATAAAGTTGTCAAGGCGACAGCCCCACACCATGTAATATCATTGCAAACCAAGCATGTCTTCCTAGAGGGACAATAGGATTTAATAATACAGTGGCGTGTATAACCTCAGAGATACGGACCAAGAACTGATGTCCACTGGAGAGGACAACAATGAATTGAATCAGAAGGATAAATATGGAGATATGGATTGTTCCAATACTGGTGTGGAATAACCAGCACAATCACAGTGGAATCAACCACTGCAATCACAGGTGCAATGATGTTGACTATATTTGACTGTAATGAATCATCATCATCGTGTGTAAAAGAGAACGAAAGGACCAAACAGGAAGATTTCTATGAATTTATTCCAATACAAAATAACACAAAATTATGGGACAAAGTGACAGAGGTGTAGGGAACGATAGTGAACATTAAATACCAATCACTCAAACCCCATCCCCTCTCCTCAACCCCATCACATCACCTCTCCTCAACCCCATCACTTCCCTCTCCTCAACCCCATCACATCCCCTCTCCTCAACCCCATCACATCCCCTCTCCTCAACCCCATCACATCACATCCCCTCTCCTCTCCTCAACCCCATCACATCCCCTCTCCTCAACCCCATCTCCTCTCCTCAACCCCATCACATCCCATCTCCTCAATCACATCACATCACCTCTCCTCAACCCCATCAATTCCCCTCTCCTCAACCCCATCACATCCCCTCTCCTCAACCCCATCACATCCCCTCTCCTCAACCCCATCACATCCCCTCTCCTCAACCCCATCACATCCCCTCTCCTCAACCCCATCTCCTCTCCTCAACCCCATCACATCCCATCTCCTCAATCACATCACATCCCCTCTCCTCAACCCCATCACATCCCCTCTCCTCAACCCCATCACATCCCCTCTCCTCAACCCCATCACATCCCCTCTCCTCAACCCCATCACATCCCCTCTCCTCAACCCCATCACATCCCATCTCCTCAATCACATCACCTCTCCTCAACCCCATCACATCCCATCTCCTCAATCACATCACCTCTCCTCAACCCCATCACATCCCATCTCCTCAATCACATCACCTCTCCTCAACCCCATCACATCCCCTCTCTTCAACCCCATCACATCCCTTCTCCTCAACCCCATCACATCCCCTCTTCTCAACCCATCACATCACATCCCCTCTCCTCAACCCCCATCACATCACCTCAATACCCATCAAATCACCTCAACCCCCATCACAATACCTCAACCACATCACGTCAACCACATCACATCACTTCAACCCCCAATCACATCACCCCATCACATCACCTCTCCTCAACCCCATCGCATCACCTCTCCTCAAACCCCATCACAACACCTCTCCTCAACCCCATCACATCACCTCTCCTCAACCCCATCACATCACCTCTCCTCAACCCCCATCACTTCCCCTCTCCTCAACCCCATCACATCCCCTCTCCTCAACCCCATCACATCCCCTCTCCTCAACCCCATCACATCCCCTCTCCTCTCCTCAACCCCATCACATCCCCTCTCTCAACCCCATCTCCTCTCCTCAACCCCATCACATCCCATCTCCTCAATCACATCACATCACCTCTCCTCAACCCCATCAATTCCCCTCTCCTTAACCCCATCACATCCCCTCTCCTCAACCCCATCACATCCCCTCTCCTCAACCCCATCACATCCCTCTCCTCAACCCCATCACATCCCCTCTCCTCAACCCCATCTCCTCTCCTCAACCCCATCACATCCCATCTCCTCAATCACATCACATCCCCTCTCCTCAACCCCATCACATCCCCTCTCCTCAACCCCATCACATCCCCTCTCCTCAACCCCATCACATCCCCTCTCCTCAACCCCATCACATCCCCTCTCCTCAACCCCATCACATCCCATCTCCTCAATCACATCACCTCTCCTCAACCCCATCACATCCCATCTCCTCAATCACATCACCTCTCCTCAACCCCATCACATCCCCTCTCTTCAACCCCATCACATCCCTTCTCCTCAACCCCATCACATCCCCTCTTCTCAACCCATCACATCACATCCCCTCTCCTCAACCCCCATCACATCACCTCAATACCCATCAAATCACCTCAACCCCCATCACAATACCTCAACCACATCACGTCAACCACATCACATCACTTCAACCCCCAATCACATCACCCCATCACATCACCTCTCCTCAACCCCCATCGCATCACCTCTCCTCAACCCCCATCACAACACCTCTCCTCAACCCCATCACATCACCTCTCCTCAACACCATCACATCACCTCTCCTCAACCCCCATCACAACACCTCTCCTCAACCCCATCACATCACCTCTCCTCAACCCCCATCACATCACATCACATCACCTCTCCTCAAACCCCATCACCTCAGCCCCCATCACATCACCTCTCCTCAACCCCCAATCATAATCACCCAAACCCCAACACATCACCTTAACCCTGTCACATCATCATAACCCCCAATCACTTCACCTCTCCTCAACACCCAATCATCTCTCCTCAACCCCCAATCACATCACCTCAACCCCATCACATCACCTCAACCCCATAAAATCACCTCAACCCCATCACATCACCACAACCCCCATCACTTCACCTTAACCCCATAACATCACATCACCAATCCTCAACCCCATCACATCACCTCAACCCCATGACATCACATCACCAATCCTCAACCCCATCACATCACCTCAACCCCATGACATCACATCACCAATCCTCAACCCCATCACATCACCTCAACCCCATCACCTCAACACATCACCTTAACCCCATAACATTACATCACCATTCCTCAACCCCATCCCATCACCTCAACCCCATCACATCTCCTCAAACCCATCACACCACTGCTCCTCAATCCCATCACATCACCTCTCCTTAATCCCATCACCTCTCTTTAACCCCATCAAATCACCTCAACCCCATCACATCACATCACCTCTCCACAACCCCCATCACATCACCTCAACCCCATCACCTCAACAGACATCACATCCCCATTCCTCAACCCCATCACATCACCTCTCCACAACCCCCATCACATCACCTCAACCTCATCACCTCAACACACATCACATCACCATTCCTCAACCTCATCACCATTCCTCAACCCCATCACATCACCTCAACCCCATCACATCTCCTCAAACCCATCACATCACTGCTTCTCAATCCCATCACATCACTGCACCTCAATCCCATCACTTCTTTTTAACACCATCAAATCACCTCAACCCCATCACATCACCTTAACCCCATCACATCAACAATCCTCAACCCCATCACATCACATCACCAATCCTCCACCCCATCACATCACCTCGACCCCATCTTCTCTCCTCAACACCATCATATCACCTCTCCTCAACCCCATCACATCACCTCTCCTCTACCCCATCACATCCCCTCTCCTCAACCCCATTACATCACATCACCTCAACCCCAATCACATTACCTCAGTCACATCACATCACATCAACCCCATCACATCACATCACCTCAACCCCAATCACCTCTTCTCAACCCCATCACACCACCTCTCCTCAACCCCATCAAATCACCTCTCCTCAACCCATCACATCACCTCTCCTAAAACCCATCACATCACCTCAACCACATCACCTCAACCACATCACCTCTCCTCGACCACATCACACCACCTCTACTCAATCCCCATCACACCACCTCTACTCAACCCCCATCACATCATATCCCCTCTCCTCAACCCCTTTACATCACCTCAACCCCATCACCTCTCCTCGACCACATCACACCACCTCTACTCAATCCCCATCACACCACCTCTACTCAACCCCCATCACATCATATCCCCTCTCCTCAACCCCTTTACATCACCTCAACCCCATCACCTCTCCTCATCCCCATCACATCACCTCTCCTCATCCCCATCAAATCACCTCAACACCCATGACATCACCATTCCTCAACCTCATCCCATCCCCTCAACCCCATCACATCACCTCTCCTCGACCCCATTACATCACCTCTCCTCAACCCATCAAATCACCTCAACACCCATGACATCACCATTCCTCAACCTCATCCCATCCCCTCAACCCCATCACATCACCTCAACCCCATCACATCACCTCAACCACCATCACATCAGTCCTCCTCTACTCGACTCCCTTCAGTAAACAGGGATGTTTCACATGAAAATTCTCGTAATCTAACGCCTGCCTGAGACCCTGTTCTGTTTCATGAGGTTGCCAGGTCCACATCAAACCCCCCACCTGGGTCCAGAGGTTGCCAGGTCCATATCAAACCCCCCACCTGTGTCCAGAGGTTGCCAGGTCCACATCAAACCCCCAACCTGTGTCCAGAGGTTGCCAGGTCTACATCAAACAACCCCTCTGTGTCTAGAGGTTGCCAGGTCTACATCAAACACCACTCCATCCAGAGGAATGAATTTAAATTTCATAAGGAGAGGAGATTTCATTAAGCCTCTATGATATACATCATCTAATTGTAATTATTTCCAGGTTCTACCTGTTAATGGGGCGGGGTTTCCCTGTGTCCATCAGATCCTTTCTTATCCATGTACATGTTGGATGATCTGGGAGGACAAGTGTGGGGACGGTGTGGCCTAATCCTTATTTTGGGACAGCAGGTAGCCTAGTGGTTAGAGCGTTGGGCCATTTACCGAAAGATTGCTGGATCGAATCCCTGAGCTGACAAGGTAAAAATCTGCCATTCTGCCCCTGAACAAGGCAGTTAACCCACTGTTCCCTGGTAGGTCGTCATTGTGAATGTTTTGTTTGTTCTTAAATGACTTGCCTAGTTAAATAAATAAAAAAATGTAATCCAAAGTCCATGACCAAGTTTGTAAGTGTGGTGTGAGTGCCCCTCTCCTTGAAGACCGCTCTCCTTCTCCCTGCAGCACGCCTTTCAATCATGCACTTCGTAAATTATTTTGCAATAGAAAGCTTGTTTCCATTCCCTGTATCAAGGCAAGCAGCATCCATTATCTTGAGATTACCATACATTTTCCACAACAACAAATAATCGGAGTGCTCCACACGTCAACCATTATCTTCAGCGCTATCGCTCAAGTAACAGGCTATCCAATAAGATTCGATGTCAGCTTTCATATACCAATTTACAAAGTGCATGAAGTTGAAAGGCGTGCTCCAGGGAGAAGGAGACCGATCTGCAGGGAGAGGGGCACTCACACCATCAGTACATTTACAAACTTGTTCATGGACTTTGGATTAGGCCACACCATCCCTGCTCTTGTCTTCTCAGAGCATCCAACATGTACAAAAATAAGATTTATACTATTTATTTTTGTATTTTTTATTTAAATAAGGAGCTGCTGGACACAGGTAAACACTGGGCATTTAAATGTAAAACCCCGCCCCACTCTAACAGGTAGCACCTGAAAATAATTACAATTAGTTGACACGTCACACCTCTTCTGTTTGTGTCTGCGTCTGTCTTCCTGGCTATAGAGTACCACAGTATGAGTCATAATACCCATAAAACCTAGCAGTCAAACAAGGAAATGGTTCCAATTTTCCACCATTCATTTTTCCCATAGGGGATTGTAGAAACATTTAAAATAAGGACTTTGTTTTGTGTAGGCTTACCCTGGCATGACGTTTTGATAACCGTGTAAATCTCTCTAGGACAAGGTGACTTTTATCAATATATTTGCCTGTATTTACCCTCCCCCCAACATGCTAATTAGCTGCTGATGTGGCTATCATAAAGAACTACATACAGGCAAATATATTGAAAAAAGTCACCTTGTCCTAGAGAGATTTACACGGTTATCAAAACGCCATGATGATCTGGACAAGACTGCCAAATCGAGGCAAAGGTAGGAAACTATCTAATATTAGCTACATTTTGAAATGAATAAATTGGCAACATTTCTTTAAATTGACAATTCTGTGAACTGTCTTGTGCAAGTTTTACATTGACACAATACTTGTTAGTAAAGGTGTCAGCTAGAGATGACTTGCAGGAGCTTTCTGGGATTTGAAGTCTTGCAGGATGTCTACTTTGATGCTAATTAGCATTTTAGAATCGGACAGTAAATAGAGCTGAATATATTGATAAGTCACCTTGTCCGAGAGAGATTTCCTGTACATGGTTATCAAAATGTCACGCAGTGGTAAGCCTACATAAAACACAGCCCTTATTTTAAGTGCTTCTAAAATTCCATATTGGAAAAATGAAGGGTGTAAAAAACGATTGGAACCATTTCCCTGTATGACTGCTAGGTTTTATGGGTATTATGACACCTCCGCTGTAGGGCTGTATACCCCTCACCTTGTTAAATGTGTTATGATTGTAAGAAAGTGGAACCCAAATGGAGTGCACTATCCGGCAAAGTGAGAAAATATTTTCTCCCCCTTGTTGACGGCTTTCTAAAAATATAAATCTCCAAAGCATGTTGCTGCCAGGCTGCTATTAGAACGGCTGAGAATACTCTGAAAATTGTCAGGAAGCTAGGTTTCTGACACATGGTACAAATAATAGGCCTTCACTGCCAAATCCTCTTCGCCTCGCTCAATTTGTTGGCCGAAAAGGCAACCTTTACTAATGTCGATGAAATGTAAAAAAAAAAAAAAAAAAAGACACGAGGCAAGCATCTGTCAGACAGTGAATAAACATTGTTATTGCAATGAACTGCTCTTGTACCGAGGTGACTCGATTCTGTATGTTCACCAAAAATATTTTCAATAAAAAGTTTTATGTTTTATGTTTTATTCAGACACACACACATGTCAATCATAGTTAACCCTGTTTGTGATTCACACGCCTCCACATTCACACAGTCGGCTACGCAGAAGATGACAGAACATTTGTTTACCTTCAGATGAAGAGGAGAGGAGATGGTAAAAACCAAGGTGTTTGGGCCTTTTTTTCTTCAGGGTTTGCCCCTTCAGATGATCCTGTGTTGTACAAACAATATCGAACGTTTTCCTTAGCTGTTATTGGACATGACTATGCCTACTAGTGGTTAGGGAACTCTTAAACGCTACAATGAAAATCAGTACACAGCCTCTGGCTGGTGTGTGTGTGTCTAACTGCCTGTGCTAACTGATTTCTCTCTCACACACACGACCACAAGGTTTACAATGTCCTTCAATTTCAAGGGTCTGGCTTCTTTCCTCAGTCTGGGTTAAGTCATACCAATTTTGCTATTTTTATGTGATATAGTTACCATCCAACATTTTATTGATAATTACATTGATAACTGTTGAAATATACTACTTGGTTTTTGATTGACGTAGAATAGAAACACCTGAAAAAGCAACTTTTTTCCCCCACCATTTTTCTCGTAACCACACCACACCAAACCATACTAATCTCAGCAAAAAAAGAAACGTCCCTTTTTCAGGACCCTGTCTTTCAAAGATAATTCGTAAAAATACAAATAACTTCAGAGATCTTCATTGTAAAGGGTTTAAACACTGTTTCCCATGCTTGTTCAATGAACCATAAACAATTAATCAACATGCACCTGTGAAACTGTCGTTAAGACACTAACAGCTTACAGACGGTAGGCAATTAAGGTCACAGTTATGAAAACTTAGGACATTAACTTCTTAGGGAGCGGCAGCTGAGGTGTCGGTTTTGGAGAGTCTGGCGTGCCCAAAGTAAAAGGCCTGCCACTCAGGCCCAGAAACCAGGATATGCACATAATTAGTACTATTGAATAGGAAACACTCTGAAGTTTCTAAGAGTGTTAAAATATTGTCTGTGAGTATAACAGAACTGATATAGCAGTCGAAAACCCGAGGAATATCTGTCCTGGAAAAAGTGTTTTTGACTCATTTTGAACCCCTCCCTATTGAAAACAGCTATATATGGGAGTAAGATTGCAGTACCTATTGCTTCCACTGGATGTCAACAGTCTCTAGACAGTGTTTGGTGATGTTAGGTTGCTCTGGATGGTAATAGAAGAAGAATTTCGAACTAGTCATCGGATGTAAACAGAAGAGGAAGCGAGTTCACGGGCTCGCGCGTGCTGTGGTTTTTTCCTTTCCTATCTGACAATGCTGTGATATTGCCAAGAATCAGAGCTTTTGATGACTATGCAACACTTGTATATTGATGAATGTTTAATAATTCAACTTTTGGATTTTGAATTTGGCGCCTCACATTTCACCGGGTAATTTCACTCCGTAAGTAGTTAAAGAGGTCTTTCTACTGACTCTGAAAAACACCAAAAGAAAGATGCCCAGGGTCCCTGCTCATCTTTGTGAACGAGTCTTAGGCATGCTGCAAGGAGGCATGAGGACTGCAGATGTGGTCAGGGCTATAAATTGCAATGTCCGTACTGGGAGACAGCGCTACAGGGAGACAGGATGGACAGCTGATCGTCCTCGCAGTGGCAGACCATGTGTAACAACACCTGCACAGGATCGGTACATCTGAACATCACACCTGCAGGACAGGTACAGGATGGCAACAACAACTGCCCGAGTTACACCAGGAATGCACAATCCCTCCATCAGTGCTCAGACTGTCCGCAATAGGCTGAGAGAGGCTGGACTGAGTGCTTGTAGGCCTGTTGTAAGGCAGGTCCTCAACAGACATCACCGGCAACAACGTCGCCTATGGGCACAAACCCACCGTCGTTGGACCAGACAGGACTGTCAAAAAGTTATCTTCACTGACAAGTCTCGGTTTTGTCTCACCAGGGGTGATGGCCGGATTCACGTTTATCATCGAAGGAATGAGAGTTACACCGAGGCCTGTACTCTGGAGCAGGATCGATTTGGAGGTGGAGGGTCCTTCATTGTCTGGGGCGGTGTGTCACAGCATCATCGGACTGAGCTTGTTGTCATTGCAGGCAGTCTCAATGCTGTGCGTTACAGGGAAGACATCATCCTCCCTTATGTGGTACCCTTCCTGCAGGCTCATCCGGACATGACCATTCCACCAGCCATACTGCTCGTTCTGTGCGTGAGTTCCTGCAAAACAGAAATGTCAGTGTTCTGCCATGGCCAACAAAGAGCCTGGATCTCAATCCCATTCAGCACGTCTGGGACCTGTTGGATCGGAGGGTGATGGCTAGGGCCATTCCCCCCAGAAATGTCTGGGAACTTGCAGGTGCCTTGGTGGAAGAGAGGGGTAACATCTCACAGCAAGAACTGGCAAATCTGGTGCAGTCCATGAGGAGGAGATGCACCACAATACTTAGAATCTGGTGTGGCCACCAGCTACATTGACTATTACTTTTGATTTTGACCCCCCTTTGTTCAGGAACACATTATTCAATTTCTGTTGGTCAAATGTCTGTGGAACTTGTTCAGTTTATGTCTCAGTTGTTGAATCTTGTTATGTTCATACAAATATTTACACATGTTAAGTTTGCTGAAAATAAACGCAGCTGACACTGAGAGGACGTTTCTTTTTTTGCTGAGTTTATAACCTTAACTTAGCTTACCTGAATTTGCATTACCTTCCTCCTTACTGAGATCTGTTATCCGGGAGGTCGCTAAGCCATGGCCTAATCGACACACTGAGCTTAATTTCACTTCCTTGATTACAGTACAATCTGGCCTGCTTGCCACCAAAACATCTGCTGTGCCACATGTGCCGCTACGCATACAGCCAGGTGCCAGAGGCTCAAGGACGAGGGGAGATGAGGCCGTCAGATCAGGAAGTGAATCAGGGCATAGTGGATTGGAAGACCTCGCCGGGAGTGTGACCTGAAGATATGAGAACATGAATGAGAGCTAAGTAATAAATAATAAATAAATATACGACAGATATATGACAAACTAAAATTTGTGTGGTGGGGTGAAGAAGGCACAACAGAGCCTCTTCAACCTCAGGAGGCTAAAGAAATGTGGCTTGTCACCTAAAACCCTCACATTTTTTAAGATTGAAAGCATCCTGTCAGGCTGTATCACCGCCTGGTACGGCAACTGCACCACCCGCAACCGCAAGGCTCTCCAGAGGGTGGTGCGGTCTGCCCAACGCATTATCGTGGGAAAACTACCCACCTTCCAGGACACCTACAGCACCCGATGTCACAGGAAGGCCAAAAAGATAATCAAGGATATCAACCACCTGAGCCACTGCCTGTTCACCCCACTATCATCCAGAGGGTGAGGTCAGTACAGGTGCATCAAAGCTGGGACCGAGAGACTGAAAAACAGCTTCTATCTCAAGGCCATCAGACTGTTAAACAGCCATCACTAGCACATTAGAGGCTGCTGCTTATAGGCATAGACTAGGAATCACTGGTCACTTTAAGGAATGGAACACTAGTCACTTTAGTAATGCTTACATATCTTGCATTACTCATCTCATATGTATATACTATATTCTATACTATTCTACTGTTTCTTCGTCCGTTCCGCTCTGACATCGCTCGTCCATATGTATATAGTCTAAATTCATTCCTACTTATATTTGTGTGTATTGGGTATATGTTGTGTAATTTGTTAGATATTACTTGTTAGATATTAAATGATGAATGACAGCTAAATAACTACATGACAGATATATGATATTAAATGATGAATGACAGCTAAACAACTACATATGACAGATACAGTGAGGGAAAAAAGTATTTGATCCCCTGCTGATTTTGTACGTTTGCCTACTGACAAAGAAATGATCAGTCTATAATTTTAATGGTAGGTTTATTTGAACAGTGAGAGACAGAATAACAACAAAAAAATCCAGAAAAACACGTGGAAAATGATATAAATTGATTTACATTTTAATGAGGGAAATAAGTATTTGACCCCCTCTCAATCAGAAAGATTTCTGGCTCCCAGGTGTCTTTTATACAGGTAACGAGCTGAGATTAGGAGCACACTCTTAAAGGGAGTGCTCCTAATCTTAGCTTGTTACCTGTATAAAAGTCACCTGTCCACAGAAGCAATCAATCAATCAGATTCCAAACTCTCCACCATGGCCAAGACCAAAGAGCTCTCCAAGGATGTCAGGGACAAGATTGTAGACCTACACAAGGCTGGAATGGGCTACAAGACCATCGGCAAGCAGCTTGGTGAGAAGGTGACAACAGTTGGTGCGATAATTCGCAAATGGAAGAAACACAAAAGAACTGTCAATCTCCCTCGGCCTGGGGCTCCATGCAAGATCTCACCTCGTAGAGTTGCAATGATCATGACAACGGTGAGGAATCAGCCCAGAACTACACGGGAGGATCTTGTCAATGATCTCAAGGCAGCTGGGACCATAGTCACCAAGAAAACAATTGGTAACACACTACACCGTGAAGGACTGAAATCCTGCAGCGCCCGAAAGGTCCCCCTGCTCAAGAAAGCACATATACATGCCCGTCTGAAGTTTGCCAATGAACATCTGAATGATTCAGAGGACCAGTGGGTGAAAGTGTTGTGGTCAGATGAGGCCAAAATGGAGCTCTTTGGCATCAACTTAACTAGCCGTGTTTGGAGGAGGAGGAATGCTGCCTACAACCCCAAGAACACCATCCCCACCGTCAAACATGGAGGTAGAAACATTATGCTTTGGGGGTGTTTTTCTGCTAAGGGGACAGGACAACTTCACCGCATCAAAGGGACAATGGACGGGGCCATGTACCGTCAAATCTTGGGTGAGAACCTCTTTCCCTCAGCCAGGGCATTGAAAATGGGTCGTGTGGAGGGGGCTGTAGGTTCGAGTTGCCAAACGTCAGCCTCAAAACCTTAATGACTTGGAGAAGATCTGCAAAGAGGAGTGGGACTAAAGCCCTCCTGAGATGTGTGCAAACCTGGTGGCCAACTACAAGAAACGTCTGACCTCTGATTGCCAACAAGGGTTTTGCCACCAAGTACTAAGTCATGTTTTGCAGAGGGGTCAAATACTTATTTCCCTCATTAAAATGCAAATCAATTTATAACATTTTTCACGTGTTTTTCTGTTCAAATAAACCTACCATTAAAATTATAGACTGATCATTTCTTTGTCAGTGGGCAAATGTACAAAATCAGCAGGGGATCAAATACTTTTTTCCCTCACTGTATATGATGTTAAATGATGAATGACAGAAAACACGAGACATTGAAAGATAGGAAGGAGGGAATTAAGAAACAGTGATGATATTGATCAGGGTCATACACGTTTCACCAATATCATCATCATCATCATCATCATCATCATCACTGTGAGACATCGTCCCTTCCTTCCTTCCCTCTCTCTGTCTCTCTCTCTCGCTCTCCTTCCCTTTCTGTCTCTCTTTCTCTTTCTCTCTGTCTGTCTCTCTCTCTCTGTCTCTGTGTGTGTCTCTCTCTATATATGTTCTCTCTCTCGCTCTTTCGCTCTGTCCCTCCCTCTCTCGCTCTCTCTCTCTCTCTCTCTCTCTCTCTCTCTCTCTCTCTCTCTCTCTCTCTCTCTCCTTCCCTCTCTCTGTCTGTCTCTCTCTCTTTCTCTTTTATCTCTCTCTCTGTGTCTCTGTGTGTGTCTCTCTATCTCTCTCTCTCTTTCTCTCTCTGTCTCTCTCTCTTTAGCTTTGTCCCGTTCTCTCTTCAATCATCTCCTTCTCTCTGTTTTCCTCCATTTGTTTTGATTCCTCTCCCACCGTCCAGTCGCCTATCTCACTCTCTCTCTCTCTATGACAGATCGATGCTGTATCCTCTCTGGTACAGCTCTCAGATGAGACTGTATTCTCCAGGTAATTGAGCTCAGCTGGTCTCCCTTGGGCCTCTACTTCCTATGACCACCTTTACCTCCCCCGTTTCTCCCCCCTCATAACGACCTCTACTTCTCTCCGTCCCCATCCCACCAATGACACCCCTCCCCCTTCCCCACCACTGACGCTTAGGTCTCAACAATCCCCACTACCTGTAATTGGTTTTGATTTCCACTACCTGTAATTGGTTTTGATTTCACCTTCGCAATGTCATCTTCTTCACCTGTCAGAGCCTGCTGTGCACATTCTCTCTCTCTCTCTCTCTCTCTCTCTCTCTCTCTCTCTCTCTCTCTCTCTCTCTCTCTCTCTCTCTCTCTCTCTCTCTCTCTCTCTCTCTCTCTCTCTCTCTCTCTCTCTCTCTCTCTCTCTCTCTCTCTCTCTCTCTCTCTCTCTCTCTCTCTCTCTCTCTCTCTCTCACACACACACACACAATAGCACACACAATATCACACACACAACCCCCTCCTCTCCCTGATCTCTCTAAAATCCAAAATGTGTGATTTAAAGAGGAAGGAGAAGCAGAGAAATGGATTGTCAGGACCCAGCATTTTACACAGGCAGCATTTGTGGGCACCCCCCTGATATCCCATGGCTTTAAATTGGTAAATAGATAGAGATGGAGGCTGGTATTCCTCCTGTATATATACTGTTCTACTGGGAATGATTAGAGATACAGCCAGCTATAGTCTACTGTATATATACTGTTCTACTGGGAATGATTAGAGATACAGACAGATACAGTCTAGTGTATATAATATAGTCAGATAGAAAAGGAATGGATACGGGAGATACAGACAGATACAGTCTAGTGTATATAATATAGTCAGATAGAAAAGGAATGGATACGGGAGATACAGACAGATACAGTCTAGTGTATATAATATAGTCAGCTGGAAAAGGAATGGATACGGGAGATACAGACAGATACAGTCTAGTGTATATAATATAGTCAGCTGGAAAAGGAATGGATACGGGAGATACAGACAGATACAGTCTAGTGTATATAATATAGTCAGCTGGAAAAGGAATGGATAGGAGATACAGACAGATACAGTCTAGTGTACATATAATATAGTCAGATAGAAAAGGAATGGATACGGGAGATACAGACAGATACAGTCTAGTGTATATAATATAGTCAGATAGAAAAGGAATGGATATGGGAGATACAGACAGATACAGTCTAGTGTATATAATATAGTCAGATAGAAAAGGAATGGATACGGGAGATACAGACAGATACAGTCTAGTGTATATAATATAGTCAGATAGAAAAGGAATGCATACGGGAGATACAGACAGATACAGTCTAGTGTATATAATATAGTCAGATAGAAAAGGAATGGATACGGGAGATACAGACAGATACAGTCTAGTGTATATAATATAGTCAGATAGAAAAGGAATGGATATGGGAGATACAGACAGATACAGTCTAGTGTATATAATATAGTCAAGAGGTTTTGGAGAAGTTTCTGCAACACAAAATTCCTTTGAAACTCTGCAAACACAACAGATCTCAAGGCTGTCGTTTCCACGTCCACAGCTATATAACTTATTCATCCGTTTCTACCTTTATGTATTCTTCTCCTGCACTTTTTGAAAGGTGAGGTAAAAGACGGCTACAGTACACCGTCCACAAAGACGGTAATTGGGTGTGAAGACAGCCAGGTCCAATCCCAAAGCAAGAAGTTGTTCTCCCTCAAAATGTTTTCAATTTGACGAGTTGGACATTTTCCTTCCTCTGTTCGATCTCTAAGCATGTCGGCTGGCTGGCGAACTCATTATTCGTTATTTAGATCTGACAAAGAAATGTGCAGGATTTCCTTCAGGTCAAGCAGAACGATGTTTGATTTAAATGGCATGGGGGTGTGTATATAGACCATATGTGGACAGCTGCTCGTCCAACATCTCATTCCAAAATCATGGGCTTTAATATGGAGTTGGTCGCCCCCCTTTGCTGCTATAACAGCCTCCACTCTTCTGGGAGGGCTTTCCACTAGATGTTGGAACATTGCTGCGGGGACTTGCTTCCATTCAGCCAAAGTCAATGACAAGCCACTCCCTATATTTCATCACAGGGCTCTGACAAGACAATAATACTGTTGAAGGTGCTCTAGCACAACCTGCTATCTTCAAGGAGCCCACAGGATCTGGTGTGTGTGTGTGTGTGTGTGTGTGTGTGTGTGTGTGTGTGTGTGTGTGTGTGTGTGTGTGTGTGTGTGTGTGTGTGTGTGTGTGTGTGTGTGTGTGTGTGTGTGTGTGTGTGTGTGTGTGTGTGTGTGTGTGTGTGTGTGTGTGTGTGCGCGCGCGCTGTAGTACAGACAGTGGACAGGGGAGACAGAGTGGTCATTATTTCATCTCTTCTGATGGAACAGATCGTAGCCCAGCCTCAGCCACAGACAGGTCTTTAATAATTCAATCCCAGACCTGGGGACACCTTCCTTATCAATATTGTATCCAGTGTTCCTGGAATCCCCCCTTTAACTAACGACCACTCATCAATCAAAACACGACCAAGTTACATTTGACAGGAAGAACAGATATTTCTCAGGCATGAGATTATTCATCAGATTCTATCCAAGGGTCACATTTGTTTTTCTGAAACCTGCGTTTTCCTGCTATTAACCTTTTCACCTGTTTTTATACTGAATATTTTGATTCCCAGTTACACTGTTTAAGCCAAATAGAGATTGTGTGAGCAATAATAGGACCAATGTGTAGTTTATTGTTTAAGGGATATATCATAGGAGACCACCTCTTCCAGGGCAATAGGAGACACCATATTACATTGTTTAAGGGAGATATCATAGGAGACCACCTCTTCCAGGACAATAGGATACACCATATTACATTGTTTAAGGGATATATCATAGGAGACCACCTCTTCCAGGACAATAGGAGACACCATATTACATTGTTTAAGGAATATATCATAGGAGACCACCTCTTCCAGGGCAATAGGATACACCATATTACATTGTTTAAGGGATATATCATAGGAGACCACCTCTTCCAGGACAATAGGAGACACCTGATACAGACGGTGGAGACAAAGGAAGCACTGAACTACAGATATTCAGCCGTGGCAATATATTCATTTTGACAATAGATATTCTGCCAGTTAAAACAAGTGGGATGTCAGTCCATCTACTGAGGTCAGATTGAATTGATTTGAGTGTTCTGTTAAAGTTCCTGACAATGGTTTTATCTAGGCTAAATATATCTACTCCCAAATATTGAAAATGGGAAACGATTGGGATTCCATCAGTAGAGATGTAGTACTCCATTGGGGTCTTGAGAGGCAGTGGGGCTGATTTGGTTCGATTCATTTTATAACTTGAGAATAAGCTGAATTTATATATGATCTTCAATGCGTTTGGGAGCGATTGAGAGACATTTTCTAGATATAGTAAAATATCGGCCTGCGTATAATAAGATGAAATAGATTTGAGGGAAATTGGTGTTATCTCCTTGGATTGACGGATTGCCTGGGCCAGGGGTTCCGTGTATATAGCAAAGAAGAAATCGGATTGCTTTGTCTGTTGCTTCTAGTGATTCTGAACGGAGCAGAGCAGATATTACCTGTTATAACAATGGCTGAGGGATTGGCATATATTATTTTAATCATATTAATGACATTGGAGCCAATTCCCATATGTTCCAAGACAGACCAGAGATACGACCCTTCTAGAGAGCAGAGCACCCCAACTTCAAGCTCTTACTTTCCAGAACCTTTAGGAGCCGTGATGGAAAAAGTAGCAGGAAGAGGCAGGATTCTGATCTTTCCATCAGGGCTAATGTCTCATTCCAATCGTAGAGTCCTTTTCTGTTCTCTCCGTTTAGAAGTCACAGTCTCCTTTTATTGGCTCATTTGGAGTCACGTGATTTTCTTTGAAAGAAGAAGACCTGGTGATCAAGAAAGCTATTGTGACTTCGGCTCAGCTTTAAAAGGGATATATAATGAGTTAAAGATTAAAAAATATGGATTTTCATTTAACTTATATTATTTTTCCCTCTTTACCCTTTTTGCTGTCATATCATCGAGATAGAGAAGTGTTCTTCAGTCACACAAACACATTTTTACCTGCAGGTTTTTGCTGTCTGTATTTTGTTTGAACAGAGAGAAAACGATAACGAGAATGAGAGAGAGATAAATAAATGCTTTACTTTCTACAATTATGCCAGGATACAACAGACCTTCCTTCCTTCATTCTCTCCCTCCTCTCATCCTCTCTCACTCTATACCTCCTTCCTCCGTCTCTCCAGACACGTTTCACAGTGCAGTAACTACAAAAACACCACTCTTTTGGATCCCCAGGAGCTTCTGGACAAAGGTAGATAAGAGAGAGGGGTGAGGATAGGATTAACTTCTTTAACACCCAAAATGTCTCCTAATAAAGCAGGAGGCTGGAGACAGGCATGCCATCCCTGACAGACAGCTCTACCGACTACTGCAGGGCAGGTAGGGCACCGCACGCATACTGAACACACACACACACAGTTACCCTGTGCATACTGAACACAAACACACACACAGTTACCCTGTGCATACTGAACACACACACACACACAGTTACCCTATGCATACTGAACACACACACACACAGTTACCCTGTGCATACTTAACACACACACACAGTTACCCTGTGCATACTGAACACAAACACACACACAGTTACCCTGTGCATACTGAACACACACACACACACAGTTACCCTATGCATACTGAACACACACACACACAGTTACCCTGTGCATACTTAACACAAACACACACACAGTTACCCTGTACATACTGAACACATACACACACACAGTTACCCTATGCATACTGAACACAAACACACAGTTACCCTGTGCATACTGAACACAAACACACAGTTACACTGTACGTAGTGAACACACACACACAGTTACCCTGTGCATACTGAACACAAACACACAGTTACACTGTACATACTGAACACACACACACAGTTACCCTGTGCATACTGAACACAAACACACACACAGTTACCCTGTGCATACTGAACACACACACACACAGTTACCCTGTACATACTGAACACACACACACACACACAGTTACCCTATGCATACTGAACACAAACACACACACAGTTACCCTGTGCATACTGAACACATACACACACACAGTTACCCTGTACATACTGAACACACACACACAGTTACCCTATGCATACTGAACACACACACACACACAGTTACCCTGTACATACTGAACACACACACACACACACAGTTACCCTGTGCATACTGAACACAAACACACAGTTACCCTGTGCATACTGAACACATACACACACACAGTTACCCTGTGCATACTGAACACAAACACACAGTTACACTGTGCATACTGAACACACACAGCTACATAGGTCAGAGAGGCCACAGCTTGCATACAGAACACACACACGTATATTTACAGTGTATATTGTGAGTATTGGAGTGACCCTCTTAGGGGCTCTACTTATCTACAAGCTGCCGGTGGGACAGAGCAGAGACAGCACATGGAGAAGGAGAGAGCGTGGTTTTGCCCTTTCACCTCTCATTATCCTGTCCCTCCCCGTCCCAGACACAATAACACGCAGGCATGACTCACGGGGCTGCCAGGCATAGAGGTCACTCTCCCCCGCTCACATCTGAGTTAGTGGGCGGTGCTGGGGAGGTGGGGGAAGGAGGGTTTGAGGCTACAGTTAGTGTCCACTGTCTGGTTCAGTGCTCCATGTCACCAGAACAGATCTCCTGGTCAGCTGAGTGTTCAGGCAATCAAACCCATTCTCATCTGTTCGGCAAGAGAAGTATTGCCTTCCACTCTTCAGGTGAATGTGAAAGAGATTTTGTCCTAATGGGGAGAAATCAGTGGTGGAAAAAGTACCCAATTGTCATACTTGAGTAAAAGTAAAGATACCTTCATAGAAAATGACTCAAGTAAAAGTGAAAGTCACCCAGTAAAATAGTACTTGAGTAAAAGTATAAAAGTATTTAACAGTATTTGATTTTAAATATAAATAAGTATCAAAAGTGAAAGTGAAAGTATAAATCATTTCAAATTCTTTATATTAAGCAAACCAGACGGCACGATTTTGGAGTAAAAAGTACATTGTTTTCTTTAGCAATGTAGTGAAGTAATAGTTGTCAAAAAATATAAATATTAAATTACAGATACCCTGAAAAACTTCTTAAGTAGTACTTTAAAGTAATTTTACTTAAGTACTTTACACCACTGGGAGAGATAGAGGGAGTCAGTGTGTGTGTGACAGATGTTTTATGTGTGTCACGAACAAGGGAGACACAGAGAAAACATACTATATGAGAAAAAGACAGAGCGAGAGACCGACAGAGAAAACAACATACTGTATGAGAGAGAAGACAGAGGGAGATGCAGGGTAAACATACTGTATGAGAGAGAAGACAGGGGGAGATACAGAGAAAACATACTGTATGAGAGAGAAGACAGAGGGAGATGCAGAGAAAACATACTGTATGAGAGAGAAGACAGGGGGAGATACAGAGAAAACATACTGTATGAGAGAGAAGACAGAGGGAGATGCAGAGATAACATACTGTATGAGAGAGAAGACAGGAGGAGATACAGAGAAAACATACTATATGAGAGAGAAGACAGAGGGAGAGACCGGCAGAGAAAGCATACTGTATGAGAGAGAAGACAGAGGGAGATACAGAGAAAACATACTGTATGAGAAAGAAGACAGAGGGAGAGACCGACAGAGAAAGCATACTGTATGAGAGAGAAGACAGAGGGAGAGACTGACAGAGAAAGCCTATACGATATTTGGCTCCACAGGTTCTCTATGTTAATGAAGACAGGGCTCTCTATGTTAATGAAGACAGGGATCCATTAACAGCAGACAAGACTCTTTAATCCTCTTTAACAGCCCGCTCCACTCACCCAGGAGGAAGCTGCAGCAGAAAATAATTTTTCTACTCCGCAGCCCATCAACAAAAGCTTATATTTGGCTCAGGGCCCTGCACAACTTACACTGGAGAGGGTGAGTTCCAGAAAGTTTAAGAGGGTGTTACTTCCGTGTGTGTGTGCGTGTGCGCGTATGCGTACATCGAACAGCCCTTGAAGTCAGAGCTAAACCAATAGCCAACGTTGTTCCATTGAAGTTTGGCAAGGCCAACTGTTGATCAAGACATTTTATTTTCAGAATAGTTTGAACCCTCCCCCCCAAAGAGTTGTGTTGAAGTTAGGAATGCTAGACAGTGTTTACAGGGGCTTTGCCATGTCTCCAGAGATCAGGTGCTTTGCCATGTCTCCAGAGATCAGGTGCTTTGCCATGTCTCCAGAGATCAGGTGCTTTGCCATGTCTCCAGAGGTCTTCGTCCCCAGTAAAGTCTCCTCTGATGTTTCTTAGGCACCACCTCCAAGCTCCAATAGTAACTGTGGTGCTGGGATCCAGCTTTAGTAATTATTGAAGATGTCCTATCTCTCAAAACAGACACTATGCCCCCAACACATACACACACACACAGACACAGACACGGGCATACACACAGCCAGATTAGCCACTAGGGCGGTTAGGTATGACTCCTTTGGGTTTCCATAAGAAGCGGGGGAAAACGCTTCTCATCTGTGGTAGGCTAAGTAAATAATAATGTGACACGCCTCCACCTGCAATATTACATTTTGATTTATAAGGGCGGGGTCAAGTTTACCGCTGAAGCTGCTTCACTCAACTCTGCCTCATACCCACCACTACAGAGTTTAGTTAGCTTCTTAGCTAGCTGTAAAAAGCTGTAGTGTTATTAGCCTCAGCCTATTTAACTAGCTGTAAAAAGCTGTAGTGTTATTAGCCTCAGCCTATTTAACTAGCTGTAAAAAGCTGTAGTGTTATTAGCCTCAGCCTATTTAACTAGCTGTAAAAAGCTGTAGTGTTATTAGCCTCAGCCTATTTAGCTAGCTGTAAAAAGCTGTAGTGTTATTAGCCTCAGCCTATTTAACTAGCTGTAAAAAGCTGTAGTGTTATTAGCCTCAGCCTATTTAGCTAGCTGTAAAAAGCTATAGTGTTGTTAGACTTAGCCTATTTGGCTAGCTGGAACCAGCTAATCTGCCACTGCCACGATGGATTTCATGAATTGGCTTCACCAAATTACCCAAACAAAAGGAGATGGGGACACCTGGATACTGGGTCAGTGGTTGTTCAAAGATGTGACAGCATTGTGATGTTCCTTTCTCAAATCGAATGCGCACGTTAGTACAACACAGAAGTAAGGCTGGAGGCTACAGGGCTGCTGAAGGCTACAGGGCTGCTGGAGGCTACAGGGCTGCTGGAGGCTACAGGGCTTGCTGGCGGCTGCAGGGCTGCTGGAGGCTACAGGGCTGCTGGAGGCTACAGGGCTGCTGGAGGCTACAGGGCTGCTGAAGGTGGTGTCAGCCCCAATGATGGTGCACAGAATCCTCTGTCTTCTCCATCCTTCAAACAAATGACTCCAGGAAAAAGATATCCACACTGGAGTCAAAGTGGTCCGCAGTGCGTTGGAGTGGGTCAAGAAGCTGAGGGGTGACAGCGAGTTCAAAGCCATTTGGGCGCAGTTCAGTGCCAGTGGCACTGACGCACCACCACCTGCAAACGAACAACAAAGTTACGTAACTACATCTCTCCAGCAATACATGGTGGGTAGTACAATAGGCCAGCAGGACAGAGGAGAAGAGACTGTGTAAAAGGTGCTGGATGCTGTCCTTGGTGAAATGTCAGAACGATTCAGAGAACGCAACAGCTAACTGGCGGAGGCTCTGTGTGCCCTTGACTCAGAGAGACATTATTTTCTAGATGTGAAAAAGGTCAAACCACATCTGGATCTAAGCTAAACAGATTTTGTGGGAGCTGAGTTTAGTGTTGCTCGTAAGTTTTTGCAAACTGAAATTGCCTGCTCCGTCTCCATTGAGGACAAATGTACCCCACTTGATATCCAGCAATGATTCTCTGGGCCTGTCTCCGCTATGCCGACCGTGCTTACTGCACTGACACATGGATTGATTTTGAGGTGTCCACATCTACAGTGAGGGAAAAAAGTATTTGATCCCCTGCTGATTTTGTACGTTTGCCCACTGACAAAGAAATGATCAGTCTATAATTTTAATGATAGGTTTATTTGAACAGTGAGAGACAGAATAACAAAAGAAAATCCAGAAAAACGCATGTGAAAAATGTTATGAATTGATTTGCATTTTAATGAGGGAAATAAATATTTGACCCCTCTGCAAAACATGACTTAGTACTTGGTGGCAAAACCCTTGTTGGCAATCACAGAGGTCAGACGTTTCTTGTAGTTGGCCACCAGGTTTGCACACATCTCAGGAGTGATTTTGTCCCACTCCTCTTTGCAGATCTTCTCCAAGTCATTAAGGTTTTGAGGCTGACGTTCGGCAACTCGAACCTTCACCTCCCTCTACAGATTTTCTATGGGATTAAGGTCTGGAGACTGGCTAGGCCACTCCAGGACTTGAGCCACTCCTTTGTTGCCTTGGCCGTGTGTTTTGGGTCATTGTCATGCTGGAATACCCATCCACGACCCATTTTCAATGCCCTGGCTGAGGGAAAGAGGTTCTCACCCAAGATTTGACGGTACATGGCCCCATCCATCGTCCCTTTGATGCGGTGAAGTTGTCCTGTCCCATTAGCAGAAAAACACCCCCAAAGCATAATGTTTCCACCTCCATGTTTGACGGTGGGGATGGTGTTCTTGGGGTCATAGGCAGCATTCCTCCTCCTCCAAACACGGCGAGTTGAATTAATGCCTAAGAGCTCCATTTCAAGTCAAACTCCTCGTTAAGGCCAAGAGGAGACCAGTGTGTTGAGCCTGTGGATCCAGAAAGATTCCCTTTGAAAATAATTCTCTCAATTTCCCCTCCCCCGCTTGACATCTTGGCCATTTCTATTCCAATGTATCTCAGAGAACCAATAGGATGTCCAGCTTGTACAAAATGAGCAGCAACCAGATTTTTTGTCTCACCTGTCCGTTTATTGCTGTGGTGCTCACTGATCCGTGTCTTAAGGCTTCTAAGGGTTTTCCCTCTGGAAGACAGACCACAAGGACATCTCAACATGGAAATAACATTGCAGGTGATCTAAAAAACCTTTGATGATAAATCTTTGTCCTTTGTGGGGGTGGGTAAATTATTTGCATTTGTACGTGAAGCTGCATTGAGTACATTGGTCACATTTGTCCTGGAAAGTTTCCCTTTTCTCTGCTGGGTAATCAGATTTAACCACAATGTCTCTCACGTTTGGGGTTCTTTTAAAGACCGTACATGGGATATATTTAAAAATGGGTTTAAATTGTGAGTCAGTACCAGCGTTTCCTGATAATGTCCTTAAATTCCTGATAATGTCCTTAAATGTTGATTCAAACATGCCATTTTACTATCAACTTTGAAACAATTTTGTCTAATCAAATATAAAATTCAACATAATTTTTCATCCTATATATTCAATATCGGATGAAAAATATATTTTAAATTTCTATGTGGAATTTTTACATTTCATGATATACATGATGATTATGTAAATTGATGTAACACTCTGTTAGTCAGGTTAGGGCCTAGATTCAATCAGATCAAGCATTAACCGGTGACTGCCGACACCTGCATAGCTGTTGTTTTGATGTGTCCCAGGTGTAGCGTTAGAGCTGTCAAATTGGTGAGCGGCTGCTTGTGGGGTCATTGACACGAAGTCACACCTGTCCCACTCGCGTAAGAATTTTAGAACAAGAAAATGTCTGCTATATAAAAAATAATAACACTCAAATTGAAAATCATTAAATTAAATAATGATTTACACTATATATACAAAAGTGTGTGGACAACCCTTCAAATTGGTGTACTCGGCTATTTCAGCCACACCCATTGCTGACAGGTCTATAAAATCTAGCACACAGCCATGCAATTTCCATAGACAAACATTGGCAGTAGAATGTTCTTACTGAAGAGCTCAGTGACTTTCAACGTGCTTCGAACTTTGTGGCAACAGTTTGGGGAAGGCCCTTTCCTGTTTCAGCATGGCAATGCCCCTGTAAACAAAGCTAGGTCCATATATATAGAAATGGTTTGTCGAGATCGGTGTGGAAGAACTTGACTGGCCTGAACAGAGCCCTTACCTCAACCCCATCGAACACTTTTGGGATGAATTGGAACACCGACTGCGAGCAAGGCCTAATCGCCCAACATCAGTGCCCGACCTCACTAATGCTCTTGTGGCTGAATGGAATCAAGTCCCTGCACCAATGTTCCAACATCTAATGGAAAGCCTTCCCAGAAGAGTGGAGGCTGTTATAGCAGCAAAGGGGGGACCAACTCCATATTAATGCCCATGATTTTGGAAGAGATGTTCGACGAGCAGGTGTCCACATACTTTAGTTCATGTGCTGAGCCCCCTCTTTAGTCTCAACAGCTTTTTCACTGACCCCTAATCAGTGTCTCAATGTCCCCTGCAGAAAGATAACAGACCCAATAGTTTTTTTACTGATTCCAAAACAGTGTCTCGATGTCCTCTGTCTCTTAAAGAGGGGAAAGATGAGACTTGCAGAGGCACTGCTGATGTAGCATTTGCCTGTGCATTAAAGGGGGGGACCAACTCCATATTAATACTGATGAATTTGTAATGAGATGTTCGACGAGGAGGTGTCCACATACTGTTGGTCATGCAGTGTATATATCAGTGTATATCAGTGTATATCAGTGTATATCAGCCTAATGGAGGTGTAGATTATTACAACACACATTCTAGTGTTCCAACTTGTAACAAGGCTGCATGGGATTATTACTAATGCAACCCAGCACATCCAATGGCAATGTCAACGATAGGTATAACGCCGGGAGCCGTTTGCTGATTTGACACATCCGACAACGCAGAAACAAAAAACAATGAAACAGCTATGCTGTTGTCGGTTATCCCAGGTTAAGGCAGAACTGATTGAATCCAGCCCTGAGTCAATGTATTTCAGTTGACATTTTAACCTAATTTCAATGTTCACAGCACTGGTTGAAATGAGATGAAAACAGTACTGCAGGGTTCCCCAACTGGCGTCCTGCGGGCCAAATTTACAGTCTATAAATGATTTGTAATTGTATGCTCTGGACCCCTGACCAGCCACTCAAGAAAAAATTATCCTGCAGCTGAAACTAGTTGATAATCCCTGCTGTACTGGTTGATGATCCCTGCTGTACTGGTTGATGATCCCTGCTGTACTAGCTGATGATCCCTGCTGTACTGGTTGATGATCCCTACTGTACTGGTTGATGATCCCTACTGTACTGGTTGATGATCCCTGCTGTACTGGTTGACAATCCCTGCTGTACTAGCTGATGATCCCTGCTGTACTGGTTGATGATCCCTACTGTACTGGTTGGTGATCCCTGCTGTACTGGTTGATGGTCCCTGCTGTACTGGTTGATGATCCCTGCTGTACTGGTTGATGATCCCTACTGTACTGGTTGGTGATCCCTGCTGTACTGGTTGATGGTCCCTGCTGTACTGGTTGATGATCCCTGCTGTACTGGTTGATGATTCCTGCTGTACTGGTTGATGATCCCTGCTGTACTGGTTGATGATCCCTACTGTACTGGTTGATGATCCCTACTGTACTGGTTGATGATCCCTGCTGTACTGGTTGATGATCCCTACTGTACAATGATCCCTGCTGTACTGGTTGATGACCTTTTTCAAATTCAGTGTACTTTCCAATGTTGATTACATGTCGCAATACGTTGACAAAATTACATTGAAACAACATTGACTCAACCAGTGTGTGCCCAGTGGGTTGGGACAAGTAATTTCTACTACTGTAATTTAACAATTTCTACTACTGCAATTGAACAACTTCATTGTTCTGTCGGGAGTTTACAGTGGACCTTGTCATTTGTTCCCCAAAACCTCCTCACCAAAGCCACTGTTCAATGTGACTTCCTCTGACTGAGACCAAGGCTACTGTATGAGTAATGGTGGATATAGACCCGATGATGCTCCTCTGCCTCCCTATGTGATGTGTCCCATCACACTGAACATAACAGAACAGACATTCTATCCTTGGGCTCTGTAGAACGTCCTGTCTGTGTTGTGTAGACATGGTGGATGTAAAGCTAAGTCAACTGGGCTCCTGCCTAAAGGAAGGAATTGGCAAATACCTTCAGCTCTGCTGCTGAATCCTTTACCTTCAGTCATGTGGTGGTGGTATAGTGGTGAGCATAGCTACCTTCCAAGCCGTTAACCCAGGTTTGATTCCCGTCCATCACAACCAAACTCTTTTATAAAGTTGTTACAAAGCATTTACATTATGATATGTGCAAACTGTCATAGAATTACAAATTACTGCAGCACTGCATCACCAACCTGTGTGTTAAGTTTATGTACTTGAAGTTATTATTTATTTGTGTGCGTGTGTGTGTGTGTGTGATACAATTCCATTATGGATAGGCGAGATAAGGTTTTGTCACTCATCATTTGACCAATGGGGCCCCCTTCAGGTTAGGAGGCTGTACTATCACAGCTCTGCAAAGGCCCCAAATACAGATCAGATTGTGAAAGTATCAACATTTAATCAGAAATTCAGATTCAACAGCAACAAAAAGATTCAGTAATTGGGGAAACATTAAAAATAGCATGGATAAATGTCTACCAAACCGGCTGTAACTGAACATTAATCAAACACAGGAGATATAGAACAGAGAACAGAATAGTTATTTATTAATCCATTATACAGAGAAAATGGAAATTCCATTTTTTTGGCTGGCACAATCGGTTACCCGACTACCCACACAAAATAGTTTATTTTATTTTGTTATTATCCTCAAAGCAGTAGATGTGCAACCAAAGTTACACCAGCAATGGTCAGTATCAGGGCTGGCTAATGTTGTCTAATCACATGTAACTTTAAAGACATTTAAACAGATATATGAAATACATTTTTCGCTATGAAGGATTGGTGTTTAATGTAAATACATGTAGCCTACAACTAAATGTAATTAAATGTTATAAGGAACTCTGGATAAGCCTGCACATCAGTGAAGATTAAAATTGTGGTTGGATTGGAGGTGTTATCTGTGACACTGTCATACAATTCAGCACGCCTCCATAGAGATTTGGCTGGGGGAATAATCAAGCCTGGGTGTCCCTGAGTGTAGTCTCCAACAAGAACCCTGGCCAGGTGCAGTTGAAGTCGGAAGTTTACATAGACCTTAGCCAAATACATTTAAACTCAGTTTTTCACAATTCCTGACACTTACTCCATGTAAATTCCCTGTCTTAGGTCAGTTAGGATCACCACTTTATTTTAAGAATATGAAATGTCAGAATAATAGTAGAGAGAATGATTTATTTCAGCTTTTATTTCATTCATCACATTCCCAGTGGGTCAGAAGTTTACATACACTCAATTAGTATTTGGTAGCATTGCCTTAAAATTGTTTAACTTGAGTGAAACGTTTCAGGTAGCCTTCCACAAGCTTCCCACCATAAGTTGGGTGAATTTTATGCCCATTCCTCCTGACAGAGCTGGTGTAACTGAGTCAGGTTTGTAGGCCTCCTTGCTCGCACACGCTTTTTCAGTTCTGCCCACAAATTTTCTGTGGGATTGAGGTCAGGGCTCAGTGATGGCCACTCCAATACCTTGACTTTGTTGTCGTTAAGAGATTTTGCCACAACTTTGGAAGTATGCTTGGGGTCATTGTCCCCTTGGAAGACCCATTTCCAAAAAGTACAATCTTTGTCCCCATGTGCAAACCATAGTCTGTTTTATTTAATGGTGGTTTTTGAGCAGTATCTTCTTCCTTGCTGAGCGGCCTTTCAGGTTATGTTGATATAGGACTTGTTTTACTGTGGATATAGATACTTTTGTACCTGTTTCCTCCAGAATCTTCACAAGGTCCTTTGCTGTTGTTCTGGGATTGATTTGCACTTTTCGCACCAAAGCACGTTCATCTCTAGGAGACAGAACGTGTCTCCTTCCTGAGCGGTATGACGGCTGCGTGGTCCCATGGTGTTTATACTTAGGGAACTATTGTTTGTACAGATCAATGTGCTACCTTCAGGTGTTTGGAAATTGCTCCCAAGGATGAACCAGACTTGTGGAAGTCTACAATTCTTTTCCTGAGGTTTTGGCTGATTTCTTTTGATTTTCCCATGATGTCAAGCAAAGAGGCACTGAGTTTGAAGGTCGGCATTGAAATACATCCACAAGTACACCACCAATTGACTCAAATGATGTCAATTAGCCTATCAGAAGATTCTAAAGCCATGACATCATTTTCAGGAATTTTCCAAGCTGTTTAAATGCACAGTCAACTTAGTGTATGTAAACGTCTGACCCACAGGAATTGTGATACAGTGAAAAATTCTGTCTGTAAACAATTGTTTGAAAAATTACTTGTGTCATGCACAAAGTAGATGTCCTAACCGACTTGCCAAACTATAGTTTGTCAAGAAATGTGTGGAGTGGTTGAAAAACAAGTTTTAATGACTCCAACCTAAGTGTATGTAAACTTCCGACATCAACAGTACATGCGCTTGAACCCTTGTGCATCAGGTGGGACATGTCCAAGGCCAGCAGCATACCACCCTGCATCCCACTGCTGGCTTTCTTCTGAAGCTAAGCAGGGTTGGTCCTTGTCAGTCCCTGGATGGGAGACCAGATCCTGCTGGAAGTGGAGTTGGAGTGCCAGTAGGAGGTACTCTTTCCTCATGTCTAAAAAATATCCCAGGGCAGTGATTGGGCACATGTGTAGGGTGCTGTCTTTTGGATGGGAAGTTGAACGGGTGTCCTGACTCTCTGATGTAATTAAAGATCCCATGGCACTTATTGTAAGAGTAGGGGTGTTAACCCTGGTGTCCTGGCTAAATTCCCAAGCTGTCCCTCATACCATCATGGTCACCTAATCATCCCCAGCTTACAATTGGCTCATTCATCCCCCTCCTCTCCCCTGTAACTATTCCCCAGGTTGTTGCTGTAAATGAGAATGTGTTCTCAGTCAACTTACCTGGTAAAATAACAAATAAATAAAATAAATCCTCTTGGTGAAAACAATGGATTTACGGCAAAGTAAGATCCAATTGAAATTTCAGCACCTGGAGAAAAACATTCTTGTTTATACTTGAACATGTGTATTACACAAGGCTGATTAAAAAGTTCCTTATTTTAGGCAGCACCTCTATTCCAGTAAAAGTACAGTACAAGTCAAAAGTTTGGACACACCTACTCATTCAAGGGTTTTTCTACATGTTTTTACTATTTTCTACATTGTAGAATAACAGTGAAGACATCAAAACTATGAAATAACACATATGGAATCATGTAGTAACCAAAAAAGTGTTAAACAAATCAAAATATATTTTTGAAAATAGTAAAAATAAAGATAAACCTTCGAATGAGTGGGTGTGTTCAAACCTTTGACTAGTACTGTACATCTTGTCAAAATACCATGAGGAGATCTCCCATTCCCGTTTTCATACCATGTGTTCCTTCGTAGCTGCGATTGAAGCCATGATTGTTGATCTGACTTATGGAGTTTGAACTGGTGCCATGGAAGAGCAGTCTCTCGTTGTTGTAGTGATCTGACTGATGGAGTTGGAATTGGTGCCATGGAAGAGCAGTCTCTTGTTGTTGTAGTGATCTGACTGATGGAGTTGGAACTGGTGCCATGGAAGAGCAGTCTCTCGTTGGTGTAGTGATCTGACTGATGGAGTTTGAACTGGTGCCATGGAAGAGCAGTCTCTCGTTGGTGTAGTGATCTGACTGATGGAGTTTGAACTGGTGCCATGGAGAGCAGTCTCTCGTTGGTGTAGTGATCTGACTGATGGAGTTTGAACTGGTGCCATGGAGAGCAGTCTCTCATTGTTGTAGTGCTTGTTCTTCTCCTCCTCAGTTTTTTCTGTATCTGGTAGTTCTTCCACAGTGTCTCGTTCTGGACTCGTTCAATCTACCAATATGAGAAAAAGTACAACAAAAAGTTTGAACGTTATATATTTTTTACTGAAGTGCCACAAAGAATTTTATGGACAGTAAGGAAATAACAACTGACATCTTTAACTGGTTTAGACAAAATTGCCAGCTAGGGAGTTGAGCTTGGTAGTGAAATTCAAGTATCAATTTACATAACCTCTTGCTTTTAACTCCAATATTGTCCAGTAACAACATGATCTTATTAAGTTCCCATTAACCTTAACATGAACATACTTTCACAATGGTTAGGTTGATCCCTGTCTTCACTCACTCCGCCTTCACATCAGTTTGCTCCTTCATGATGACGTTTTCCACCCAGAGCCGGGTACGGCTCACAGCTTGGGGGGTCTCTGCACACAGCTGGAACACAGTTGGAGCAAACTCCTCATCCTTGATGACAAAGTTCTCATTGCCAAAGCTTCCATCACTGGGTCCCATAAAGACATCTATTGTGTGGAAGAAATGGCAGAGAAAAACATCAACACCATGATAAAACTTGTGTATGTATTGTAGTTTACATTTATACCTCACATTGTCTTCTACCTCACACACTTTCATACTCACTGACCTTTGACCTTGGTGAAAACGTTCTCCTCCACTCCCTCTCGTCCCCTTGGTAGCCGACTCATAACACTCACTCACTCGTTCTCCAGTATGTAATCCTCCTGCAGAAACACCACACATCCATGCTCCTTCATCGCCATGGATACAAATATGCTCTCCTACTCTTGGAAGTACTTCCTTGCTCTAGGCTTCATGATGGTGAGCTCATCAATGCAGAAGGCAGCCACCATCTTCTGAAAGAATCCCTTGGCCATCTTGCCCCTGAGAGGACGATTCCGGGCCTTCTGGGGTCTAAACGGACATTCACCTCATCACGCAAAATGTCTCCAGTTCTGATATTTTTTCTCCTGGATGAATTTAACCACAGCATAGGACTTGACACAGACAACCTCTTCGACTTGTGAGTAGTTTTCAACAAAGTCCCCCAGAAAGTTGCTGACCTCTTTGACCGGGTCTAGAAAGCCAGAGACAATAATTCTGTCTCTGCTCTCTGGATGGAGCTTTATCGCCACAGTTTTCTTCTTTGGGGAGTTGTATGCATCCACTAGGTGGCTGTTCAGATCCTTCCACCCAGGCATCCTCAACACATCCTGGTCCTCCACCCGAGGCTCTGCATGGACAGGGCAGTCTTAACCATCTGCTCTGCGTCAGTCAAGGATTTATCTGAGCTGCCAGTCAGAAGCACCTCTCCACCCTCCATGCTATATACAGCACTGATGCGCCGGGACGTGAACAGGTCCTGGGACCTCTCCATACTGTCGACTGACCTCAGGAAGTCCAGGATGTGAGGATCCAGCTTCAGTTGCTTCTTCCTCATTCTGAGCTTCCTCTCCAGGATCCAGTTCTGCACCTTGTATACTTCTGCGACAAGACCTGAGAGAACCAGCTTCTTGGTGTCGTCTCTGTAGGAGAGACCCATATCTGGGGCTTCGTCTGCTGCGCGCTTCAGCAGTCCTTCCTGCTGCAGGATGTAGAACATAGCAGGGGACACGTCCATCTCCTGTGAGACGCTGTCCTTCTGCCTCTGTATGTGACTCATGGCCCTCTTCATGAGGCTCTCCACCGGCCGCCTGAGCCGCTTTGTGTCTTCAGCCAGGACCGCCACTGTCAGAGCCCCTCTGGATGCCTCCATCAGCAGGACAGCATCCTCGTTCACCACCGAGCAGACTTCCTTCTCCACTGCCTCCCACACTGGGGCACTTGAACAATACAAAAAAATTGCATATTGGGCCGTGATCTCATGGAAGACGTTCAAGGCATTCTGTTTCCATCCGTCAATGTGTTTTTTCGTTAGTCCTTTCTGCTTCAGCAGGTTAGGTAGAGGGCTGAGCTTGACTTCAGCACTGTCAATGTCCACCTGACAGAAGTGGACCTTCATCTGGTCATTGATGGGGGACAACTGTCTCTTCATGGAGAGGAATGACCATAAAGCAGAATGAAAACTCTCTGTGAAGGGTTCAGGCAGATTCCGCATTGGCCTGTTCTTGCCATACAAGACAGTGCCCAAGGACTCGTAGTACAGATATACGTTGACTTGGCAAATTTGTATTGTCTCCACAGCTGAAATGATATAGAAAACAGAGTAGCAATATAAAAGGCTGTGCAAAAACTACACAAAAGGTATGTTTAATTCCTCAAATTGTGTTTATTAAATAGTACCCAAAATACAAATAACAACATTAACAAATGAACACATTAATATTTTATTATTATTATTATCTTTATTATTATTAAGTCGATCTCCCAAGCAAAATAGTTCATTCACTCAGCAGGTCTTTACCTTTTGGCTCCTGGAAGATGACGATGGCTGCCTGCTCCTCAGGGATCATAGTGATTGTATTCCCTGGACCCCCCCACCTCTCAAAGTAGAGCTCCAAGATATCTTCAATTAGGACAGGGGAAAGCTTCTCCACTCTCACACTGTGACACCGTTCCAGCTCCCGGGCCAAACAAACCATGCTTCATGAAGTGTTTGTTGCTCTTGCTGTTGGTGAGGAACTGTTCTGCGTATTAAGATAAACCATTAATATCCTCATTATCGTAGAGAACCTGTATGTTCCCTTCCTCTGCGATACGTCATTTGAGGTATTATTATTATTATATTATTTGTTAGTCAAACTCTAAATAGTTTCTATTAGACAAGGAAACTATGGAGCTGCGACCTGCCATTGGGTTTGTTGAAGGTCACAACTTCTATGTTTGTCTCTCTGATGATCTCCAGAGAGAAGTTGTCTGCCTCTAGGCCAGAGATTGTCTCCACCAACAACAGCAGCATGTCTCTGGACATGCTATCAGGAACCCTCTCCAGTACCACAGCAGTGCTATGGGGAGTCTTCTCAGCATCACCCTGATCTCCAGGCCCGCTCTGAGCTCCACCTGAAATATCTGGGATTAAATACACTAGATATCCACAAAATGAACGATTCAACACTCAACATTAGAATTTCCCTAAATACCCAGTAAATACATGTTTATTTCTCTCTGTGTCATTAGGCCATCATAGAACAGTAATGAAATAACATCAACAAGAGAAAAGTGTTACCTGAAGATGTCTGACTTGTTGCACCAACCTGGAAAATGTGTAAAACAGACACAAAATAACAACAACAGATAAAATCAGTGCATTAATTAAATCTGGTAAATCATTTTGTAACATTTATTTTTGGCCATATCAACATTATACTGTGTTAAATGATACAGTTTGGAGTGCTATCAAACCACAAATGTATGTTATAAATGTATGTTATAAATGTATGTTATAAATGTATGTTATAAATGTATGTTATAAATGTATGTTATAGCGATGAGGACCATTGTGTATCCTTGTTGTTGAGGCCCTTAGACACCTGTAATCTGAAGTACCCAGAATACACCCTCCCTTTGCAACCCTACGCAGCTCTCATGGTGATGCAGCATCTGGAAATATTCTTCTGTTTAACAATTAGACATTTTTGTATTGTTTTATCATAAAACATTGACCGAAGATTGTTGTGCTAAATCTCTGTTTAGATGGGCCCGTGATTACTTTTTATTGGTTGCCATATTAGTTAGCAAACAAGCGCTAGGTCGGTTTCACGTTACACATTACCCCCTTTTATTGACAATTACATGAAGTTGATGCAAAGAGTCAATATTTGCAGTGTTGACCCTTCTTTTTCAAGACCTCTGCAATCCGCCCTGGCATGCTATCAATTAACTTCTGGGCCACATCCTGACTAATGGCAGCCCATTCTTGCATAATCAATGCTTGGAGTTTGTCAGAATTTGTGGGGTTTTGTTTGTCCACCCGCCTCTTGAGGATTGACCACAAATTCTCAATGGGATTAAGGTCTGGGGAGTTTCCTAGCCATGGACCCAAAATATCGATGTTTTGATCCCATTGAGACACTTAGTTATAACTTTTGCCTTATGGCAAGGTGCTCCATCATGCTGGAAAAGGGATATATCGTCACCAAACTGTTCCTGGACGGTTGGGAGAAGGTGCTCTTGGAAGATGTGTTGGTACCATTCTTTATTCATGGCTGTGTTCTTAGGTAAAATTGTGAGTGAGCCCACTCCCTTGGCTGAGAAGCAACCCCACACATGAATGGTCTCAGGAGGCTTTTCTGTTGGCATGACACAGGACTGATGGTAGCGCTCACCTTGTCTTCTCCGGACAAGCTTTTTTCCGGAGCGAAAAGGACTTTACCCCAGTCCTCAGCAGTCCAATCCCTATACCTTTTGCAGAATATCAGTCTGTCCCTGATGTTTTTCCTGGAGAGAAGTGGCTTCTTTGCTGCCCTTCTTCACACCAGGCCATCCTCCAAAAGTATTCACCTCACTGTGCATGCAGATGCACTCACACCTGCCTGCTGCCATTCCTGAGCAAGCTTTGTACTGGTGATGCCCCGATCCCGCAGCTGAATCAACTTTAGGAGACGGTCGTGGCGCTTGCTGGACTTTCTTGGGCGCCCTGAAGCCTTCTTCACAACAATTGAACCGTTCTCCTTGAAGTTCTTGATGATCCTATAAATGGTTGATTTAGGTGCAATCTTACTGGCAGCAATATCCTTGCCTGTGAAACCCTGTTTGTGCAAAGCAATGATGACGGCACGTGTTTCCTTGCAGGTAACCATGGTTGACAGAGAAAGAACAATGATTCCAAGCACCACCCTCCTTTTGAAGCTTCCAGTCTGTTATTCGAACTCAATCAGCATGACAGAGTTATCTCCAGCCTTGTCCTCGTCAACACTCACACCTGTGTTAACGAGATAATCACTAACATGATGTCAGCTGGTCCTTTTGTGGCAGGGCTTAATTGCAGTGGAAATATTTTTGGGGGATTCAGTTCATTTGCATGGCAAAGAGAGACTTTGCATTTAATTGCAATTCATCTGATCACTCTTCATGACATTCTGGAGTATATGCAAATTGCCATCATACAAACTGAGGCAGCAGACTTTGTGAAAATTAATATTTGTGTCATTCTCAAAACTTTTGGCCACGACTGTATACCACATTTATTTTGGCGGCAGGTAGCCTAGTGGTTAGAGTGTTGGGCCAGTAACCTAAAGGTTGCTAGATGGAATCCCTGAGCTGACAAGGTAAAGATCTGTCGTTCTGCACCTGAACAAGGCAGTTAACCCACTGTTCCTCGGTAGGCCATCATTGTAAGTAAGAATTTGTTCTTAACTGACTTGCATAGTTAAATAAAAAATATATATTTCTTAAACTTTGTACAACCTTGACATGTTGATTCCGTCATAGATTTTCAAGTCATATTTGTCCTACCTTTAGTTCCTGTGAAACTAGAGAGACTGACGTGTACCGTGGACTTATACTATACAATTTCTATGCCGCACTAATGCAAAAATACAAAATATGTATGCTCGAATACAGTAGTTACATGAAACGGACATGTCGACTCTCAGGCTTCCTTCATATATTAGATCACAAAACTAGCAGCCTAACATATTTAGGGTCCAAAATGTATGTGTCAGCCCCTAAAGATTACTTTGACTTTTAACAACCTCTACTTGTTTTCAACCAAACGTTGAGAAGCACTTGGTCACAGCTTTTATGCCATTTGGTTTATGCAGTGGTTATCCCGCTATCTCTAAACAATCTCATTCCCAGTGTATGTCAGATGGACTTGGTCGTTGGAGAGCTATAAAACTCCCTAAGTTGAACTTTATCAAGGGTGGGGTGTACAGAAACCTGCATAGATAGGCAGTCATTGCATGTGTGTTTCGTTGTACTATGCTTGTTGGTATCAGAAGTCTTGTGGGGACCAGAAGAGGTTCAGAGGTTTGGGGTTAAGTCTAGGGTTAGTGATATGGCTACATGAAGGTTTAGGGAAAATATGATTTTGAATGAAAATCAATTGTTGGTCATCACAAGGATAGTAAAACAAACACGTGTGTGTGTGTGTGTGTGTGTGTGTGTGTGTGTGTGTGTGTGTGTGTGTGTGTGTGTGTGTGTGTGTGTGTGTGTGTGTGTGTGTGTGTGTGTGTGTGTGTGTGTGTGCGCTCCACTCTTATCTTCTCTTTAAGGATGCAACCACTTTCCACCACATGAGGGCGCACATTCACTGCCTCTTGGCAAATGTAGACAGAATCAGGAGTGAATCAGAATCATATTCTGCAACATATCATATAAACATATTATATCATGCAAATACTAGTATATACAATAATATAAAAGTATTGCAGTATGAACGAGTCACACACACACAGCAGGAGTTTAAAATGTGTATCAAAATATTTGACTTTGTGTAAATTCCTCTGTCTGTATTCGGTCTCTATATTGTCTGTCACTAGCAGCACCATTTCACCAGGTCCCATTCTGACTGAGTATAGGTACTTGGTGAATAAAAAGTATTCTGATTCTGATTGGCTATAGACAATGGTCATAATACGCCCTCATGTGGTGACAGGTTGTAACTTCAGGTTAACACCAGTTAATTGTTACGTGTGTGCGCACGCCCTTTTGTCCTTGCGTAAATGTGTGTGTTCAGACAAGAGGAATCCCATAAGCTAAGCCTCTGTCGCCACAGCTGGCCCCTATGTCCCTTTCCACAGACATGAGAGGGACCAGGAGGGAATTCTCCCGGGGGCTTAAGACAAAACATACTGCAAGCTATAGACACAGGGACCACATGCCCTGGCCTCCACCCCTCATGTATCGCTGTGTGTGTGCTCTCTGAGAGCCCCCTAGTCCAACAGTTGCTGGCTTCATGTCATGTTGTCCGGAAAAATACTGCGCTACATTTTTCTCCCAGGCTTCCCAGTGCTTTGTTGTACTGGGTTGGAAGAGGGTGGCAGGCAGGCAGGCAGCGAGAGAGAGAGGCAGCTGATATCTCTGTTACTCCCCGGGTTTAGCCGTGTGTTTGAAGGTGTTCCGCATGTGGAATGTTGAGACTGGTGGGGGGATGTATGTTGGTGGGGCCACGCAAAGGGGTGAACGTGAGGGAAAGGCAAGAGAGAGGGTGGGGGAGAGAAAGAAGAGAGAGAGAAAGAGAGAGAAAAGAGGGCTTGATCTTTTGATGCAGTGAAGACGGGAAGTTATGACTACATTTCATGCCAGGAAGACATAAAGCTGACTTCTTATGGCAAAACACCAACAGACAGAAAGAAATCTGACTTCTTACAAGCTGTAATTGAGCTTGGAATGTACTACTGAGCCAAATCTCTTCCATGCTACTCTTCCGTGCTCGGAGAGCGATTGGGAGAGATACAGGGAATGACATGGGATATTCCAAATGCCCAGACTTGTTACCCAAAATTATCAGATGGCACACCATACTTGGAAACAAGTTGTTTACATACCAATTGCCTTGAAACACCCACAGAAGGGGGTTGAGGAAAATACAAGGAAGATTGAGAAAAATAGATATGCAATGGATGAGAGAGAGAGAGAGAGAGAGAGAGAGAGAGAGAGAGAGAGAGAGAGAGAGAGAGAGAGAGAGAGAGAGAGAGAGAGAGAGAGAGAGAGAGAGAGAGAGAGAGAGAGAGAGAGAGAGAGAGAGAGTGTATTGTATTGCTGTCATGACTCATGTCTCTTACTCCATAATTGATCCTGGGAATCTACCTAAAATATATTTATTATTGACTCATGTACTAAGAACCAGCTCTGTATCTGTGTCTGGCCTGCATTGTGTCCACTCCAGTGTAAATTACAGCTCTGTATCTGTGTCTGTCCTGCATTGTGTCCACTCCAGTGTAAATTACAGCTCTGTATCTGTGTCCAGCCAGCATTGTGTCCACTCCAGTGTAAATTACAGCTCTGTATCTGTGTCTGGCCTGCATTGTGTCCACTCCAGTGTAAATTACAGCTCTGTATCTGTGTCTGGCCTGCATTGTGTCCACTCCAGTGTAAATTACAGCTCTGTATCTGTGTCTGGCCTGCATTGTGTCCACTCCAGTGTAAATTACAGCTCTTTCTCTGTGTCTGGCCTGCATTGTGTCCACTCCAGTGTAAATTACAGCTCTCTATCTGTGTCTGGCCTGCATTGTGTCCACTCCAGTGTAAATTACAGCTCTGTATTTGTGTCTGGCCTGCATTGTGTCCACTCCAGTGTAAATTACAGCTCTGTATCTGTGTCTGGCCTGCATTGTGTCCACTCCAGTGTAAATTACAGCTCTTTCTCTGTATCTGTGTCCAGCCAGCATTGTGTCCACTCCAGTGTAAATTACAGCTCTGTATCTGTGTCTGGCCTGCATTGTGTCCACTCCAGTGTAAATTACAGCTCTGTATCTGTGTCCAATAGAGCTAGAGAAAATACCTGCAAAACAGGTTGAATCCACTCCAGTGTAAATTACAGCTCTGTATTTGTGTCTACAGTGCTGATTAGAAACAGCTCCTGGTCTACACAATGCTGATTAAAAACAGCTCCTGGTCTACAGTGCTGATTAGAAACAGCTCCTGGTCTACACAATGCTGATTAAAAACAGCTCCTGGTATACACAATGCTGATTAAAAACAGCTCCTGGTATACACAATGCTGATTAAAAACAGCTCCTGGTCTACACAATGCTGATTAGAAACAGCTCCTGGTCTACACAATGCTGATTAGAAACAGCTCCTGGTCTACAATGCTGATTAAAAACAGCTCTGGTATACACAATGCTGATTAAAAACAGCTCCTGGTCTACACAATGCATTGTTTCCACTCCAGTGTAAATTACAGCTCTGTATCTGTGTCTGTCCTGCATTGTGTCCACTCCAGTGTAAATTACACCTCTGTATCTGTGTCCAATAGGAGCTAGAGAAAATACCTGCAAAACAGGTTGAAACCAACGCTGTCCAGCAACAGCTCCTGTTTAAAAACAGCTCCTGGTCTACAGTGCTGATTAGAAACAGCTCCTGGTCTACACAATGCTGATTAAAAACAGCTCCTGGTCTACAGTGCTGATTAGAAACAGCTCCTGGTCTACACAATGCTGATTAAAAACAGCTCCTGGTATACACAATGCTGATTAAAAACAGCTCCTGGTATACACAATGCTGATTAAAAACAGCTCCTGGTCTACACAATGCTGATTAGAAACAGCTCCTGGTCTACACAATGCTGATTAGAAACAGCTCCTGGTCTACACAATGCTGATTAAAAACAGCTCCTGGTATACACAATGCTGATTAAAAACAGCTCCTGGTCTACACAATGCTGATTAGAAACAGCTCCTGGTCTACACAATGCTGATTAGAAACAGCTCCTGGTATACACAATGCTGATTAAAACCAGCTAATGGTCTACACAATGCTGATTAGAAACAGCTCCTGGTCTACACAATGCTGATTAAAAACAGCTCTACACAATGCTGATTCAAGTAGCTATCAGTTTAGAACACCACACCCCTGGATTTGCAATATGCTTTCACATTAAGACCTGTGTGTTGTGTGTTGTCTGTCTGTCTGTCTGTCTCTGTGTGTGTGTGTGTGTGTGTGTGTGTGTGTGTGTGTGTGTGTGTGTGTGTGTGTGTGTGTGTGTGTGTGTGTGTGTGTGTGTGTGTGTGTGTGTGTGTGTGTGTGTGTGTGTGTGTGTGTGTGTGTGTGTGTGTGTGTGTGTGTGTGTGTGTACATGTTATAAGTGTCCATCCCTTTGTTGATATGAGATGATTCAAGTTAATGGATATAATTATGTCTGTCTCTGTGCATGTGCATGCGTGCCTGTGTCTCTCTTCTCTGAGGCAGTGGGTCACAGCTGACACTGTACACTCATACATCACATTCCTGCCCCCCTACCGTGAGTTATGAATGAGGTCCTGAGTGGTCCCCCCCCACTGGATATACATCCCACTAGCAGGCAGGCCCCAGTGATTAATCATACTTTGGTTCCTCTCCCCAGCTGGATCTTTTTCCCCTCTCTGTTGACATGGCTTCCACTGGCACCACTTCCCACCTAGACTCCCAACTGAGCCCCTAGACAGTATACTAATGTCAGCCGGGCCAGACAGGAATTCTCCTCTGTTTTCCTTGACCTCTTTTTTTCCCCTTCTTCCACAAGTCATTAACAGTGAGGCGACGCCCTCTTCGTGTGTGAGAATGTTTTTTTCGTTGTGTCGTGGCATGGCCCGGGTTGAGCAAGAAATGGGATTTGAGGGGTTGGAGGACTCAGAGTCTGGAGGGATGATCAATGATGAAGATCAGAAGTGATGTGTGGCTGTTGTAGATGATTTGTGGACACCATCTATATGTAATGCTCTTCTCACCTCTGTAACTCTTTATCTGTAAATTAAAATGTCTTCTCAGTCAACTTTCCTGGTAAATGAAAATGTTTTCTTAGTCAACTTTCCTGGTAAATTCAAATGTTTTCTCAGTCAACTTTCCTGGTGAATTAAGGGTTAAATAAATCAAATGGAGCGATAAAGAGCATGTGTTTTCAGAGATGTTCTCGGTTTTGTGATTGTTTTAAATGTTTTGTGACTGTTTTAAAGTGTTTGGGTGCTGAGTTGATCTTATCATTTAATCTAAGTGAAATATTGTTTGAGAGGGCAGGGACATAATTCAAACCTTCGAGGTATAGAGAGAGAGAGGTAGAGAGAGAGAGAGAGAGAGGTACAGAGAGAGAGGTAGTGAGAGAGAGTGAGAGAGAGAGAGGTAGAGAGAGAGGTAAAGAGAGAGGTAGAGAGAGAGGTACAGAGAGAGAGGTAGAGAGAGAGGTAAAGAGAGAGGTACAGAGTGTAAGGAAGAGAGAGAGAGGTAGAGAGGTACAGAGAGAGGGAGCAAGAGAGAGGTACAGAGAGAGAGAGAGAGAGAGAGAGAGAGAGAGAGAGAGAGAGAGAGAGAGAGAGAGAGAGAGAGAGAGAGAGAGAGAGAGAGAGAGAGAGAGAGAGAGAGAGAGAGAGAGAGAAAGAACACATACGTACTTTTTTTTGGCACCCCCCCTTGGGTTGTGCCGTGGCAGAGATCTTGTGGGCTGTACTCGGCCTTGTCTCAGGATGGTAAGTTGGGGGTTGGAGATATCCCTCTAGTGGTGTGGGGGCTGTGCTTTGGCAAAGTGGGTGGGGTTATATCCTACCTGTTTGGCCCTGTCCGGGGATATCATCGGACGGCCCACAGTGTCTCCCGACCCCTCCTGTCTCAGCCTCCAGTATTTATGCTGCAGTAGTTTGTGTCGGGGGGCTAAGGTCAGTCTGTTATATCTGGAGTATTTATCCAGTCTTATCCGGTGTCCTGTGTCAATTTAAGTATGCTCTCTCTCTCTCTCTCTTTCTCTCTTTTTCACTATTTCTTTCTCTTTCTTTCTTTCTTTCTTTCTTTCTCTCTCTCGGAGGACCTGAGCCCTAGGACCATTCCTCAGGACTACCTGGCCTGATGACTCCTTGCTCTCCCCAGTCCACCTGGCTGTGCTGCTGCTCCTATTTCAACTGTTCTGCCTGCGGCTATGGAACCCTGACCTGTTCACCAGACGTGCTACCTGTCCCAGACCTGCTGTTTTCAACTCTCTAGAGACAGCAGGAGCGGTAGAGATACTCTGAATGATCGGCTATGAAAAGCCAACTGACATTTACTCCTGAGGTGCTGACCTGTTGCACCCTCGACAACCACTGTGATTATTATTATTTGACCCTGCTGGTCATCTATGAACATTTTAACATCTTGGCCATGTTCTGTTATAACCTCCACCCGGCACAGCCAGAAGAGGACTGGCCACCCCTCATAGCCTGGTTCCTCTCTAGGTTTCTTCCTAGATTCTGGCCTTTCTAGGGAGTTTTTCCTAACCACCGTGCTTCTACACCTGCATTGCTTGCTGTTTGGGGTTTTAGGCTGGGTTTCTGTACAGCACTCTGACATCAGCTGATGTATACGAAGGGCTTTATAAATACATTTGATTGATTGATTGATTAATATATTTTACTTAACCCTCCAAAGTCCATGGAATACCAGTGAGTCAACATATTGCACAGGCTCAGAGCAAATTCATTTTCACTCTTTAACCATAGAACAGTGTTACTGTATATGGGCCAATATTTTTACATCGCCCATTTGGCCGTCATTATACATGAAATAATGAGAGTAAATAGATTGGAATCTGTGAAAAGTTACTTTTAGAAGCGTAGCGTTGAAACCAGTGTGGTGCGAGCAGGCCCCTCAGTAGTTCTCTGTTGGCTGAGTAGCGGTAGTTGTTACGCTAGCAGCTTGTGGCTAAGCTGGCTCCACAGCCTAGGGGAATGTCTGGGTACAGTGGCAAAACCATTTATTTACAGACACTTCCAGAGTTGAGGTCTAACACCCATAGCCAAAGTGCAACTCTCTTAGTGTGTGTGTGTGTGTGTGTGTGTGTGTGTGTGTGTGTGTGTGTGTGTGTGTGTGTGTGTGTGTGTGTGTGTGTGTGTGTGTGTGTGTGTGTGTGTGTGTGTACAGGGAAGCATGGAGTCGATCTATTTGATCACCCTTTACAGACAAAAACATATTGTCTGATATTCTGAGAGATTTCTACATTTTAAATGAACCTCCAAAAAGACTTCAGTCTGTAGAGTCTGTAGAGTCCATATCTAACAGCCTTGTAGAGTTCCTATTCCAGTCTGTTTTAAATAGAGAGAAAGCTCCCTTCTTCACTGTGAGGTCATATATTATCTAATAGCCTTGTAGTTCCTATTCTAGTCTGTTTTAAATAGAGAGAAAGCTCCCTTCTTCACAGTGAGGTCATACAGTATCTAACAGCCATTGCGCTGTGTGTTGTGTCTCCAGGACGGGCTGGTGGTTCTGCTAGATGTGTGACTAGCGCTCCATCCTCCTGGAGCACCACATCCACCACCTCACCGCCAGCCTGCAGACCAAGTCTACACCGCAAATGGCACCCTATTCCCTATATTCTACACTACTTCTGACTAGGGCCCCTCAGACTGACTTACAGGGCACCCTATTTCCTATGTTGTACTCTACTTCTCACCAAATCCCATCACACAGACTTACAAGGTGAGACATTTTTTTTTAAATTACCAATCCAGTATTGAGTTTTCCAAGTAGCCCATTTGATCATAAAGACACAGACACACAAAGTAGAGTAGATTGACAGTCTGAGTTGACGCGGCCGATAGCTGGCTATCTGTTCCCCTGCTTCCTCAGTCTGAGTTGAGGAGGCTGATAGCTGGCTATCTGTTCCCCTGCTTCCTCAGTATGAGTTGAGGAGGTTGATAGCTGGCTATCTGTTCCCCTGCTTCCTCAGTCTGAGTTGAGGCTGATAGCTGGCTATCTGTTCCCCTGCTTCCTCAGTCTGAGTTGAGGCTGATAGCTGGCTATCTGTTCCCCTGCTTCCTCAGTCTGAGTTGAGGAGGTTGATAGCTGGCTATCTGTTCCCCTGCTTCCTCAGTCTGAGTTGAGGCTGATAGCTGGCTATCTGTTCCCCTTCTTCCTCAGTCTGAGTTGAGGCTGATATCTGGCTATCTGTTCCCCTGCTTCCTCAGTCTGAGTTGAGGCTGATAGCTGACTATCTGTTCCCCTGCTTCCTCAGTCTTAGTTGAGGAGGCCGATAGCTGGCTATCTGTTCCCCTGCTTCCTCAGTTTTAGTTGAGGAGGCTGATAGCTGGCTATCTGTTCCCCTGCTTCCCCAGTCTTAGTTGAGGAGGCTGATAGCTGGCTATCTGTTCCCCTGCTTCCTCAGTCTGAGCTGAGGCTGATAGCTGACTATCTGTTCCCCTGCTTCCTCAGTCTGAGTTGAGGAGGCCGATAGCTGGCTATCTGTTCCCCTGCTTCCTCAGTCTTAGTTGAGGAGGCCGATAGCTGGCTATCTGTTCCCCTGCTTCCTCAGTCTGAGTTGAGGAGGCCGATAGCTGGCTATCTGTTCCCCTGCTTCCTCAGTCTTAGTTGAGGAGGCCGATAGCTGGCTATCTGTTCCCCTGCTTCCTCAGTCTTCCTCCACTCCTTCTCACTCTTCCTGTCATAAGATGTGTCAGCAAAAACTCACTTGGCCTACAATGAACCATCAGGCCTCCATTTCCCCATGTGATTTCTGGGTAGGAATGTTGTGAGTCTCTGCTTCTAGGTTGTGTTGGTACTGAGCGATGGTGGTATAGTGGTGAGCGTGGCTGTCTTCCAAGCAGTTGACCTGGGTTTACATCAGGTTTTCCCAAACTGGGTTAATGTCATTGGGGGTTTGCCAAATAAAAATGTGATTCACATAAATATAGATATTTCTTTTATAGAAATGTTTTTCTTCACATTTCAAAAAAGTCAATTTATATTTTCAAAAGAGGCTATACATTTGGGTGAGGTTTTTTTCTCACTTGAGTAGCCTCGTTTTACTGCCAGAAATAAAATGAAACCATCTAGTGTTCATCAAAATGCCATGACAGGGAGACATAGCAGAGTGGTAACGTGCGTGTAAGCAGTTGCTCCCAACGCCACTTGGGTAGACTGCAGCATCCACCGAGAGGCTATTGCTGCCAAGGCAATGCCTGACAGCTTTAAAGATGTTTTGGACACTACAGTGAAAATGGTTCACTTTGTTAAAGCAAGGCCCCTTAACTCTCGTGTATTTTCTGCACTATGCAAGTAACGCTTTTACAACATACAGAAGTGCGCTGGTTATCAAGGGGCAAAGTATTGACACATTTTTTTTTAATTGAGAGATGAGCTTAAAGTTTTCTTTACTGACCATAATTTTCACTTGTCTGACCACTTGCATGATGACGAGTTTCTCACACGACTGACCTATCTGGGTGATGTTTTTTCTTGCCTGAATGATCTGAATCTAGGATGACAGGGACTCGCTGCAACTATATTCAATGTGCGGGACAAAATTGAGGCTATGATTAAGAAGTTGGAGCTCTTAACTGTCAGCATTAACAAGGACAACACACAGGTCTTTCCATCATTGTATGATTCTTTGTGTGCAAATAAACTCAAGCTTACGAACAATGTCGAATGTGATATAGCGAAGCACCTGAGTGAGTTGGTTCCGAAATTACGCAAGTACACCCCCAAAACGGATGACACAAACAACTGGATTTGTTAACCCTTTCATGCCCTTCCTCCAGTCCACATATTGATATCTGAACAAGAGAGACTCATCAAAATTGCAACAAGCGGTTCTGTGAAAATTCTATGTAATCAGAAGCCACTGCCAGATTTCTGGATTGGGCTGTGCTCAGAGTATCCTGCTTTGGCAAATCGCACTGTTAAGACACTGATGCCCTTTGCAACCACGTACCTATGTGAGAGTGGATTCTCGGCCCTCACTAGCATGACAACTAAATACAGGCACAGACTGTGTATGGAAAATTATTTAAGACTGAGACTCTCCAATACAACCCAATATTGCAGAGTTTATGTGCATGCATTCAAGCACACCCTTCTCATTAACCTGTGGTGAGTTATTCACAATTTGCAATGAACAAATAAGGTTTTATATGTAAGATGGATAAATAAAGAGCAAAACTATTGATTATTATTATATTATTATTTGTGCCCTGGTCCTTTAAGAACTCTTCCCACGAGCCGGGTTGTGACAAAAACTCACACTCATTCTTATGTTTAATAAATGTATCGTACACTGTGTGTGTGGCAGGCTTACAACATTTGAGAGCGTGCTGACCCTGGTGCTAGAGGAGATACGCAGCTGGAGGTTGAATGTTTAGGGACTATAGGAAGTTTGGGAAACACTGATTTACATGATATCCCTGATGTGAGATTTCTGTAAGTTAAATATGAACAACTGTATAACACTTTACAGAAGGTTGTGTTTAAACCTGTGTAGCAACAATGTAACTACACTTTTTAAAACATTGCCTTAACCTTTTATTAAAAATATAAAGATTAAATCCGATCAAGCATTAACCGGCGATAGCTGACACCACATAGCTGATGTTTTGGCAGGTGGTCGAATCGGTGAGCAGTTGCTCTTGTGATCATTGTCATGAAGCCACACCCATCCCACTCGTGTTACAAGTTCTGAACGAGAAGGTGTAGGCTATATAGAAATTCTGAAGCTCAAATTGAAATGTATTAAACAAATGAATGAGGATTTGTATCAGCCTAACAGAGGTGTAGATTACATCTCACATTCCGGTGTTTTGAACTTGTAAACACGGCTGCATGAGATTTATCTTAATGAGACTCTGTGCAGCCAATGGCAATTTCCTCTTTAGGTATAATACCAGGAGACACTAGTGGATTTGACAGCTCTAATGCAGTTCCACCTCCGGCATCGCCTCAACAACCGCTATGCTGATGTCGGCTAAAGCAGATCGGATTGAATCAAGCCTGAAGTTCTGTGCTAACAGCGCCCCCAGCTGGTTGTGCACTTAAACTGCATGAAGCCTGAGGCATGTTTGTTCTACAATTTTTTACGTGAAAGTTCCACATTGTTGTGCCTTGCTGGACACAGCCGTGGCCTCAGCTCACATCGGATGGGTAGCAGCAATATTCTTTACAGCAATCAAGTTGTTTCAGATCAGTGGTCAGAGATGGAAGGAGACAAGGCAAGAAGATTATTTAACTTTACTGTTCTCCTGCTCAACCCTTACAGTTATTTCACATTGAAATATAATAATAATAAATATGTAATTCAGTAGACACTTGTATCCAAAGCGACTTCCAGTCATGAGAGCACACATCTTACATATGGGTGGTCACGGGAATCAAACAAACTACCCACATCTTGCAAGCACCATGCCCTACCAACGAAGCTACAAGTAGGACCACAGTTGTATGTTTTGTTCCTCCATCTCAGTGGAGTGTTTTGTTCCTCCATCTCAGTGGAGTGTTTTGTTCCTCCATCTCAGTGTGGAGCGTTTTGTTCCTCGATCTCAGTGTGGAGTGTTTTGTTCCTCCATCTCAGTGGAGTGTTTTGTTCCTCCATCTCAGTGGAGGGTTTTGTTCCTCCATCTCAGTGGAGTGTTTTGTTCCTCCATCTCAGTGGAGTGTTTTGTTCCTCCATCTCAGTGTGGAGTGTTTTGTTCCTCCATCTAAGTGGAGTGTTTTGTTCCTAAATCTCAGTGGAGTGTTTTGTTCCTCCATCTCAGTGGAGGGTTTTGTTCCTCCATCTCAGTGGAGTGTTTTGTTCCTCCATCTCAGTGGAGTGTTTTGTTCCTCCATCTCAGTGTGGAGTGTTTTGTTCCTCCATCGCAGTGTGGAGTGTTTTGATCCTAAATCTCAGTGGAGTGTTTTGTTCCTCCATCTCAGTGGAGTGTTTTGTTCCTCCATCTCAGTGTGGAGTGTTTTGTTCCTCCATCTCAGTGGAGTGTTTTGTTCCTACATATCAGTAGTGTTTTGTTCCTCCATCTAAGTGGAGTGTTTTGTTCCTCCATCTAAGTGGAGTGTCTTGTTCCTCCATCTCAGTGGAGTGTTTTGTTACTCCATCTCAGTGGAGTGTTCTGTTCCTCCATCTCAGTGTGGAGTGTTTTGTTCCTCCATCTAAGTGGAGTGTTTTGTTCCTCCATCTAGGTGGAGTGTTTTGTTCCTCCATCTAAGTGTGGAGTGTCTTGTTCCTCCATCTCAGTGGAGTGTTTTGTTCCTAAATCTCAGTGGAGTGTTTTGTTCCTCCATCTCAGTGGAGGGTTTTGTTCCTCCATCTCAGTGGAGTGTTTTGTTCCTCCATCTCAGTGGAGTGTGATGTTCCTCCATCTCAGTGGAATGTTTTGTTCCTACATATCAGTAGTGTTTTGTTCCTCCATCTCAGTGGAGGGTTTTGTTCCTCCATCTCAGTGGAGTGTTTTGTTCCTCCATCTCAGTGGAGTGTTTTGTTCCTCCATCTCAGTGTGGAGTGTTTTGTTCCTCCATCGCAGTGTGGAGTGTTTTGATCCTAAATCTCAGTGGAGTGTTTTGTTCCTCCATCTCAGTAGAGTGTTTTGTTCCTCCATCTCAGTGTGGAGTGTTTTGTTCCTCCATCTCAGTGGAGTGTTTTGTTCCTACATATCAGTAGTGTTTTGTTCCTCCATCTAAGTGGAGTGTTTTGTTCCTCCATCTAAGTGGAGTGTCTTGTTCCTCCATCTCAGTGGAGTGTTTTGTTACTCCATCTCAGTGGAGTGTTCTGTTCCTCCATCTCAGTGTGGAGTGTTTTGTTCCTCCATCTCAGTGTGGAGTGTTTTGTTCCTACATATCAGTGTGGAGTGGACTCAATACATAAGCAGGTATCACCATGAAAGTCCAATATCCAAGCGAGAGTGAGAGAGTTAATCTTGAAATACTTGACACAAACCTACAAGTCCCTTGTTGAAGTCTTTTACCACCACTTGCGTTGGTGGTATAGGGGTGAGCATAGCTGCCTTCCAAGCAGTTGACCCGGGTTTGATTCCTGGCCAACGCAGATGCTTTTAATTTACACTGATCGGTGATGGATAATATAGTTGTATGTTTTGTTCCTCCATCTCAGTGGAGTGTTTTGTTCCTCCATCTCAGTGGAATGTTTTGTTCCTCCATCTCAGTGTGGAGGGTTTTGTTCCTCCATCTCAGTGTGGAGTGTTTTGTTCCTCCTTCTCAGTGGAGTGTTTTGTTCCTCCATCTCAGTGGAGTGTGATGTTCCTCCATCTCAGTGGAATGTTTTGTTCCTACATATCAGTAGTGTTTTGTTCCTCCATCTCAGTGGAGGGTTTTGTTCCTCCATCTCAGTGGAGTGTTTTGTTCCTCCATCTCAGTGGAGTGTTTTGTTCCTCCATCTCAGTGTGGAGTGTTTTGTTCCTCCATCGCAGTGTGGAGTGTTTTGATCCTAAATCTCAGTGGAGTGTTTTGTTCCTCCATCTCAGTGTGGAGTGTTTTGTTCCTCCATCTCAGTGGAGTGTTTTTGTTCCTACATATCAGTAGTGTTTTGTTCCTCCATCTAAGTGGAGTGTTTTGTTCCTCCATCTAAGTGGAGTGTCTTGTTCCTCCATCTCAGTGGAGTGTTTTGTTACTCCATCTCAGTGGAGTGTTCTGTTCCTCCATCTCAGTGTGGAGTGTTTTGTTCCTCCATCTAAGTGGAGTGTTTTGTTCCTCCATCTAAGTGGAGTGTTTTGTTCCTCCATCTAAGTGTGGAGTGTCTTGTTCCTCCATCTCAGTGGAGTGTTTTGTTCCTCCATCTAAGTGGAGTGTTTTGTTCCTCCATCTCAGTGTGGAGTGTCTTGTTCCTCCATCTCAGTAGAGTGTTTTGTTCCTCCATCTCAGTGGAGTGTTTTGTTTCTCCATCTCAGTGGAGTGTTCTGTTCCTCCATCTCAGTGGAGTGTTTTGTTCCTCCATCTCAGTGTGGAGTGTTTTGTTCCTACATATCAGTGTGGAGTGGACTCAATACATAAGCAGGTATCACCATGAATGTCCAATATCCAAGCGAGAGTGAGAGAGTTAATCTTGAAATACTTGACATAAACCTACAACTCCCTTGTTGAATTATTTCCCCACCACTTGCGTTGGTGGTATAGTGGTGAGCATAGCTGCCTTCCAAGCAGTTGACCCGGGTTCGATTCCCGGCCAACGCACATGCTTTTAATTTACACTGATCGGTGATGGATAATATAGTTGTATGTTTTGTTCCTCCATCTCAGTGGAGTGTTTTGTTCCTCCATCTAAGTGGAGTGTTTTGTTCCTCCATCTCAGTGGAGTGTTTTGTTCCTCCATCTCAGTGGAGTGTTTTGTTCCTCCATCTCAGTGGAATGTTTTGTTCCTCCATCTAAGTGGAGTGTTGTGTTCCTCCATCTAAGTGGAGTGTTTTGTTCCTCCGTCTCAGTGTGGAGTGTTTTGTTCCACCGTCTCAGTGGAGTGTTTTGTTCTTCCGTCTCAGTGGAGTGTTTTGTTCCTCCATCTCAGTGGAGTGTTCTGTTCCTCCATCTTAGTGGAATGTTTTGTTCCTCCATCTCAGTGTGGAGGGTTTTGTTCCTCCATCTCAGTGTGGAGTGTTTTGTTCCTCCTTCTCAGTGGAGTGTTTTGTTCCTCCATCTCAGTGGAGTGTGATGTTCCTCCATCTCAGTGGAATGTTTTGTTCCTACATATCAGTAGTGTTTTGTTCCTCCATCTCAGTGGAGGGTTTTGTTCCTCCATCTCAGTGGAGTGTTTTGTTCCTCCATCTCAGTGGAGTGTTTTGTTCCTCCATCTCAGTGTGGAGTGTTTTGTTCCTCCATCGCAGTGTGGAGTGTTTTGATCCTAAATCTCAGTGGAGTGTTTTGTTCCTCCATCTCAGTGTGGAGTGTTTTGTTCCTCCATCTCAGTGGAGTGTTTTGTTCCTACATATCAGTAGTGTTTTGTTCCTCCATCTAAGTGGAGTGTTTTGTTCCTCCATCTAAGTGGAGTGTCTTGTTCCTCCATCTCAGTGGAGTGTTTTGTTACTCCATCTCAGTGGAGTGTTCTGTTCCTCCATCTCAGTGTGGAGTGTTTTGTTCCTCCATCTAAGTGGAGTGTTTTGTTCCTCCATCTAAGTGGAGTGTTTTGTTCCTCCATCTAAGTGTGGAGTGTCTTGTTCCTCCATCTCAGTGGAGTGTTTTGTTCCTCCATCTAAGTGGAGTGTTTTGTTCCTCCATCTCAGTGTGGAGTGTCTTGTTCCTCCATCTCAGTAGAGTGTTTTGTTCCTCCATCTCAGTGGAGTGTTTTGTTTCTCCATCTCAGTGGAGTGTTCTGTTCCTCCATCTCAGTGGAGTGTTTTGTTCCTCCATCTCAGTGTGGAGTGTTTTGTTCCTACATATCAGTGTGGAGTGGACTCAATACATAAGCAGGTATCACCATGAATGTCCAATATCCAAGCGAGAGTGAGAGAGTTAATCTTGAAATACTTGACATAAACCTACAACTCCCTTGTTGAATTATTTCCCCACCACTTGCGTTGGTGGTATAGTGGTGAGCATAGCTGCCTTCCAAGCAGTTGACCCGGGTTCGATTCCCGGCCAACGCACATGCTTTTAATTTACACTGATCGGTGATGGATAATATAGTTGTATGTTTTGTTCCTCCATCTCAGTGGAGTGTTTTGTTCCTCCATCTAAGTGGAGTGTTTTGTTCCTCCATCTCAGTGGAGTGTTTTGTTCCTCCATCTCAGTGGAGTGTTTTGTTCCTCCATCTCAGTGGAATGTTTTGTTCCTCCATCTAAGTGGAGTGTTGTGTTCCTCCATCTAAGTGGAGTGTTTTGTTCCTCCGTCTCAGTGTGGAGTGTTTTGTTCCACCGTCTCAGTGGAGTGTTTTGTTCTTCCGTCTCAGTGGAGTGTTTTGTTCCTCCATCTCAGTGGAGTGTTCTGTTCCTCCATCTTAGTGGAATGTTTTGTTCCTCCATCTCAGTGTGGAGGGTTTTGTTCCTCCATCTCAGTGTGGAGTGTTTTGTTCCTCCTTCTCAGTGGAGTGTTTTGTTCCTCCATCTCAGTGGAGTGTGATGTTCCTCCATCGCAGTGGAATGTTTTGTTCCTCCATCTCAGTGTGGAGCGTTTTGTTCCTCCATCTCAGTGTGGAGTGTTTTGTTCCTCCATCTCAGTGGAGTGTTTTGTTCCTCCATCTCAGTGGAGTGTTTTGTTCCTCGATCTCAGTGTGGAGGGTTTTGTTCCTCCATCTCAGTGGAGGGTTTTGTTCCTCCATCTCAGTGCAGTGTTTTGTTCCTCCATCTCAGTGTGGAGTGTTTTGTTCCTCCATCTCAGTGGAGTGTTTTGTTCCTCCATCTCAGTGGAGTGTTTTGTTCCTCCATCTCAGTGGAGTGTTTTGTTCCTCCATCTCAGTGTGGAGTGTTCTGTTCCTCCATCTCAGTGGAGTGTTTTGTCCCTCCATCTAAGTGGAGTGTTTTGTTCCTTCATCTCAGTGGAGTGTTTTGTTCCTCCATCTCAGTGTGGAGTGTTTTGTTCCTCCATCTCAGTGTGGAGTGTTTTGTTCCTACATATCAGTGTGGAGTGGACTCAATACATAAGCAGGTATCACCATGAATGTCCAATATCCAAGCGAGAGTGAGAGAGTTAATCTTGAAATACTTGACATAAACCTACAACTCCCTTGTTGAATTATTTCCCCACCACTTGCGTTGGTGGTATAGTGGTGAGCATAGCTGCCTTCCAAGCAGTTGACCCGGGTTCGATTCCCGGCCAACGCACATGCTTTTAATTTACACTGATCGGTGATGGATAATATAGTTGTATGTTTTGTTCCTCCATCTCAGTGGAGTGTTTTGTTCCTCCATCTAAGTGGAGTGTTTTGTTCCTCCATCTCAGTGGAGTGTTTTGTTCCTCCATCTCAGTGGAGTGTTTTGTTCCTCCATCTCAGTGGAATGTTTTGTTCCTCCATCTAAGTGGAGTGTTGTGTTCCTCCATCTAAGTGGAGTGTTTTGTTCCTCCGTCTCAGTGTGGAGTGTTTTGTTCCACCGTTTCAGTGGAGTGTTTTGTTCTTCCGTCTCAGTGGAGTGTTTTGTTCCTCCATCTCAGTGGAGTGTTCTGTTCCTCCATCTCAGTGGAGTGTTCTGTTCTTCCATCTCAGTGGAGTGTTTTGTTCCTCCATCTCAGTGTGGAGTGTTTTGTTCCTCCATCTCAGTGGAGTGTTTTGTTCCTACATATCAGTAGTGTTTTGTTCCTCCATCTAAGTGGAGTGTTTTGTTCCTCCATCTAAGTGGAGTGTCTTGTTCCTCCATCTCAGTGGAGTGTTTTGTTACTCCATCTCAGTGGAGTGTTCTGTTCCTCCATCTCAGTGTGGAGTGTTTTGTTCCTCCATCTCAGTGTGGAGTGTTTTGTTCCTACATATCAGTGTGGAGTGGACTCAATACATAAGCAGGTATCACCATGAATGTCCAATATCCAAGCGAGAGTGAGAGAGTTAATCTTGAAATACTTGACACAAACCTACAAGTCCCTTGTTGAATTATTTTTCTCACATCTTGCGTTGGTGGTGTAGTGGTGAGCATAGCTTCCTTCCAAGCTGTTGACCTGGGTTCGGTTCCCGGCCAATGCAGATGCTTTTAATTTACACTGATCAGTGATGTAGATTTTACATATGAAAATTCAAAACCTCAGTGAAGTGGTTTGCATACAAACAGCACTTTTGAATGGGTTGTGGTTAAAACCTGTAGGAGTTGAGTGGGAATTGAGACTGCAAGATACATCGCCGTGAAGAGAATGACATTCATATCCATCATTATGCATTTCTGTGTAGTACAGATCAGGGACCCATGATGTAATTCCGTTACCGGATGTAAATCCACTTCACCTACCATAGTTAAATAAACAAAGTCAAGGTGTCATGTCGTAGCTGACACCCCATTCTTTCTGCAGTCATAGTTGAATGTTAATTAGGAGCAGATATTTAACAGAGTTTTTGGAAATTGTGGTCACATAAAAACGAAGGGAGATTTTACTGTAATTCTGTTACCAAACGTTGCATCTGCACAGTTCTTCCAGTAAATGTGTGTTTGTGAAGTAGTGCTTGTGCATAGAGTTGTATGGGTTGTCAAACTTTTAAATCAATGTTTTTTATTTGACATACATTTAAAGTAAAAATTCTGAGTCAAACCATAATTACCATAGTTTGAGAAACCCTGCTCTACACTAACATACAATATATATAAGAACTTCTCTCTCTCTCTCTCTCTCTCTCTCTCTCTCTCTCTCTCTCTCTCCCTCTCTCTCTCTCTCTCTCTCTCTCATATGCACACATCACACAAGAATGCACACGTCACACACACAACACAAATAAACATTAACTTGAGTACAGGAACTCAACACACAGGATTGTCATGGCACACTGCAGTGATTTGGAAACCAATTCTTAAGCCTCAGTTTGCATATTATTTATGTACTATAACAAAAGCCTTTAGTCTGCGATGGCCAAGAAGCGAACTCAGGTTAACTGCTCAATGCTTGAAAGGCAGCTATGCTCACCACTATAACACCATCACATTGCGGAACGGGAAGGGATTCAGCAGTGAAGGTATGTGTCAAGTTTTTCCAGTGGGGGAGGGATGCTTTAGCCAGGGGCCAGACTCACATCCACAGGGAACTGCCTTTCTGCCTTGTCCCTCACAGACCCAACAGGACTGGATTGGTCAAAGCAATGTGGTCTCCATATAGACTTTTTGAAGATCAAGATAGGTACATTTTCACATTTCATACATTTATCCTGTACTTTCAGACCTGTGAAATCCTCAGCAACATAGCAGAACGTTGTGATTGTGAACACACCCTGACTCTGAGGAGAGTGGGCTGGCCCAGGCCGAAGCTGCTCCCAGTATAATTACAGGTTTCCATTTTGTTACATCCTAGCCATACCTGCTCTACACACGCCTGCTCTGCTCAAACAAAGACAATGAATGACAATCTAACGTTTCTTGTCTTTTCTTTTTTGAAATTCTAGGAAACAAACAAACAAACACAGTTTATAAATAAAACCCAGAATAAAAGTCTTCCTCTTCTGTCACTACCAATAGTGCAGATCAGTGGTAGGCCTTCATCCTCAGATAAACAGACAATGAAAATAGAAGAAAGAACACAACAACATGTGCATATCCTCTTTAGAAGGAGAGCCCTGTAGCCTGAGTAAAAGGACTGTTTTGACTTTGCTAGGAGTTGCTGGTCTCCTCCTGCCCTCCCCGTGGCAGCCCTGCTGTCTTATACTGACTCTATTATAGGGTTAGAAACAAAGTTGCCTAAATTAGAGCCGCTTGGCATCCAGTTGTCAGGGCCAATCCCAGATGTCGGCTTTGAGAGGGACCATGCTGCAGTGTAATTTAGCTCTGGGGCCGCTTCCACATTACCTCCCTCATCTCTCTCTCTTTCCCCAACAGCCCAGGCCCAAGCACATACAGAGTTACAGACAACCATGAGCCATAGCAGGGCTGGATTAATGCAGGGGCTTACTGGGGCTGAAGCCCCTGGGCCCAGTAACTTTGAGTACACAAACTCAACACACAGGATTGTCATGGCACACTGCAGTGATTTGGAAACCAATTCTTAAGCCTCAGTTTGCATATTATTTATGTACTATAATATGCAAAAGGCAAAATATATATTTATTTTTTACAAAGAAGTTTAATAAAGGAAATATATACTGCATCTATTATATAATGTAATATATACTGTATATATTTTTACTGCAACCGCTAACCACAAGAGCCCGCTCTCAATCAGTATAGATAGCCTGCTGCAGCCTGCTGCCGCTCTGCTAACCATCAGATGGGGGGAGGAGAGGATGTATGGGCCCAGTGGATAACTGTGGGCTCCCGACCTACAGACATTACATTCAAAATAACTGCATAATAAATAAATGTGAATAAATAAAAATAAAACAAATATCCAACCACAGGAGCCCGCTCTCAATGTCAAAATACACCAGAGAGCATCATTTAGCCACAGAGGGTCAATAGTTTTTAACAAAATAACTACGTTTTATCACAAGCACGTCCAGGAATCTGCCAAAATGAAGGAAACACCAACATTAAGTGTCTTGGTCCACCACAAGCTGCCAGAACAGCTTCAATGCTTCTTGGCATAGATTATACAAGTGGACCTAAACCATGTACTTTGTATTTTTATTTAACTCAGTCAGTTAAGAACAAATTCTTATTTTACAATGACAGCCCAGGAATAGTGGGTTACCTGCCTGATTTTTACCTTCTCAGCTTGGGGATTCGATCTTGCGACCTTTCAGTTACTGGCCCAATGCTCTAACCACTAGGCTACCTGCCACCCCCCTGCCATACCCCTCATTTCCTTTATTTTGCCTGTTAATCGGTATGCCTACAGTCGGGAAGGCATCAGCTTGGGCAGCATGAGCACCAAATATACAGCCTGTTGTGTTGTGGACATTGACATACAATCCATAGAAGGGGTTTGTAACCTCTGACCCTGGCAATTTGACTGTTAAACTCATGGGTACACTGGCAGTGAATGCCAGTGCTGACTTGAATGGGAACAGCCGTTTATGGATTATATTTCTATGGCTTGTTGCAGCTGTCGGTTTTCGTTTTTTGAAGATTTCAAAATAAAATTGGAGGGAAAAGTTTGGAAACCAAATGCTTACAGTCCGTAAAACCAATAGGAATCGTTTTGTTCTCAACAACTCCCCATCTGTAGCTAACAGCAGCACTGTTTTTCAAAGTAACTCATCTTGAAATACGCCTACGATTTCATCCGGTCCTGGGCATAGGTACTGAGTGACTGGGGTTTGTTTGTGTGTGTGTGTGTGTGTGTGTGTGTGTGTGTGTGTGTGTGTGTGTGTGTGTGTGTGTGTGTGTGTGTGTGTGTGTGTGTGTGTGTGTGTGTGTGTGTGTGTGTGTGTGTGTGTGTGTCCATGAATACAGTCCTTAGTGAGTTTTAGATAGCTCTCTACCAGTATACCTCAGTGGAGGCCCAATGCCTTGTGGATCACGAGCGCCTCGTTGATGTCCTCACAGCTCCGTAGTCTCTCCCCTTGGACATCTGATCTCTCTGCATTACCTCATCATAATGACAACTAACTGCCCTGTAGTCTCTCCCCTGGGACATCTGATCTCTCTGCATTACCTCATCATAATGACAACAAACTGCCCTGTAGTCTCTCCCCTGGGACATCTGATCTCTCTACATTACCTCATCATAATGACAACTAACTGCCCCGTAGTCTTTCCCCTGGGACATCTGATCTCTCTGCATTACCTTATCATAATGACAACTAACTGCCCCGTAGTCTCTCCCCTGGGACATCTGATCTCTCTGCATTACCTCATCATAATGACAACTAACTGCCCTGTAGTCTCTCCCCTGGGACATCTGATCTCTCTACATTACCTTATCATAATGACAACTAACTGCCCCGTAGTCTCTCCCCTGGGACATCTGATCTCTCTACATTACCTTATCATAATGATAACTAACTTCCTCTGCTCTATGTCTGTCATACAAGTAGTTGTAAAATAAATATTGAGACGTTTTATGATGGAGAGATAGAGGGCCTGATGATGAAGACTTGACAGCTGATGAGAGAGAGAGAGAGAGAGAGAGAGAGAGAGAGAGAGAGAGAGAGAGAGAGAGGGAGACAAATGTGGGTTAGGAGCTCAGATAGGACTAGAATGTACAGCCAAGATGACGACTCTGCCCTTGTCCACATTTTCATCTCTGTTCGTCATTACCATGGCCCACTGATTATACTGTAGTTATTCTCTGGAAAACCTTGTTTAAAAGACCATGTAATTACGATTATGGTATAGTCCTATTATTAGAACCACAGAATAGGATATAGCCAAAGCTAATATGCACAAATATGCTAGCTGAGATGTAAATTGAGAAGGCATTAGCCAGACAGAAGGACAGACGGACAGACAGTGGGACAGATGGACGGAGGAACAGACAGACGGAGGGACCGACTGACAGACAAACAGAGGGACAGTCGGATGGAATGACAGATGGACGGAGGGACCAACAGACAGAAAGACAGATGGACAGATAAGCAGAGAGATAAATAGAGAGATAAACGGACAGATAAACAGACAGACAGGGAAGTGTGGAGCTCTGTCTCGTCAGACAGCCCCAGAGTTCACGGCCTTCGCCTCAGATCCCTCTTCCTCTTCCTGCTCAGAGAGCAAGCCAGACGGCAACAGGAAATTGGGGGGCGTTAGAGCAGCGGTCTCGCCTTTGACCCCTGAGCTGCCGTGCACCCTGCCTTTGAAGTCAAGACGGAGAATCACAAGCAATTAGTGGTGCTATAAAGCACATTCTCTGGAAGGCCCAGCCCACGCTGTGACCAGGACAGGAGGACTGGTCTGGGGGATGGGAGAAGTGGAGGTTTGTTGGACATCCTCTCATAACGCCCTGTAAGTCCATCCTTTTGGGAATACAGCCTTTTAGAGTACACACTGGTTGGAACTGATGCAATACAACCATTGGATGGTTCCAGGCCTTGTCTGTACTTATAGCTCCAACAGACAATGTTGCTAAATGGGAAATAACATTTTACATGGCAACGTTCAACTGTTCCTGGTGCTATTGTAGGACTTTGGAATGAACATTCTGACTCTGCATCCAAGAGTACAGGGTGTCTGACACTAAGCACAAAACATACATGTTATCTCTCTTTCCCTCTCTCTCACTACATATTTCTTTCTCGCTCTTTCTCCCTCCTTCCTAAAGGCATATGTACAGCGGCTTGAGAAGCCGGACTCATACATCCCTGTCTCTGGCATCACCGGGGCCTCACGGCAGAGCTTTCTACATCCTGAGGGTGGATGGACCCTGCTCGCCCTCACACCATGGCCTTAAAAGGAAGCTGAAGAAGACTCACCCCTCACCCCCTCTGCACTTGACTCTGTGGGAGAGAGAGGAGAAGGGGAGCAGGGGGTTATGTCCTTGAGGCACTGAGGGTCTTAAAGGATCTCCCCCAGTCAGTCTCAGTCAGTCTCGGTGGCAAATGTCTCAGCCTCCTCTGGGATTGTCACCTCCCTTTTACATCTCTCTACTTTGCGCCTCACCGCCCGCCTCCCCATCTGTTGCAGACCCTGAGAGAACAAAATAGTTAGGAAGCTAGCCGGCAACTGTTGCTGTCTGTCACAGTCTAGCTGCAGTGGTAGGAGGAAATGTACAGAGGGCCCTGGGTGTTAAGGTGCCATGGCTGTTAATAAAGTTATTTTATGATTTCCAGTGTTGTAAATCCATATAGGCCTATCAACTTCTTGGTTATTTTTTTACTTCCTGTGTTTGTGTGGTGCACTGCTGCCTTGTGTGGTACACCGCTGTTAGCGGTTTTTCCAACAACACGTAATGTACTCAGTGATAAATGACTGACATCGTTCTGCAATGGAAATCATGTATGAAACAGGAAGCTGTGAGAAATGGACTGATGAAGTCATTTTAATGCATTTCCAGTTCATGGCTGTTTTTTGAAAAGACAGAAGCCTTGGAAAAACAAGATAGCTAGTTGTTTACACTAGCACAGCACAGATGCTAGTTCAGGCAGCTTAGCCTAGTTGACAGTTAGTCTATTCTCATAAAGTAGCTCGCTAGACTCAATGAAACTGAAAATCATTTCTGTACAGAGGTAGCTTGAACATTGATGATTGCACATACAAGGCAACCGGCGCCATGGTGACGTGTGTATCAAAAATCCAGAAAACGATGTTTACATAGAGTCCATGTTCACGCTAACGTTTCTATATAATATGACATTGAAGGATCTCTCTGACTTTGATATGTGACGAGCAGTAGATTAGCAGCTCTCCCTGATCACCGTGTCTGTTCCCCATGAGGCCATAGCAGCTCTCCCTGATCACCGTGTCTGTTCCCCATGAGGCCATAGCAGCTCTCCCTGATCACCGTGTCTGTTCCCCATGAGGCCATAGCAGTTCTCCCTGATCACCGTGTCTGTTCCCCATGAGGCCATAGCAGTTCTCCCTGATCACCGTGTCTGTTTCCCATGAGGCCATAGCAGCTCTCCCTGATCACCGTGTCTGTTCCCCATGAGGCCATAGCAGCTCTCCTGATCACCGTGTCTGTTCCCCATGAGGCCATAGCAGCTCTCCCTGATCACCGTGTCTGTTCCCCATGAGGCCATAGCAGCTCTCCCTGATCACCATGTCTGTTCCCCATGAGGCCATAGCAGCTCTCTCCTGATCACCGTGTCTGTTCCCCATGAGGCCATAGCAGCTCTCCCTGATCACCGTGTCTGTTCCCCATGAGGCCATAGCAGCTCTCCCTGATCACCGTGTCTGTTCCCCATGACGCCATAGCAGCTCTCCCTGATCACCGTGTCTGTTCCCCATGACGCCATAGCAGCTCTCCCTGATCACCGTGTCTGTTCCCCATGAGGCCATAGCAGCTCTCCCTGATCACCGTGTCTGTTCCCCATGAGGCCATAGCAGCTCTCCCTGATCACCGTGTCTGTTCCCCATGAGGCCATAGCAGCTCTCCCTGATCACCGTGTCTGTTCCCCATGAGGCCATAGCAGCTCTCCCTGATCACCGTGTCTGTTCCCCATGAGGCCATAGCAGCTCTCCCTGATCACCATGTCTGTTCCCCATGAGGCCATAGCAGCCTCATGGGGAACAGTAATCTTACGCTAATCCTGCTTAGTGTGGAGAGTTGATATTTCATTGGTGAGGAGTCCTCCCTTTTTCGCTACGCTCTCTGTACCCACATTGTTATCGCTCCTTCTCTCGCTCTTAATTCCATTTTCAATTTTTCTCTCTCTCTCTATCTCTCTCTGTCTCTCTGTCCGTCTCTGTAGCTTTATTTATTTCTCAGTGTAAACCTGACAGCTATAGAGTCAGCCTAGTGTGGTATAGGTCCTCCCCTGAATGAGTCAACAACAAAAAAACTTCCTCTGGAAAGCAGGAATTCCAAGTATTCCCCACAGTCCCCGTGTGCTTCAGTCAAACCAGCGTCTGGTGCTGGGCCAAGACAGAGAGACACAGTACAGCTCATGGTATCAGGTAGTTTTACACACAACAGCACATAAAACATACACACACACAGAAAAACAAACATACACATACGTTTACCACACACACCCACAGGCAGATACGCATGACCACAAGCATACTAAAACATCCTGCACACATTTACGAAACTCTCACACACACACACACACACTCACACACACACTCTGGGGAAGGCAAAGAAAGATAAGAACAGAGGCCATGTTGACAGCAGGTCTATTGACCTCCTGAGTCCGGCAGCTCAGTTCCTGTGTTGTATTGTCCCAGAACTCTACTTGGAGCCTGGAGCAGCCCTTTATCAGCTCTCTGACTGCCACTATAAACACACACACACACACATAAATTCAAACACACACACACACACACACGAATGCAAACACACACACACACAAACCGGCAACCTTTTGCACAGCCCCCTTCGGCCAGCATTCCAAGCCTGAAATCCCTCCTAAGAAAGAAATATGGCTGTATTCATTTCTCCTTCCCTTCCCTTACTCCTGACTCTAAGGATTGAGGAAAGGTTATTTTGGCTCCTTGTAAAGGTTACTACGAGCTTCACTCCGTTGATCTACTTGCACGTGGGTGGAGTGGGGTTTCTTGGGCTGGAGCGGGTACCTTTCGGTAACAATGCACTCAGATTCACAAGGGGGCGATAGCAACATTTTAAAATGTTGCTCTTTTCATTTTGCTTTCCCTTGCTAGTAGTAGCTAGCCTGGCTAAAAACATAGCAAGCTAGCTAACCTTTTTAGCTTCCCACATCTCCATGTAAAATAATCAGATTTATAATAAAATAACATGCCCTGGCAAATATTCATATACTTGTCGGTGTAACCTAAAAAAAGCATGATCCCAGTTTGATATGCTGCTTGTGTATTCATTCCCATATCAGCTAAAAATAGAATGCCATCATGTTTTGGTCACAGAGAAAAAAAGTCTATCTAGAAAAAAAGCTAGTTACATGGCTATCTACATGGCTAGCTACATGGCTAGCTAGTTGGCTACAGCTGGTTCTACCACTTCACAATAGCCTGGAATCACTAGTTATTACTTTTTGGGTGGATTCTTGTTGTTTGGTTTACTGTTTGAACAGTCCCTGAGATTATATTTGTTTATCAATGCAAAATAGGCTACTTTGATGAATAGCCTATATAGCCTAGAGATCAGATCAAGGAACAAATCGCACTGCGCCAACGGTGGCGTTCCAGGCCGTCTTTTTTTGCCGTCACGTTGCACAGGTGATCAAATCTCACAAAGCCTGGATAGGTGTTTAATTAACATAACAGGAACCACATTGATTTGATAAGGCGATTTTCTGAGACGAGCAGCGTGATTGCAAAGAAGACGACCTGGAAAGCCACCAACATCTATTGCTCCTTGTTTCCTTGAAGGTCGTCTTTGAAGGTCACTTGCATCTTACAGCCCTCTAACAGATATAGTTCTGTCTTACAGCCCTCTAACAGATATAGTTCTGTCTTACAGCCCTCTAACAGATACAGTACTGTCCTACAGCCCTCTAACAGATATAGTTCTGTCTTACAGCCCTCTAACAGATACAGTACTGTCCTACAGCCCTCTAACAGATATAGTTCTGTCTTACAGCCCTCTAACAGATACAGTACTGTCTTACAGCCCTCTAACAGATACAGTACTGTCCTACAGCCCTCTAACAGATATAGTTCTGTCCTACAGCCCTCTAACAGATACAGTACTGTCTTACAGCCCTCTAACAGATACAGTACTGTCTTACAGCCCTCTAACAGATACAGTACTGTCTTACAGCCCTCTAACAGATACAGTACTGTCCTACAGCCCTCTAACAGATACAGTACTGTCTTACAGCCCTCTAACAGATACAGTACTGTCTTACAGCCCTCTAACAGATATAGTTCTGTCTTACAGCCCTCTAACAGATACAGTACTGTCTTACAGCCCTCTAACAGATACAGAACTGTCTTACAGCCCTCTAACAGATACAGTACTGTCTTACAGCCCTCTAACAGATATAGTATCTCTGGGAGACAGTAGTCTGATGGAAAGACAGCTCTGGGAGACAGTAGTCTGATGGAAAGACTCATAGCTCTGGGAGACAGTTGTCTGATAGAAAGACTCATTGCTCTGCGAGACAGTAGTCGGATGGAAAGACTCATAGCTATGGGAGCTATGGGAGTTTGATGGAATGACTCATAGCTCTGGGAGACAGTAGTCTGATCATATATAACATACAGTAGCAGCACTGTCCTAACGTCAACAAACAGTCAAAAAGTATAATAGATATCTATATCTGGATCTGGATCTATATCTGGATCTGGATCTATATCTAGACCTGGATCTATATCTGGATCTGGATTTATATCTGGATCTGGATCTATATCTGGATCTATATCTGGATCTGGATTTATATCTGGATCTATATCTGGATCTATATCTATATCTGGATCTGGATTTATATCTGGATCTAGATCTATATCTGGATCTACATCTGGATCTATATCTGGATCTATATCTGGATCTATATCTATATCTGGATCTGGATTTATATCTGGATCTGGATCTATATCTGGATCTACATCTGGATCTATATCTTGATCTGGATCTATATCTGGATCTATAACTGGATCTGGATCTATATCTGGATCTGGATCTATATCTGGATCTATAACTGGATCTGGATATATATCTGGATCTGGATTTAAATCTGGATCTGGATCTATATCTGGATCTACATCTGGATCTATATCTGGATCTGGATCTATATCTGGATCTATAACTGGATCTGGATCTATATCTGGCTTTATTACTGAAGAGTACAAGGTTTGTAGTTCTGAGATATGAACTATTCCACATAAAAGGCCTGCACAATATAAATGTTTTGAATATCCCAGCATGATCATTTGCAGAAGGGACATCTGATCCATTTTCTTCCTCTAAACCTCTGAGCGGGGCACGTTGTATTGGATTATTTCATTATTGCTATGATTCAGCACTTGTGAATCCACCTCTCTGGTATGGGTTAGGGTCAGCCTCTGTGTTCACTACCCAGCAGCCATACTCACACAAACCAGAGGTCACAGGTCATACGTCTTATGGGTCATTGATGTGTGTGTGTGGTTTGTTTTTACTCTCCTTGTGGGGACCAGAAGGATAGTAACAGCATAGTAAAACACAAAAACATTAGCTGGTCCCCACAAAGGAATAAGGCTTTTTTAGAATTAGGGTTAGGGGTTAGGGTTAAGCTGTGTGTGTGTCTGTGTGTGTGTGTGTGTGTGTGTGTGTGTGTGTGTGTGTGTGTGTGTGTGTGTGTGTGTGTGTGTGTGTGTGTGTTTGTGTGTGTGTCTGCATGCGTGAGAGGCCATATCTCTACTGTGGGCGCCTGCTGTGTCAGCCAGCCAGAGAGAGAACGAGAGAATGAGAGAGAGAGAGAGAGAGAGAGAGAGAGAGAGAGAGAGAGAGAGAGAGAGAGAGAGAGAGAGAGAGAGAGAGAGAGAGAGAGAGAGAGAGAGAGAGAGAGAGAGAGACATGTTTGTGTGTGGAGTCAGTGCTCTTATCTCCCGCCTGTACTGACGCCACTCTCTTCCTGTCTCCAATCTGCACTTCTGATTTCTCCTCTCTCTTCAGACCTCCTCTCCCCAGCCAGCCAGCCTGCATGGCTCCCCAGCCAGTCAGTCAGCCAGACAGCGAGCCCTCATGACTCCCCAGTTCCTACTCTCTCGTTTTAGAGGAGGTTTTTCTTCCCCTCTGAAAAGATTAGATGTAGGATACTGGGCTTTTCCGACGTCATAGGGTGCCGCCCTCGCCCTAGACGGCCACCAGCTAGTGAGATTGTTGTTGTCAGGACACTAAAGGATGGGAGCTGAGGGACACAACGATGACGCAGTAAAACACATACGCACATACTGTCCAGTGTACAGAAACGTATTCTCATTCACACTTCATCTGGACCCATTCTCTACAGAACATCAATCTAACGTCTCTATACATATACAAAATGATTATCCAACAATGGAACATACAGGGATAAAAGACCACTCAGTGCAGATAATGTGAAACCTAGCACAGTAGACAATCAAGTTGGGCCCGAATAACATGGGCGCTAGCAAATAACTCAAATATTCAAAATATCACACTTTACATCATGAAGAAAATATTGCATGTCTGCTGGTTGAAATGGGGACAGCAAAGCCTGTTGGACAGTATGTGTAGATGGAGAACTGCCTGTTCCAACCCCTCTGGTTCTCTCCCAGGATGAGTCTGGCAAGGGAGAGGATTGGGCCTGGCCTTCTCTGTCACAAAGTAATGGAATATTCACTCACAAACTGGGACACGATGTCCCTGGTAGATCTACTGTTCCAAGGGGTTGGGGCGTGTGTTGAACTGTGGTCTGTGACTAAAATGAGGTTACTCACCAGACAAGAGTGTGTTTGGAGTCAGGACAAAGTAGGAATTTGTCATCATACCTCTGATGTCCCCTTATGGCACCATGCAGAATATTTTCACAACATAACTTTGCAATGCAACACAAATATACGTTCATTTTTACAGTTTCATCCAGGGTAGTGAATTCTACGAATCTTTGTCAGTGCATTCTATGAATTCATCCTTTGTCAGAAAGAATATTGACACAACAAACCATAGCACAACATTTCTCCCCCTGTTTATTCTCTGTACTGACCTACGTAGTTGTGAACGTGTGGTTTTCCATGAAAGTCCATGTCCGCTCTCAGCCTATGGCCGGTTGTAGTGTGGCGCCGTGTTTTGCACGACACCACTGCAGCCAGGAACAGCAAGGGACAGGCTCTATCACATAGGGTCCTTTCCTCTTCCTTTGTTTTGGGCCTGTTTCCTTCCTCGTTTTCTTAGATACTGTTCCCCCCTGATGGAAGTCTAAACAGACACTTGTTTTGAAAGCAAACAAACGAACAAGTATAAGGTCCTAGAACTTGCCCCTTGTGGAGACAGGCCTAAAGACGTGTGGTGGAAGAGGGGGGAGGAGGAGGAGGATGACGAGGAAGATGAGGAAGAGGAGGAAGAGGAGGACGAGGAGGAGGAGGAGGAGGAGGAGGAGGAGGAGGAAAGGAGAGAGTGATGGATTAAAAAAGTAAACCATTTGATCCACCTGATGTGGTTGTAAGAGGTATGTTGTTTGAGCCTCTGAGGTGCGTTGTTGAGCCTCTGAGGTGCATTGTTGAACCTCTGAGGTGCGTTGTTGAGCCTCTGAGGTGCGTTGTTAAGCCTCTGAGGTGCGTTGTTGTTTGAGCCTCTGAGGTGCGTTGTTGAGCCTCTGAGGTGCGTTGTTGAGCCTCTGAGGTGCGTTGTTGAGCCTCTGAGGTGCGTTGTTAAGCCTCTGAAGTGCGTTGTTGTTGAGCCTCTGTGCGTTGTTGTTGAGCCTCTGAGGTGCGTTGTTGAGCCTCTGAGGTGCGTTGTTGAGCCTCTGAGGTGCGTTGTTAAGCCTCTGAAGTGCGTTGTTGTTGAGCCTCTGTGCGTTGTTGTTGAGCCTCTGAGGTGCGTTGTTGAGCCTCTGAGGTGCGTTGTTGAGCCTCTGAGGTGCGTTGTTGAGCCTCTGAGGTGCGTTGTTAAGCCTCTGAAGTGCGTTGTTGTTGAGCCTCTGTGCGTTGTTGTTGAGCCTCTGAAGTGCGTTGTTGAGCCTCTGAAATTGTTATATCCTGGACAATATTCACGAAACATTGAAAGGCATTTTGGCTCAATATTGAACATTTAAACTCACAATTGAACGGTTAACAATTGAACATTCGTGAACATCAATGTTTGCTATAGTGGGATAAATGACAACTAAAACACACTCACGAACGATTCTTAACACTCTCATGAGATCTACCTAAATATTCGTACATGTTAATGTCAACAAATGGGTTGCTAAATCACTCACTGCATAATATACATCAATCTGTGTGCGGTTGTGGACTCTGCTAATGCCGGTATTAGAAATTATGAATGTTTGCTTAGTTAGCGCTCAATTCTGGAGCTCCACCAGGGCTCATTTTAAATCCCTTCACCTTTTCGAACATGAACCCCTCCTCTCCTTCTCCCTACCTCTCCTGCTATTTAGACATGTAATGGAAATCCTTAATGAATACTTAATTTCCAGGAAACACTGGTGTCCTGTCACAAGAGTGCTTTTCATTCATTGCCGACAAACTCTTTTAAAATGGAGGGAAGCAGGGAAGAGAGGGAATAGTGATAAACGAGCAGGAGGACCAGCCAGTTGGCCTCACCCCAAAGCGCGGATCGGTCCCGTGAAAGAGAGGAAGAAAAATAAATAAACGGCGAGGGGAAAAAGAGCGTGGAAAGTCATTAGGCTTGAAAGCTGAGTGCCGTTTCAAAGAGACGGGACAGCATTAGTGTTGAACTGTGAGTGAAGGGAGGAGAGCGGCTCCGGATTGGGCCTTCCCTCTCATTAATATCGCTGATCGCTGTACGTCTCAGTCCAGCTGACATGAGAAGTGTGGGCTAGATGAAGAACCCAAATACAGTAGATAGTAGAAAGGTACTGTAGATACTACTGTACTTTAGCTCAGTAAAAAAGTACTATAGATACTACTGTACGGTAGCTCAGTAAAAGGGTACTATATATACAGTGGGGCAAAAAAGTATTTAGTCAGCCATCAATTGTGCAAGTTCTCTCACTTAAAAAGATGAGAGAGGCCTGTAGTTTTCATCATAGGTACACTTCAACTATGACAGACAAAATGAGGGAAAAAAATCCAGGAAATCACATTGTAGGATTTTTTATGAATTTATTAGCAAATTATGGTGGAAAATAAGTATTTGGTCACATACAAACAAGCAAGATTTCTGGCTCTCACAGACCTGTAACTTCTTCTTTAAGAGGCTCCTCTGTCCTCCACTCGTTACCTGTATTAATGGCACCTGTTTGAACTTGTTATCAGTATAAAAGACACCTGTCCACAACCTCAAACAGTCACACTCCAAACTCCACTATGGCCAAGACCAAAGAGCTGTCAAAGGACACCAGAAACAAAATTGTAGACCTGCACCAGGTTGGGAAGACTGAATCTGCAATAGGTAAGCAGCTTGGTTTGAAGAAATCAACTGTGGGAGCAATTATTAGGAAATGGAAGACATACAAGACCACTGATAATCTTCCTCGATCTGGGGCTCCACGCAAGATCTCACCCGTGGGGTCAAAATGATCACAAGAACGGTGAGCAAAAATCCCAGAACCACACGGGGACCTAGTGAATGACCTGCAGAGAGCTGGGACCAAAGTAACAAAGCCTACCATCAGTAACACACTACGCCGCCAGGGACTCAAATCCTGCAGTGCCAGACGTGTCCCCCTGCTAAAGCCAGTACATGTTCAGGCCCGTCTGAAGTTTGCTAGAGAGCATTTGGATGATCCAGATGAGGATTGGGAGAATGTCATATGGTCAGATGAAACCAAAATAGAACTTTTTGGTAAAAACTCAACTCGTCGTGTTTGGAGGACAAAGAATGCTGAGTTGCATCCAAAGAACACCATACCTACTGTGAAGCATTGGGGTGGAAACATCATGCTTTGGGGCTGTGTTTCTGCAAAGGGACCAGGACGACTGATCCGTGTAAAGGAAAGAATGAATGGGGCCATGTATCGTGAGATTTTGAGTGAAAACCTCCTTCCATCAGCAAGGGCATTGAAGATGAAACGTGGCTGGTTCTTTCAGCATGACAATGATCCCAAACACACCGCCTGGCAACGAAGGAGTGGCTTCAGAAGAAGCATTTCAAGGTCCTGGAGTGGCCTAGCCAGTCTCCAGATCTCAACCCCATAGAAAATCTTTGGAGGGAGTTGAAAGTCCGTGTTGCCCAGCGACAGCCCCAAAACATCACTGCTCTAGAGGAGATCTGCATGGAGGAATGGGCCAAAATACCAGCAACAGTGTGTGAAAACCTTGTGAAGACTTACAGAAAACGTTTGACCTCTGTCATTGCCAACAAAGGGTATATAACAAAGTATTGAGATAAACTTTTGTTATTGACCAAATACTTATTTTCCACCATAATTTGCAAATGAATAAATTAAAAATGCTACAATGTGATTTTCTGGATTTCTTTTTCTCATTTCGTCTGTCATGGTTGAAGTGTACCTATGATGAAAATTACAGGCCTCTCTCATCTTTTTAAGTTGGAGAACTTGCACAATTGGTGGCTAACTAAATACTTTTTTGCCCCACTGTATACCACTGTACAGTAGCTCAGTGGAAAGGTACTTTAGATACTAGTGTACTGTAGCTGAGCGAAAAGGTATTGTAGATACCACTGTACCGTAGCTCAGTGGAAAGGTACTATAGATACTACTGTACTGTAGCTCAGTAGAAAGGTACTGTAGGCCTCCAGAGTGGTCTAAGGCTCTGAATCGCAGTGCTAGCTGTGCCACTAGAGATTCTGGGTTCGAGTCCAGGCTCTGTCGCAACCGGCCGTGACCAGGAGACCCATGGGCCGGCGCACATTTGGCCCAGCGTCGTCCGGGTTAGGGGAGGGTTTGGCCGGCAGGGATGTCCTTGTCACATCGCGCACTAGCGACTCCTGTGGCGGTCCAAATTCACTCCATTCATTAAGATCACAGTTTAACCAACACCCATCTACAGTTGAAGTTCACATTTAATGATGGAGTCATTAAAACTCGTTTTTCAACCACACCACAAATTTCTTGTTAACAAACTATAGTTTTGGCAAGTCGGTTAGGACATCTACTTTGTGCACGACACAAGTAATTTTTCCAACAGTTGTTTACAGGCGGATTATTTCACTTATAATACACTGTATCACAATTCCAGCGGGTCAGAAGTTTACATACACTAAGTTGACTATGCTTTAAACAGCTTGTAAAATTCCAGAAAATGATGTCATGGCTTTAGAAGCTTCTGATAGGCTAATTGACATCATTTGACTCAATTGGAGGTGTACCTGTGGATGTATTTCAAGGCCTACCTTCAAACTCAGTGCCTCTTTGCTTAACATCATTGTAAAATCAAAAGAAATCACCCAAGACCTCAGAAAAAAATGTAGACCTCCACAAGGCAATTTCCAAACGCCTAAAAGTACCACGTTCATCTGTACAAATCAAATCAAATCATATCAAAGTTTATTTCTCACGTGCGTCGAATAAAACAGGTGTAGACCTTACAGTGAAATGCTTACTTACAGGCTCTAACCGATTGTGCAAAAAAAGGTATTAGGTGAACAATAGGTAAGTAAATAAATAAAAACACCAGTAAAAATACAGTGAAAATAACAGTAGCGAGGCTATATACAGTAGCGAGGCTATATACAGTAGCGAGGCTACATACAGGCACCGGTTAGTAAGACTGATTGAGGTAGTATGTACATGAATGTATAGTTAAAGTGACTATGCATATATGATAAACAGAGAGTAGCAGCAGCGTAAAAAGAGGGGTTGGGGGGGGCACACAATGCAAATAGTCCGGGTAGCCATTTGATTACCTGTTCAGGAGTCTTATGGTTTGGGGGTAAAAACTGCTGAGAAGCCTTTTTTGTCCTAGACTTGGCACTCCGGTACCGCTTGCCATGAGGTAGTAGAGAGAACAGTCTATGACTGGGGTGGCTGGGGTCTTTGACAATTTGTATGGCCTTCCTCTGACACCGTGTAGAGGTCCTGGATGGCAGGCAGCTTAGCCCCAGTGATGTAACCAGTCAGGATGCTCTCGATGTTGCAGCTCTAGAACCTTTTGAGGATCTCAGGACCCATGCCAAATATTTTTAGTTTCCTAAAATAGACTTTGTAGGCTACAAACAATAGTACGCAAGTATAAACACCATGGGACCACGCAGCCGGCATACCGCTCAGGAAGGTGACGCGTTCAGTCTCTTAGAGATGAACGTACTTTGGTGTGAAAACTGAAAATCAATCCCAGAACAACAGCAAAGGACCTTGTGAAGATGCTGGCGGAAACAGGTACAAAAGTATCTATATCCACAGTAAATATCGACATAACCGGAAAGGCCGGTCAGCAAGGAAGAAGCCACTGCTCCAAACCCGCCATAAAAAAAGCCAGACCACCGTTTGCAACTGCACATGGGGACAAAGATCGTACTTTTGGAGAAATGTCCTCTGTTCTGATGAAACAAAAATAGAACTGTTTGGCCATAATGACCATCCTTATGTTTGGAGGAAAAGCGGGGAGGCTTGCAAGCCGAAGAACACCATCCCAACAGTGAAGCACGGGGGTGGCAGCATTATCTTGTGTTGGTGCTTTGCTGCAGGAGGGACTGGTGCACTTCACAAAATAGATGGCATCATGAGGAAGGAAAATTATGTGGATATATTGAAGCAACATCTCAAGACATCAGTCAGGTAGTTAAAGCTTGGTCGCAAATGGGTCTTCCAAATGGACAATGACCCCAAGCATACTTCCAAAGATGTGGCAAAATGGCTTAAGGACAACAGTCAAGGTATTGGAGTGGCCATCACAAAGCCCTGACCTCAATCCCATAGAAAATTGAAAAGAACTGAAAAAGTGTGTGCGAGCAAGGAGGCCTACAAACCTGTCTCAGTTATACCAGCTCTGTCTGGAGTAATGGGTCAAAATTCACCCAACTTATTGTGGGAAGCTTGTTGAAGCCTACCCAAAAAGTTTGATCCAAGTTAAACAATTTAAAGGCAATGCTACCAAATGCTAAATGAGTGTATGTAAACCTCTGACCCACTGGGAATGTGATGAAAGAAATAAAAGCTGAAAAAATAATTCTCTTTACTATTATTCTGACATTTCACATTCTTAAAATAAAGTGGTGATCCTAACTGACCTAAGACAGGGAATTTTTACATGGATTAAATGTCAGGAATTGTGAAAAACTGAGTATACATGTAAATGTGGCTAAGGTGCATGTAAACTTCTGACTTCAACTGTATTTTTTGTGACAACCTGGACCTACCATTTAACCAACACCCATCTATTGTTGTGACTACCTGGACCTACCATTTAACCAACACCCATCTATTGTTGTGACTACCTGGACCTACCATTTAACCAACACCCATCTATTGTTGTGACTACCTGGACCTACCATTTAACCAACACCCATCTATTGTTGTGACTACCTGGACCTACCATTTAACCAACACCCATCTATTGTTGTGACTACCTGGACCTGCCATTTGGTTTTGAAGTACTGAAACCACACCATATGATTTGAATGAAAAGTATTTTAAATAAACATGAAAAGATGAATGTAAGAAATGCTCATCATTTCAAATAGTCTCTATGTCATAGTTAACATCATAGAAACACTTTAAATAGGTCAGGAGCCAGACAGGGAGCCTAAGGAAACGAATTATTTAGGCTATATTATTTCAGTTGTTTCAAGGCTATAGACTACAAAGAAATACATTGTGGAGCATTAGCGAGTGCGACACACTAGGCTGGTAGGGAGTCATGGACGTTAAATGCCCAGCATATAAACAACATTTTGTTGTATTAAATCATTATAGTCTATAAATTGCGCATATAGGCTGTGACTTAGAATGAAATACAAATTAAACTAAAAATGCCTTATTAGGCTGAGTCAACAGTGCCATTTAATTCAATACTAGAAACACCAGTTTGGACAGAGTCTGTGGAATCAGGCTCATGCGAGGGTGCCTGGGGAGCAGGCCAGCAGGGGAGAATATCTTCTCTGCGCTTGCAGAGCCACTGGGAATGCTAAACAACACCCCCTTGGGTTGTGCGGTGGCGGAGATCTTCGTGGGCTGTACTCGGCCTTGTCTCAGGATGGTAAGTTAGTGGTTGGAGAGGGGGGCTGTGCTTTGGCAAAGTGGGTAGGGTCATATCCTGCCTCTTTTGCCCTGTCCGGGGGTATCGTCGGACGGGGCCACAGTGTCTCCCGACCCCTCCTGTCTCAGCCTCCAGTATTTATGCTGCAGTAGTTTATGTGTCGGTGGGCTAAGGTCAGTCTGTTATATCTGGGGTATTTCTCCGGTATTTCTCCGGTATTTATCCGGTGTCCTGTGTGAATTTAAGTATGCTCTCTCTAATTATCTCTCTCTTTCTCTCTTTTCTCTCTTTCTTTCTCTCTTTCTCTCTCTCTTTCTTTCTTTCTTTCTCTCTCTCGGAGGACCTGAGCCCTAGGAACATTCCTCAGGACTACCTGGCCTGATGACTCCTTGCTGTCCCCAGTCCACCTGGCCGTGCTGCTGCTCCAGTTTCAACTGTTCTGCATGTGGCTATGGAACCCTGACCTGTTCACCAGACGTGCTACCTGTCCCAGACCTGCTGTTTTCAACTCTCTAGAGACAGCAGGAGCGGTAGAGATACTCTGACTGATGAAAACCCAACTGACATTTACTCCTGTGCTGACCTGTTGCACCCTCGACAACCACTGTGATTATTATTATTTGACCCTGCTGGTCATCTATGAACATTTTAACATCTTGGCCATGTTCTGTTATAATCTCCACCCGGCACAGCCAGAAGAGGACTGGCCACCCCTCATAGCCTGGTTCCTCTCTAGGTTTTTTCCTAGGTTCTGGCCTTTCTAGGGAGATTTTCCTAGCCACTGTGCTTCTACACCTGCATTGCTTGCTGTTTGGGGTTTTAGGCTGGGGTTCTGTACTCTGTGACATCAGCTTATGTAAGAAGGGCTGTATAAATACATTTGATTTGATTTGCTTAACACCCTTTTGGCCACTCTTGCCAGGCTGGGCAGGGATGCAGAGTTCTTTTTTTATACCGACTATACAGTATATACACCCCTTCATATTAGTGGATTTGGCTATTTCAGCCACACCCGTTGCTGACAGGTGTATAAAATCGAGCACACGGCCATGCAATCTCCATATACAAACATTGGCAGTCGAATGGCCTTACTGAAGAGCTCAGTGACTTTCAACGTGGCATCGTCATAGGATGCCACCTTTCCAACAAAAAACCAAAAAATTCTAACCTGGTGGAGCTGCCCCGGTCAACTGTAAGTGCTGTTATTGTGAAGTGGAAACGTCTATGAAGAACAACAGCTCAGCCGCGAAGTGGTAGCCCACACAAGCACACAGAACGGGACCACCGAGTGCTGAAGCGCGTAAAAAATAATCTGTCCTCGGTTGCAACACTCACTACCGAGTTCCAAACTGCCTCTGGAAGCAAGCTTCATGAAATGGGTTTCCATGGCCAAGCAGCCACACACAGGCCTAAGATCATGCGCAATGCCAAGCTTCGGCTGGAGTGGTCTAAAGCTCGCCGCCGGACTCTGGAGCACTGGAAACACGTTTTCTGCAGTGATGAATCACGCTTCACCATCTGGCAGTCCAACGGACACATCTGGATTTGGAGGGTGCCAGGAGAATGCTACTTGCCTGAATGCAAAGTGACAACTGTAAAGTTTGGTGGAGGATGAATAATGGTCTGGGTCTGTTTTTCATGGTTCGGGCTAGGCCCCTTAGTTCCAGTGAAGGGAAATCTTAACGCTACAGCATACAATGACATTCTAGACGGTTCTGTGCTTCCAACTTTGAGGCAACATTTTGGGAAAGGCCCTCTCCTGTTTCATCATGACAATTCCCCCGTGCACAAAGCGAGTTACATACAGAAATGTGTTGTCGAGATCGGTGTGGAAGAACTTGACTGGCCTGCACAGAGCCCTGACCTTAACCACATCGAACACCTTAAGGATGAATTGGAACACCGACTGTGAGCCAGGCTTAATTGCCCTAACATCAGTACCCGACCTCACTAATGCTCTTGAGGTTGAATGGAAGCAAGTCCCAGGTACTGTAGATACCACTGCCGTGTGCAGGGTACTGTGCAGCTCTATAGAAAGGTACTATAGATACAACTTTATTGTAGCTCAGTAGAAAGGTACTGTAGATACTGGGGCGGCAGGGTATCCTGGGGCGGCAGGGTAGCCTGGGGGTTAGAGCGTTGGACTAGTAACCCAAAGGTTGCAAGTTCAAATCCCTGAGCTGACAAGGTACATATCTGTCATTCTGCTCCTGAACAGGCAGTTAACCCACTGTTCCTAGGCCATCATTGAAAATAACAATGTGTTCTTAACTGACTTGCCTAGTAAATTAAAGGGAAACAAATACTACTGTATTGTAGAAAGGTACTGTAGATACTACTGCTCAGTAGAAAGGTTCAATAGATACTACTGTATTGTAGCTCAGTAGAAATGTACTATAGATACTAATGTATTGTAGTACGGTACTATAGATACTACTGTATTGTAGCTCAGTAGAAAGGTTCAATAGATACTACGGTATTGTAGCTCAGTAGAAATGTACTATAGATACTAATGTATTGTAGTACGGTACTATAGATACTACTGTATTGTAGCTCAGTAGAAAGGTTCTATAGATACTACTGTATTGTAGCTCAGTAGAAATGTACTATAGATACTAATGTATTGTAGTACGGTACTATAGATACTACTGTATTGTAGCTCAGTAGAAAGGTTCTATAGATACTGCTGTATTGTAGCTCAGTAGAAAGGTTCTATAGATACTGCTGTATTGTAGCTCAGTAGAAAGGTTCTATAGATACTACTGTATTGTAGCTCAGTAGAAAGGTTCTATAGATACTGCTGTATTGTAGCTCAGTAGAAATGTACTATAGATACTAATGTATTGTAGTACGGTACTATAGATACTACTGTATTGTAGCTCAGTAGAAAGGTTCTATAGATACTACTGTATTGTAGCTCAGTAGAAATGTACTATAGATACTAATGTATTGTAGCTCAGTAGTACTGTACTATAGATACTACTGTATTGTAGCTCAGTAGAAAGGTACTGTAGATAGAAGATCTCAAGGTAGACAATTTCCATGACATACATATCTAGGATTGGTTCTCTTTTCTCAATCAGCCAATATCCAGACCCCAAACATGTAAACTCGCTGGCTGGCTAAAGTGGTTAATGTTTGGCAGGCCGTCTTCACAGAGATTCCTATGGTCCAAGATTAAGAGTTGCTGGCATTTATCCAGTTGTCTGGCCCCACATTATCTTCAACACCCCGGACAGCATGTTTTCATAAGGAGGCTCCTTGTCTAGCCAGGACCCTGGGGGGTTGTGTGTGTGTGTTCGCGTGTGTGTGTGTTCGCGTGTGTGTGTTCACGTGTGTGTGTGTGTTCGCGCGAGTGTGTGCGCACGTGTGTGTGTGTACGCGCGTGTGAGGGAGCCAGGGGGCTTGGGTGAGGAGTTGAGTACACTCTGAGTATGAGTTTGTCTTTAGGAGAGGGCCATTAGGGGAGCAATGGAGCTGATGACATGTTATTCCTGTGACATGCCTGGCTCCTGGCCCCTGGCTCCTCTGCTCTCTACTGGACCATGGGAGCCCCCGGGCCTCCAAGTGGACAGAGACAGACAAATGCACAGACAGAGGGAGGGAGGTTATTTTAGGAGGCGGTCTGGTGCCGGACGCCGGACGCTCTGTCTCCCACCACCAGCCAGTCCCCCAGTCCAACACACAACATGTCTCCTGATACACTATCAACAGGCAGGCAGGCAGGCAGGCGCGTTTTTAAACGGGAGCCAAGGCAATTATTAGACTGACGCCAAGGGAACAGAGTTATCAGAGGCCCGAGAGACAGTAGATAAAATGGTTGTTCCTCCAATAAGAACGGTCTGGAGGGAAACAACACGACCACAGTAAAAACACTCTACCAAGCACTCTATGTAGTTATAGTAACTTAGTGCTTTGGAAGTTATTACAACAAGTCAGCTCGCTTTTGAACACTGAACTACTCTTCTTACAAAAAAAACACGCAATTGATTTAGAGATTTTGTGTGTGCTTCAAATCAAATCATTTTATTGGTCACATACACATGTACAGCTGATGTTATTGTGGGTGTAGCAAAATGCTTGTGTTTCTAGCTCCAACAGTGCAGTAGTATCTAACAATACACACAAATGTAAAAGTAAAAGAATGGAATTAAGAAATATATAAATATTAGGACGAGCAATGTCGGAGTGGCATTGACTAAAATACAGTTGAATAGAATACAGTCAGTGGTGATTTTAGCATGTAAATCTTGGTGGGGCAAAAAATAAAAATGTGGGATGTATGCCAGCAAAGCCACAACACTAAACAATACATGAATTGCACTATAACGGTGACAAACGGTGCCCACAAACTGTTAGGGCCTACATAAAACTGTTCCAACAGCAGAGTCCCAACAGCAGTCCCAACACCTTACCTCTGCTAAACCTGGCTTTCAGCAGAGCCTTGTCTGGCAGTGAAACAGTTCATTCAGCCTCATTTATTGCCGTTTAAAAAAACATAGCTGATGTGGCTGGCTTGCTTAAACAAATGTGGTTTCTACTGACAATTGAGATGTACAAATTATGGCATAAGGGGACGACAAGCAGATAACAGGCAATCCGTAATTTCTATTAAGACATTAATGAGCAAGCTAGGACGGACGTAGTCAATATAAATATTTATTAAGTCGTTTCTATAATGTACAGCGACAGAATTCAAAACATGGGCCATTCTTACAGTGTTCTCCCTGTACACCAAGTCAGAACCGTAGGATAAATAAATGGGGCATATAAACAGAAAATGACAGTTCTTACAATATTCAATGATTATATTTCTCTAAAACAGGTTATAGGCTATTTGTGCACCACCAAGTTAGAACAGTAGGCGAAATTAAGAGGTGAAAATAGACCAAATAATTACGGTGAGGCACATTGACTGCCGTTTGGGTCTTTGATGTCAAAAAAGATACACGTCATATAACACTATTTGAAGCGTTAAATAAGCTTTACATTTAACTGTCAAATAACACAATTGTATATATTATAGAATGCTGTGTGTGCTGAATTTGCACGTGCAAGCCAAGCACCACAACTACTAACGTTATGTGTTTACAATACTGCATTGGTGAAAATAGACCCAATTATTAGCATGAGGCACATGGGCTACTAACAGCTTACTACACCATACACTTAGTATTACTTTCTTAGCTACAGTATACATTTCTCCCTTGAATATTACATCATTTATGCAGCAGCATACAATACATTTTTGGTGGCGCAGAGGCCCTTTGTGGGCAAATGTTTTCATCAAACTTTGTTATCAAAGTCTGGCATTCTCTGGATTTATGGTGGGAACTCGGAGGAAAAAAAACACAGCCACTCCATTGAATAGCAGGCTAAGGTTAGTGGTTTCTTTGCAACGCTTGCAGTTAGCCACTGATTCCTTCCAAACAACTCATTGTTGAATTTGCGATTTCCAACTTGTTGTGTAATCTTTATGTACAATGGCCGATGAGCACCGATACGTTTTATCTATAATTTCTCTTCATTATTTCTCTTCATATGACAAGGATTAAAAAGGATTTTCCAGTAGATTGTCGACTTGATGACAACTGATGATGACTGTTAGCTAAGACTTAGAAAGTAAGATGTTGACATGATCAGTCCAATCAAAGCTACTGTACATATAACGTGATTTGATGTCATTCTATCTGGGACCAATGACCTTGAGCCTTCCTGGATGGGCACTTCTAATACGTGACTCACCACCTGGATTTGGTCTTGTATAGCAAAATTTGAAATTAGTTTTTTTACATTGGTAAAAAGTAGAGACTCAGAGCTACACAATGGTATATAATACACTGCATTTTTGAGGAACAATGGGAAAGTAATTCTGCTTTGAAAGTTGATACACTTGTAAACTCACTTTTGAGAAAAGGGCATTTTAGTGTTTCAGTGTGAGAGCTCTGTTGTTTACACCCATTCAGCATCGTTCACACCCTCTTAAGCTTTAGCCCCACCCATCTCCTAGCGTTCAGAGAGCACACTTGACGCTCTGGCCGATGATTTGTTTACCTCTGGATAACAGGAAAACAGCCTAACCAGCTCTGCTGGCAACAATTTCATTATGCTTTTTTGCTGACGACACCGGCCATATTCAACGAGTGTTGTACACTTTAGCATAAGACATGTAGCTAGCTAGCTAGGTAAACAACGAACCTAGCTAGGTAAACAACGAACCTAGCTAGGTAAACAACATGTAAGATCACACACATCACGCCACCTAACGATAGCTAGGGAGCCAGCCAGCTAACGCTAGCTAACAGTACACTTTAGTTTGAAATGAAACAACTTTCTGTCAAAATTAGAAGTGTGTAATATCTGAAAATGTAGCTAGCTAGACTATCTTACCCATATACATCATCATGTAGGGTGGACGTGTCTCCCTGTCACGGATCCATGCCACAAATGCCCTTAGTTTGAAGATGTAATCCGGAAACAGGTGTTTGCACATCTCTTTAGCTATCATACTCTAATTCCACTGATTTCAAAACTTCCACTGTTTGCAACACTTATGCAGCTACATTTAAAAAAAGCCGTGTTCGACAGGATTACCAGCACAGACTGACGAGCCTCTATATGGCAGTCCAATTCAAACTCATCTCTCAGCATGTCTTAGCCCACTCATTATCTCAGCCAATCATGGCTAGTGGGAAGGTTGCTGACTTTTTATGTGGCTTAACCAACAAGGCTCGTAATTTAACAATTTTATTCATACTTACAGATGGCATACAAGTTTGTTATTAAGGCACATGAAAGTTCACAGAAGGCATTTCTGCCCCCAAAAAACAAATTTTGATAAAAATATATATATACGTTCAAACTACTCTCCTGTGAAGTCGTGACTTGCGACATATGCCTAGTTTCCTGAATCGGGTCACATATAACTCTATGGCAGAACCCAAGGCGGAATTTTTTTGGGGAGCCAGTCATGACAGAAATTTGAGCCAATCAGGCGCAATACTCTGTATTTTCTGCTGACTAGCCCCACCACCATAGAAAGCCCTGAGCTAGGCTGAAACACCTACATTTTGGAGCTGCCTTACTCAAGAAAGCAAAAAAGAGACCATGTTTGTATGCAGCTTTATTAACTCAATGACACGTTTTTTTCACATTGTTTGCAAACTGATATGTGACTCGTATTAATGCTAAAATATTATTTTATATTTTTTTATATATTTTTTTATGCTATTTTTTTACCTAAAAGTGTGGTGCTCAAAACCGGCCCTGAATGACGGATCGCCACTGAATGCAGTATTCATATGAAATATATTAACATCATTAAATTGACTAGTGTTCCATTATTAAAGTGACCAGTGATTCCATGTCTATGTATATAGGGCAGCAGCATCTAAGGTCTGATGGCCTTAGAAGCTGTTTTTCAGTCTCTCGGTCCCAGCTTTGATGCACCTGTACTGACCTCGCCTTCTGGATGGTAGCGGGGTGAACAAGCCCGTGGCTCGGGTGGTTGATTGATGTCTTTGATTATCTTTTTGGCCTTCCTGTGACATCGGGTGCTGTAGGTGTCCTGGAGAGCAGACAGTGTGCCGCCGGTGATGTGCTGGGCATGTATGTAGGCCCTCCCCTCTGGAGATCCCTGAGGTTGCGGGCGGTGAAGTTGCCAAACCAGGCGGCGATACACTTAACTTGAAGCTTTTCACCTTATCCACTGCGGTCCCGAAGATGTGGATAGGGGCGTGCTCCCTCTGCTGTTTCCTGAAGTCCACAATCAGCTCTTTCGTTTTTTGTTGACGTTGAGGGAGAGGTTATTTTCCTGGCTCGTCATTGTTGGTAATCAGGCCTACTACTGTTGTGTCGTCTGCAAACTTGATGATTGAGTTGGAGGCGTGTGTGACCATGCAGTCATGGGTGAACAGGGAGTACAGGATGGGGGTGAGCACACACCTTTGTGTGGCCCCTGTGTTGAGGATCAGCGAAGTAGAGGTGTTGTTTCCTACCTTCACCACCTGGGGGCGGCCCGTCAGGAAGTCCAGGACCCAGTTGCATAAGGCGGGGTTCAGACCCAGGGCCCCGAGCTTAATGATGAGCTTGGAGGGTTCTATGGTGTTGAAAGCTGAGCTATAGTCTATGAACAACATTCTTACATAGGTATTCCTCTAGTTCAGATGGGTTAGGGCAGTGTGCAGTGCGATAGCGATTCCATCGTCTGTGGATCTATTGGGGCTGTATGCAAATTGAAGTGGTTCTAGGGTGTCAGGTAAGGTAGAAGTTATATGATCCTTAAATAGCCTCTCAAAGCACTTCATGATGACAGAAGTGAGTGCTACGGGGCGATAGTCATTTAGTTCAGTTACCTTTACTGTCTTGGGTACAGGAACAATGGTGTGTGTGTGTGTGTGTGTGTGTGTGTGTGTGTGTGCGTGTGTGTGTGTGTACTTGTGTGTGTGTCTGTGTGTGCACTTGTGTGTGTACTTGTGTGTGCTATTATGACACACAATCTTGTTGTCCCTCATCACTAAAGACTAACCAAATTCGGCTAGTTAGAAGTCAATATAATGACCTTTTCAGCCCTCGAGATACTAATTATTTATTGAGCAACATCAAAACGAGGGTTCCATATTAGCTACAAATGACCAATTAAGCAGGAATCTGGCAGATGTTTTGCATTTCATATCAAATTAGAATAAACTGAACATCCTTTGTTTTGTTTGTGTTTTGGGATTTGAAGTGGGATCTTCAGTCTGGGTTGCTTTAAATCAAATCAAATCAAATTTTATTTGTCACATACACATGGTTAGCAGATGTTAATGCGAGTGTAGTGAAATGCTTGTGCTTCTAGTTCCGACCATGCAGTAGTATCTAACAAGTAATCTAACAAATTCACAACAACTACCTTATACACACAAGAGTAAAGGAATGAATATGAGTATGTACATATAAATATCTGGATGAGCGATGGCTGACCGGCTTAGGCAAGATGCAGTAGATGGTATGGAGTACAGTATATACATATGAGATGAGTAATGTAGGATATGTAAACATTATATAAATGGCATCGTTTAAAGTGGCTAGGGATACATTTATTTCATCCAATTATAATTATTAAAGTGGCTAGAGATTTGAGTCGATGGCCGAACGGCATAGGCAAGATTCAGTAGATGGTTTAGAGTACAGTGTATACATTTGATATGATATGATATGTAAACATTATTTACAAAATTGTTTAAAGTGGCTAGTGATACATTTGTTACATCCAATTCCTATTATTTAAAGTGGCTAGAGATTTAAGTCAGTATGTTGGCAGCAGCCACTCAATGTTAGTGATGGCTGTTTAACAGTCTGATGGCCTTGAGATAGAAGCTGTTTTTCAGTCTCTCGGTCCCAGCTTTGATGCACCTGTACTGATCTCGCCTTCTGGATGATAGCGGGGTGAACAGGCAGTGGCTCGGGTGGTTGTTGTCCTTGATGATTTTTTTGGCCTTCCTGTGACATCGGGTGGTATAGGTGTCCTGGAGGGCAGGTAGTTTACCCCCGGTGATGCGTTGTTCAATCCTCACTACCCTCTGGAGAGCCTTACGGTTGTGGGCGGAGCAGTTGCCGTACCAGGCGGTGATACAGCCCGACAGGATGCTCTCGATTGTGCATCTGTAGAAGTTTGTGAGTGTTTTTGGTGACAAGCCGAATTTCTTCAGCCTCCTGAGGTTGAAGAGGCGCTGTTGCGCCTTCTTCACCACGCTGTCTGTGTGGGTGGACCATTTCAGTTTGTTCGTGATGTGTACGCCGAGGAACTTAAAACTTTCCACCTTCTCCACTACTGTCCCGTCGATGTGGATAGGGGGGTGCTCCCTCTCCCGTTTTCTGATGTCCACGATCATCTCCGTGAGGGGTCAGCCATGAGGTGGCTTCAAAACAAATCCATTCTGACAAGGCTGCCTTATTGTCTGATTGGGTCAGCTTCTCCGAAAAATAAGATTGAGATGCCTTTTGCGTTTAGGTCATTTAGGTCATGGTTGGGGATCAAGCGGTTTGGTTAAGGATATACAGCGCATTCAGAAAGTATTCAGCCCCCTTGACTTTTTCAACATTTTCTTACGTTACACCCTTATTCTAAAATGGATTAAATAGAAAAAATCTTCATCAATCTACACACAATACAAAGTATTGACAATGTCAAAAAAATGACAAAGCAAAAACAGTTTTTTAGAAATGTTTGCAAAAATTTAAAAAAAAAAAAAAAAAAATATATATATATATATATATATACAAAAAAAAACAGAAAACCTTTATTTACATAAGTATTCATGAGACTTGAAATTGAGCTCAGGTGCATCCTGTTTCCATTGATCATCCTTGAGATGTTTCTACAACTTGATTGGAGTCCACATGTGGTAAATTCAATTGATTGGACATGATTTGGAAAGGCACACACCTGTCTATATAAGGTTCCACAGTTGACAGTGCATGTCAGAGAAAAATCCAAGCCATGAGGTCGGAGGAATTGTCCGTAGAGCTTCGAGACAGGATTGTGTCGAGGCACAGACCTGGGGAAGGGTACCAAAAAATGTCTGCAGCATTGAAGGTCCCCACAGTGGCCTCCATCATTCTTTAAAAAAAAATATTTAACTTGGCAAGTCAATTAAGAACAAATTCTTATTTACAATGACAGCCTACCCTGGCCAAACCCTAACCCGGACGAAGCTGGGCAAATTGTGCAGCGCCCCATGGGACTCCCAATCACAGCCGGTTGTGATACAGCCCAGGATTGAACCAGGGTCTGTAGTGACACCTCTAGCACTGAGATGCAGTGCCTTATACTGCTGCGCCACTCGAGAGTCCATTCTTCAATGGAATAAGTTTGGAACCACCAAGACTTCCTAGAGCTGACCACCCGGCCAAACAGAGCAATCAGGGGAGAAGGGCCTTGGTCAGGGAGGTGACCAACAACCTAAAGGTCACTTTGACAAAGCTCCAGAGTTCCCCTGTGGAGATGGGAGAACCTTCCAGAAGGACAACCAACTCTGCAGCACTCCACCAATCAGGCCTTTATGGTAGAGTGGCCAGACAGAAGCCACTCCTCAGTAAAAGGCGCATTACAGCCCACTTGGAGTTTGCCAAAAGGCACCTAAAGGACTCTCAGAACATGAGAAACAAGATTCTCTGGTCTGATGAAACCAAGATTGAACTCTTTGGCCTCAATGCCATGCGTCATATCTGGAGGAAACCTGGCACCATCCCTACGGTGAAGCATGGTGGTGGCAGCATCATGCTGTGGGAATGTTTTTTAGCTGGAGGGACTGGGAAACTAGGCAGGATTAAGGGAAAGATGAACGGAGAAAAGTACAAAGAAATCCTTGGGGGCGACGGTTCCCCTTCCAACAGCACAAAGACCCTAAGCACACAGCCAAGACAACGCAGGAGTGGCTTCGGGACAAGTCTCTGAATGTCCTTGAGTGGCCCAGCTAGAGCCCGGACTTGAACTCGATCGAACATCTCTGAAGAGACCTGAAAATAGCTGTGCAGTGATGCTCCCCATCCAACCTGACAGAGATTTAGAGGATATGCAGAGAAGAACAGAAGAAACTCCCCAAATAAAGGTGTGCCAAGCTTGTAGCGTCATACCCAAGAAGACTCAAGGCTGTAATCGCTGCCAAAGGTGCTTCAACAATGTGCTGAGTAAAGGTTCTGAATACTTATGTAAATTTCAGTTTTTATTTTTTTATAAATTTGCAAACATTTCTAAACACCAGTTTTTTCTTTGTCATTATGGGGTAATATCTGTAGATTTCCATTTATCTATTAACAACATGGATCATCTCGGATGACGCGGACACATTTCATTGTCAAATTGGCTCTCAGAACCCTCCAGATGTTTAGTTATGACCAGTGTGACAACCTGCCTGGTCTTCTAAAAAGTCTCCTTGTGTGGAGACCTTTGATGTCCTATTTCGCCACAATTCCAAAAGGATAATTGCATGACATACTATAGACCGGTTTACATTAGACCTATGATAAATCTTACTTGTCTTTCCTGTCTCAATGGCGTTTTTAAAACTGGCACACATGCAAGTATGCAGAAGCTCTAATAACAGTTTTCTTTTCCCTGTCCAGCATTTGATTGAGTTACACTGGGGAACACATTTTGAACAGGTGCCTTGCACACACCCCTTCCCCATACCCCTCACCCCTTTCCACCTCTGCCTCCACTACCCCAACTCTCTGATCCTTTGGACGAAACCGGACCCCCACAGAAAGACTTTAACGTGCCTTTCAGTCCTCCCAACCCCCCAGTTAAGAACAAAATCTTATTTACAATGACGGTGATACATTTCCACCTATTCCGCTCCAGCCATTACCACGTGCCCATCCTCCCCAATGAAGGTGCCTTGAACATCGTGCTAATCCTACAGCCTGGCATCTGCCAAACAGCCAACGCTCCCAAAAAAGGAGAACTACAGCACAGACCTTGAGTCAGTTGTTGTGTTGGTGCAGGTCCCCATCATGGCTGTCACAATGCCAACGGAGAAGGTCCTCTTGTCTCTCAGTGGATCCATCTGTTCTAGGATTAGTGGTTACCATGTTTTTATCGGCACTGTTTTATCTTTCACTTGTCTTCTTTTGTGTGAATAAATAAATATAGGTGTGTGTTTGCACTTTAGTCATTGGGTTGGAGGTTTCAAAAAACTGGGGGGGTGTTCAGTAGGAAGACCGTGCAGGAAACAATTACTGTAGTAGGCCAATATTTTTTCCAGATTCTATTTGTACTTCTGCTCCTTTTTGTTTTGAGTTTGGAAAAGTATTATTGTCATGATTCTCTTCTTTCGGGACAGACCAAGACGCAGCGATGTAACCAGAATACATGATTTATTGACAAAACGGGACGAGACGGAACAGAACAATAAACGAAGAACGAGACGTGAATCACTAAATCCTAAACAGAACACAGAACTCTAAACCTAAACACGAATGGCGAAACCTAATTAAACACGAACGGAGAAACCTAACTAGACGTGACTGGAGAAACCTAACTAGACATGACTGGAGAAACCTAACTAGACACGAAAGACAAGAACCCGACTGAACATGATAAGCATAACATAAACAATAACCCACGAAACTAAAGTGCAACTCCCAAACATATATATGGTTCCCAATTAGAGACAACGAGACTCAGCTGCCTCTAATTGGGAACCATTATCCCAACATAGAAATAGACACCCTAGAACACACAAACCCTACACCAAAAGCGAAACCAAAACGCTCCAGCCTGTCATCTCGGCCTGGGCGTTACAGTACCCAAAGGCGCGGACTCGGACGCGCCAAAAGTCTGTGGGGGTCTTGAGATGGTCCCTTTGTCCCAGGTGGGGGCTCCGGTGCTGGCCGTGCTGGTCTGATGTCACGCACCGGAGGCCCTGGACCCTTTCTTGGAACTCTGGTGCGTGGAGCAGAAGCTGGGAGTACTGGCCTCGTGATGCTCACGGTAACTCTGGTGCGTGGGGCTGGAGCTGGCCGTACTGGACTTGTGATGCTCACTGGAACTCTGGTGCGTGGAGCAGGAACTGGTCGTACTGGACTCGTGATGCTCACTGGAACTCTGGTGCGTGGAGCGGGAACTGGCAGTACTGGACTCGTGATACTCACTGGAACTCTGGTGCGTGGAGCGGGAACAGGCCGAACTGGGCTCGGACGCGCACTCTGGTGCGTGGAGCGGAACAGGCCGAACTGGGCTCGGGGCCGCACTCTGGTGCGGGAGCGGAACAGGCCGAACTGGGCTCGGGGCCGCACTCTGGTGCGGGAGCGGGAACAGGCCGAACTAGGCTCGTGACGCCGCACTCTGGTGCGGGAGCGGAACAGGCCGAACTGAGCTCTCTAAGCGCACGGGAGCTTGGTGCGCGGAACCGAACAGGACGTGCTGGACTCTCTAAGCGCACGGGAGCTTGGTGCGCCGGAGCGAACAGGATGTGCTGGACTCTCTGAGCGCCACGGGAGCTGGGTGCGCGGGCCGAACAGGACGTGCTGGACTCTCTAAGCGCACGGGAGCTTGGTGCGCCGGAGCCGAACAGGACGTGCTGGACTCTCTAAGCGCCGCGGGGAGCTTGGTGCGCGGGCGGAACAGGGCGTGCTGGACTCTCTAAGCGCACGGGAGCTTGGTGCTCGGAGCCGAACAGGACGTGCTGGACTCTCTGAGCGCCGCGGGAGCTGAGTGCGCCGGAGCCGAACAGGACGTGCTGGACTCTCTAAGCGCACGGGAGCTTGCGCGCCGGAGCCGGAACAGGACGTGCTGGACTCTCTGGGCGCACGGGAGCTTGGTGCCGGAGTCGAACAGGACGTGCTGGACTCTCTGAGCGCACGGGAGCTGAGTGCGCGGAGCCGAACAGGACGTGCTGGACTCTCTAAGCGCACGGGAGCTTGGTGCGCGGAGCCGAACAGGACGTGCTGGACTCTCTGGGCGCACGGGAGCTTGCCGCGGAGCCGAACAGGACGTACTGGACTCTGAAGTCGCACTGGGGACCTGGCACGTGGAACAGGGACTGGACGTGTAGAAACCACCACACGGACTGGGGTCTTGGAACGCGGAACAGGAACTGGACGTGTTGGAACCTCAACACGGACTGGGACCTTGGAACATGGAACAGGGATCTTGGAGCGTGGAACAGGGATCTTGGAGCGTGGAACAGGGATCTTGGAGCGTGGAACAGGGATCTTGGAGCGTGGAACAGGGATCTGGGAGCGTGGAACAGGGATCTGGGAGCGTGGAACAGGGATCTGGGAGCGTGGAACAGGAATCTGGGAGCGTGGAACAGGAATCTGGGAGCGTGGAACAGGGACTGGACGTGTAGAAACTTCCACCCGGACTGGGGACCTGATATGGAGAGCCGACATCATACCTCCAGCTAGCTCACTAACCCTGGCCTCACGGGTGAGTGGAGCTGGAATCTCTCGGGCTGGGCTGTGGATTCGCACCGGAGATTCTGCCCGTAGGACCACAGGATATCTAGGTCCCAAAAGGCGCACTGGAGACCTTGCGCGTAGAGCTGGCACCGCTCTACCAGGTAGCACACTGACCTCGGCCCAACCAATGAGTGGCGCTGGGATCTCTCGCACTGGGCTGTGGACACGTACCGGAGACACCGCACGCAGAACCGGCGCAGGATATCCGGGTCTCAGGAGGCGCACTGGAGACTTAGCGCGCAGAGCTGACACCACTCTTCCTGGCTGAACACTTAGTTTCGCCCGACTGATGAGTGGAGCGGGAATCTCTCGCACCGGCCTCTGAAATCCGTATAGGGGAAACCGTGCGCAACACTGCATAGCACGGTGTCCCTTCGGTGCGACGCTCTCCCCAACGCTCTCTCCACAAAGCACGAGGAGTTGGCTCAGGAGTCCCTCCTGAACCGGCCAACCTCCTCGTGTGCCCCCCCCCAAAAGTTTCTTGGGGCTGCCTTACGGGCTTCCTAGCCCGGCGAGGTCTGATAAACCTGCCTCTCATCGGATCCCATGCTCCCATCAGGTCCTCACACCTGCGCCGCTCAGCCGCCGCTGCTTCCAGTTCCTCTCTGGGCCGACGATACTCTCCAGGCTGGTCCCAAGCACCTCCATAGAATAATTCCTCCTCCCAAGACCTAAGCTCCCGGGTCTCTCGCTGCTTGGTCTTTTTGTGGTGGGTTATTCTGTCATGATTCTCTTCTTTCGGGACAGACCAAGACGCAGCGATGTAACCAGAATACATGATTTATTGACAAAACGGGACGAGACGGAACAGAACAATAAACGAAGAACGAGACGTGAATCACTAAATCCTAAACAGAACACAGAACTCTAAACCTAAACACGAATGGCGAAACCTAATTAAACACGAACGGAGAAACCTAACTAGACGTGACTGGAGAAACCTAACTAGACATGACTGGAGAAACCTAACTAGACATGACTGGAGAAACCTAACTAGACATGACTGGAGAAACCTAACTAGACACGAAAGACAAGAACCCGACTGAACATGATAAGCATAACATAAACAATAACCCACGAAACTAAAGTGCAACTCCCAAACATATATATGGTTCCCAATTAGAGACAACGAGACTCAGCTGCCTCTAATTGGGAACCATTATCCCAACATAGAAATAGACACCCTAGAACACACAAACCCTACACCAAAACGAAACCAAAACGCTCCAGCCTGTCATCTCGGGCCTGGGCGTTACAATTATCCTGTTTGTTCCCGCTGCTATACAAGTGGTCAAGTTAACAACTGACCTTAGATCAGGGCTTGATTAAGAACATAGCTTTGTCCAACAGTGAGCTGATCCTGAGTCAGTGAGTGGACTTTCACAGGACCTTAACTGTATCACCTTTTGATGGCATGGCTGCCCAAAACTGCATGGCTCGATTGCAACGAACAGGCAGAACTTAACGCGCTGCTGCAGGTTACCACTGGATTTCTTAAAATGCTGCTAACGGGAGATTACATTCACTTGCGGGCTAAACTAAGCTTGATTGCAACAAATTACCCACAAGGATAAAGCATCAGATCAGTTGATCTCTCATTGTTACTGTCACGTGATTACCAGCTGGTCTAGACTCTCTACTTTTTAAATCCCTTTATGGTCAAGCCCCAGCTTATATCTCTGAACTACTGAAGCCGCACAATCCTCTGAGGTCACTAAGGTCTGCTGACCAGCTACTTTTATTTGTCCCTAGAACGCGGTTGATAAATAGGGGAGATCGAGCATTTTCAGTCGTGGCCCCAAGGCTGTGGAATGATTTGCCTTTGCATGTCAGATTGGCCCCCAGTCTTCACATTTTTAAATCACGACTTAAAACTCACTTTTATTCATTGGCTTTTAAACCTGCTTGAGAATTGTATTGTGCATTCTATTTTCTAGTTTGTCCCGTAATAGTTTTTAATTTGAGCTATTTTTCACCAAGCTCCCATGCACCATGTTTTTAAAAATTTTTTTTTTTTTTTTTTTTTTGTTTGTTTTTTTGTTTTTTTGTTACTCGTGATTTATAAATCTGTCTGAAATATGTCCAGCACTTTGGTCAACCTTGGTTGTTTTAAATGTGCTTTACAAATAAAGTTGTATTGTATTGTATTGTATACTCCCCATCCCCCCGTCCCCCGTCCCCGTCCAATGAAATATCAACATATCAGTAGCATTGGAAACCGTAAGGCTGATGAATGTAAAAATACTTATTCGAATACAAGAATATGGAAGTATTAGTCCTACATTTCATTCAAATGTTTCACCTTAAATGGCAAAATAATATAATATATGCCATTCTAAATAACTTTATTGACGACATTTCATTTGATTAAACAAGTTGCCAATAGATTATATTTACTTGATTTTCTTACACATGTTAAATATGGACTGTCCAGGGATATTTGACCACCGATCTCAATAATGGATGACCATATCAGTCAATGTTCTTTTAAAGACAATTGTATTTCATGGATTAGGAATGAATTGGAAACGACAGAAAAAAGAAAAGTAGGCTAAACCATCAAACAATTAGTTGTTTTCATTTCATACAAGGTGTCGGGTAAATGACCACAATAGATTTGCCGTGACAAACGAGGAAATACATTATTTCAGTTGTACAGAATGATGATCAAGTAGATCAATTGCTCTCACTCTGTTCCTAAAGTAGGACTAAGTTGTTCCAATGAGAATACCAACCAGAGGGCGAAACAGTCTTGAAAAATGTTGACTAAAAGATAACCTCGACATCCACGTTAGGGCGCCGGCAAAATCGCTGGCAAATAGAGACCGCCAGTTTGTAGTCCTAAAAATCGGAAATGACTTACCTCCGGTTGGTTCAGCCATTCCTATGGGGGAAATGACTTACCTCTGGTTGGTTCAGCCATTCCTATGGGGGAAATGACTTACCTCTGGTTGGTTCAGACATTCCTATGGGGGAAATGACTTACCTCTGGTTGGTTCAGCCATTCCTATGGGGGAAATGACTTACCTCTGGTTGGTTCAGCCATTCCTATGGGGGAAATGACTTACCTCTGGTTGGTTCAGCCATTCCTATGGGGGAAATGACTTACCTCTGGTTGGTTCAGCCATTCCTATGGGGGAAATGACTTACCTCTGGTTGGTTCAGACATTCCTATGGGGGAAATGACTTACCTCTGGTTGGTTCAGACATTCCTATGGGGGAAATGACTTACCTCTGGTTGGTTCAGCCATTCCTATGGGGGAAATGACTTACCTCTGGTTGGTTCAGCCATTCCTATGGGGGAAATGACTTACCTCTGGTTGGTTCAGCCATTCCTATGGGGGAAATGACCTACTTCTGGTTGGTTCAGCCATTCCTATGGGGGAAATGACTTACTTCTGGTTCGTTCAGCCATTCCTGTGGGGGAAATTAATGAGGAAAGAATGAGGTTATGGGATAAAGGTGAAAATAAGATCTGAGGTTAACACAGGCTTAAGAGTATTTATTTTACCTTTATTTAACTAGGCAAGTCAGTTAAGAACACATTCTTATTTACAATGGTGGCCTTCCCCGGTCAAACCCTATGGGACTCCCAATCACGGCCAATTGTGATACAGCCTGGAATCAAACCAGGGTCTGTAGTGACACCTCTAACACTGAGAGGCAGTGCCGTAGACTGCTGCGCCACTCGGGAGCCGCTAAATACTATTATACTTATAAGACAAAACGTGTAAAAATGGTTCCCCAACTGGTGCCAGAATTTGCCAGTGGGTGATTTTATTTGGGCCCCCAAGTTTTCTGAGCAAAAAAATATTTGTTTATTTTTATTTTTTATTGTCAAAAGACAAGCAAATCAGCTCCAGTTGATTTTAATTTTGGAAATCTGTTCCAAAGTATTCCCACACATAACAGAGATATACTGTATACTGTATGGAATTGTATACAAATGTAAGCAAGGTTTGAAATTATTATGTTTTAGTCAAATATGATATCTGTTTGGGCTTCTTGCAGTCAATTTGCAGTCTACAAATTATTAGTAATTACATTCCAGCCCCCTGACCATCCGCTCAAGAAAGAATCGGTCAGCAGGTGGATCTAGTTGATGATCCCTGGTATAAGATCTCCTAAGCCTGTGTTTACCATAGACCTTGTTTTTGGCCAACAAGTCATGGCGGAGTTAGTGGCTACAAAAAGTCCCCATTACTATTGCTCTCTATGTTGGTTGCAAGTGAGTTTAGCTGTGCAGGTGATTTTAGCGTGCATTGGTGGTTTAATGAGAGATCAGCTGGCCATAATCTGGTGGCTTTCCATGGTTGCAATTGGCCCCACGAGTCTTGCCAATGACTTTTAGGATGTGTGAACTAGTTGTCCTCTACTGTCCTCCTCGAAAAAGTTAAGGAGTTGAATGGTACAACATTTGAAATTAGGATGTTGCATGTTCTTAGAATGTTTCATAAACTACACTCTTAGAAAAAATGGTGCTATCTAGAACCTAAAATTGTTATTTGGCTGTCCCCATAGGAGAACCCTTTGAAGAACCCTATTTGGTTCGAGGTTGAACCCTTTTAAGACCTGGAGGTATGTAGGTATGTAGGTCGGGTATTCCTGAACTTTTGCTGCAAGACTACTCTGAACTATATCAATATATAATGGGGCGTGGCTATGGCTTCCTAACTGCTACTCTGAGCATATCAATATATAATGGGGCGGGGCTATGCTGTCTTAACTGCTACTCTGAGCATATCAATATATAATGGGGCGGGGCTATGGCTTCCTAACTGCTACTCTGAGCATATCAATATATAATGGGGCGTGGCTATGGCTTCCTAACTGCTACTCTGAGCATATCAATATATAATGGGGCGGGGCTATGCTGTCTTAACTCCTACTCTGAGCATATCAATATATTATGGGCGGGCTATGGCTTCCTAACTGCTACTCTGAGCATATCAATATATAATGGGGCGGGGCTATGGCTTCCTAACTGCTACTCTGAGCATATCAATATATAATGGGGCGTGGCTATGGCTTCCTAACTGCTACTCTGAGCATATCAATATATAATGGGGCGGGCTATGCTGTCTTAACTGCTACTCTGAGCATATCAATATATTATGGGGCGGGGCTATGGCTTCCTAACTGCTACTCTGAGCATATCAATATATAATGGGGCGGGGCTATGGCTTCCTAACTGCTACTCTGAGCATATCAATATATAATGGGGCGTGGCTATGGCTTCCTAACTGCTACTCTGAGCATATCAATATATAATGGGGCGGGGCTATGCTGTCTTAACTGCTACTCTGAGCATATCAATATATTATGGGGCGGGGCTATGGCTTCCTAACTGCTACTCTGAGCATATCAATATATAATGGGGCGGGGCTATGGCTTCCTAACTGCTACTCTGAGTATATCAATATATAATGGGAAGCTGTGCCTTCTCATCTGCACATGAAAAGGCGTTAACCCTTTAATGAATGAAAAGTGAAATACTTGTATCATAGCAATAGTAATTATGATAATAGCCTAATTATAACAATAATGATAATGATAGTAATAAGAATAATAATAACAACATAAAAATTGTTGCGTAGTAATACGGTCCTTGTTGATTATTATAATGATTATACATATAATTGTGTTGTTTATAACTTATAAATCAATAATGGCATTTTGCATGTGTAATAAATAAGGTCATCATGACAAAACATGAAGTAAAATATCGACCTACAGGGCACACACTGCCAGTATCTGCTGGCTTCTCAATGACACAAATTCAAGAGAAATTGACTCTGTGCAGATTGTGCTCTTATAGAATGAAAATCAGAAATAATTCAGATTCCATACAGTATTTTACTGAATGGCCGTTTTTCTGTCATTAAGTATTAAGTGTTTCCCTGAGATAAATGTGGGCATTGATGTTTCGGTAGGTTAGTAAACATGTTCAGTGTGGTATAAAGTTCGTGGGAAGAGTTGAAAGTTTGAGAGAAGAAAGGTGGATGTTGCGCCTTTAAGAGTTAAGAAACTTGAAACCATGTTTGCGCAACAATCAGTGCGGCTCACAGCCGCCAAAGTGTCTAGACTGGCACATGATGGGAATCAACCAATGGCTCCAGAGCTTTCCTGGGGCCCCCGTGTGTGTACGGGCGAGTGTATCCGAAAAGAATAGCAGAGAGTGAGACTGGCAGCAAAGTAATTCAAGTTTTCCTTTAAACCACTTCTGAGTCTTGGATCGGAGTAGCTACATCTGCATCCGTATGTTCGAGCAGCATAAAAACTCAATCTAAACGTTTTATTTCGGGGTTGCAAACGGCTTATTCTACACTACGGTGGAAAATAACATTGGATTCTGAATGCGGCAAGGATTATTTGGGATTATTTCGTGGTGAAGCAACTCCATCGATGTGCCGTCAGAAGGATTCTAAAGCGAAGGATTTAACTAAGGGTGCTCAAAGTCCAAGAAAAAACAAACACTTTTGCTGTCGTTTCATGTGGTAGATATAGCCTAGTTATTGGAGGAATAATTATGGTATAGCCTATGAATTGCTGCTCTGAAGATAGTCTTGGGGAATTTTGTAGCCTCTGTAAAGACAAACGTTTTCATTGAGTTGGTAGGCTATATGGTTATAGGAAATAACAGACCAGTAAATGCATGCATGTCGCATTCTGTTTAGCTGTGTAATCTCGTTACATTTGACTTTGTTTAATGCAACATACAACCGTAAATTACATTCTAATGCTGCGAGTTAGTCATAAATCTACGACCCCCGGCTGCGCATGTAGTGCGCGCCGTTTACAAAAACTGAATGTTGTGCGGAGACCATAAATCAATGTGGAATCCTCACAGACCTGGACGGGAACAATACGACACATCCAAAACTGTCTAAATTGTCGTATGTTCAGGTCGAAACGCTCAGGTCTTGTACGGCGACTCTGGAGAAGCCGTTTAGTCCCAGACAGAGACGGGGGAGATGGGAGAAGCAAACGAAGCGAGGAGTTTCGGGACGGTTCGTGTGGCAGTAACCCAGAAAAAATCCCCAAAACGGAGCTCGGGTCGGTGACCCGTGCCTCGCCATCTCTGGGAACTTTCGACGAAGTGTGCAACACAGACCTCACGGACAGCGCAGAGTCGGCGCCGGGGGACAATTCGGACCATGGTCAGGGGGATGCCATGTGTGTCCCCGTCCATCATCACCGAGGCTCTCAGCCAGAGCACGATAATGGCAGTAGAACGGTTACTTGCTGTTTGTTTCGAGACAGGGACCCTAGACCTCGGAGCCCCGTCTTGACCCGGGGTATTCGAAACTCTAGTCCCCGCGATGGAGGTATCCTCACGGGGCGGGAGGGGAATACTGGCTCGGTGGCGGAGCAAGAACTCAAGAACGTTACCTATGCTCTTTTGAAAAGACTCAAGGAGAAACCGCTGGATGCCTTGTTGGAGGCGGTGGAGTCGAAAGGAGGGATGCCCAGTGACTGTGTTCTGGTACCCCAGACGGAGCTACGTTTAGGTGGCCACTCGGCATCACCCCCATTTCTGCTCTGTAAACTCTACCGATGGACTGACCTGCACCACTCGACTCAACTCAAAGCGCTGTGCCACTGTCAAAGCTTCGGGGCATTGGACAGCAGCGAAACGGTGTGCTGTAACCCCTATCACTACAGTCTCTTGTGTGGGCCAGGTAGGACAACTGAGATTGGTTACAATCACACTCTTTTACCCCATTCTACACAAATCAAATCTGTATCAATTGAAAGGGTCTGTTTTTGCGCATAGTGAGGCTACACGTATAAAAGCTTTTCAGACGTGATAACCGAGCACTGCGTGTCAATGCTCAAATGGCGATGCCCAAAAGGTAGGCCCACCTTCTACCTGAAGTCTGCAGGATGGTGAGAGATGGGACTCATTAGGAGACCAGGCTGCGCTAAAGGTGTCCACCATATGTGAGGTGAAATTAAAACGCGTTCAAATCACAAAACCAATTAATAATCACTTGGGGTTATACTTCTCTGCGATTAAGTGAGACATGCCTTGAAGTTTTGTTGATGCGCGTTGTTGTAAATATTTGGTTGCTTAGCCGACGCGCGGGTGTTAACATTTTCTCGCGAATTGTATGATTACAGCAGCTGAATTCCAACTGTTGGAAGTGTAGCTAGTATACTATCCCTCAAAAACAACACTGTACTCACACAGAGGGAAAGGGAGAGCTTGAGTTATAATGTATTTGCAGCAAATATTTTCTCTGCTAAGCACTCAACAACACATTCCTCCATTTCAATGTTTTAGTTCATGATATCGATTATATTCATTTGTTTAGCTTTGACGTTATCCATTTGAAGATCGCTCTGAAGTAGCGCTTTGAAAGGCTATTTTTCCTTCCCTAGGAGGTCCCCCTCTTGCTATTTAGGTGAAGGAGTGGTGATAATATACAGTTTGCATACTGCTGGCGCCAGACTGACTAGCTGGGTATCTCACTGACTGAGTACTCCAACAATTACTGCCTCCACTCTTAAAGAACCCGCAGCCATTATATCCGCTCCGTTCCCATGGCCTGTTTCTCTATGGTCTGTTTCTCTGTCCCAGACATCTATTTCGACAGCTCACCATTAGCTTTCTTGGTTTTATGTATGGGAAATGCCCGTTGACAACATGTAGCCTACTTTTCTTTTGTATTCTTTATATATAGCTGTTTAAATAGGACCTGAAAATATATTTTATGTGTAATGTAATTTCGTTTTTAGTTATGAACCATTGGAAGTGCTTATTCAACAGAGTTGTGAATGTCTCATCTTTTATTCTATATTCTGTCTGAAGAATTGTATGTTGATCTGCCCATTCAACCATCAACCGCTTCTTTTCTACAGACATATACAGATTGTTGTGTGTGTTGTCCCAGTAATCCATGTTACTTATTATTTCATATAGTAACAGATTCTGCTCTGAGACCTATGTACTTCTACGCAGTACCAAGCATCTAACACACATATTTTGTATTTCAGAATCCCCACCCCCCCCCTACTCACGACTATCTCCCTCGGATGAACACAAGCCACTGGGTAAGTCAGGCAGCAACAGTCGTGCTCCCCCTCAGCAACAGTAAGCCACAGAGATATCTGCTAAGCTCACAAGGAGTTTCACTGTGATGGAGTTTTGGTAGCATTTTACTTCCCAGCACAGTTTTGTTTTGTCTTTTTAAAGTAATTATATATTTATTAATATAACATTTATATAGTTGTGGAAAAACTACAAGTAATTACATCTTGTTCCCACTTCATCCAGGCTGTATCACAACCGGCCGTGATTGGGAGTCCCATAGGGCGGCGCACAATTGGCCCAGCGTTGTCCGAGTTTGGCCAGTGTAGGCCGTCATTGTAAATAAGAATTTGTTCTTAACTGACTGGCCTAGATAAATAAAAATAAATACCATGGGCTCCTGAGTGGTGCAGTGGTCTAAGGCACTGCATCTCAGTGCAAGAGGTGTCACTACAGTCCCTGGTTTGATTCCAGGCTGTTTCACATCTGGCCATGATTGGGTGTCTCATAGGGTGGCGCACAATAGTCCCAGCATCGTCTGGGTTCGGCCGGGGAAGGCCGTCATTGTAAATAAGAATTTGTTCTTAACCGACTTGCCTAGTTAAATAAAGGTAAAAAATATATAAAGTTATACCCCTTATTTTCTGTGCTGGAAAATGAAGTGTTACCGGAGCTGTAATGTAGGGTCTTTTACCTAAAAGTTAGTCACGTGCCAGTACATTATTCCTGCATTCACATGCTTTCTCCTGCTTCAAATTCGGTTTGTATTCTCCTCACACCTCTCTTTGAGGAACATGGCGTTATAGTAGGACCACAACACAACGCTCTCTGGACAGTAGTTAATGCTGAAGTCAATGGTTACAATGGTTTCCATGGAGCTCCAGATTTCACTCCCCTGTCCTGTTCTGTCCTTTGCAGAACTATCAGATTCAACACTTTCAACACTGTCGTACACTGAATCTGTGGCCCCCCACTCCCCCGACATCGCGCCAAGACTCTACTCAGGTGAGACGCTCCTGTCAACCAGCTTCCAGACTTATTACCACGGAATGTTAGGCCAACATTAGCATTGGGGGCTATTGATTTAGCATTCAGTCCATTGATATAAAGAGTGACATAGTTTAACACAAAATACACTTATTTAATTCCTTTATTGTTTGTTTGGGATGGGGTTGTATTGTTGGTTAATAAAATGTTGGAATACAGTAGTAGAATATACAAATGTTACTTTACGTCTAGTTTGGTTCGTGCTGTGCACAATTTTTTTGTGGAGTTCACTTCTAACCAATCATTCTGATCAAATAGGGAAGCAGTGTGTCACTGATAGAGAGATCTGCCAGGGGTATGAGTACAGCTGCCATGCATTAATCATGTTTGTATTCAGATGAAACCCTGATGAACACAGCTTAGCTGTCCAAACTTTGGTTAAATAAATAATTGCATCGGAGCCATTAGAGTGCTGCTGCTTTTCCTTTCATTTTCTACTGTGTTCATTAGGCTCCAAATGGAAGAAACCAGACTGAAACAGGGAGGGACTGACTGAAATTGACCAATAAGAAGTTATTGTTTCAGTTTTCCCGTCGCAAAACATTTTGCTACGGTGTGCCTGCCCTGAAAGCAAACAACCTAGTTCTTATTAGTATGAGCATGCTAAAGGTGAAGAGGAGTATTGAACACTAGAGTACCCCCTAAAGGTAAAGAGGAGTACAGAACACTGGAGTAGCCCCCAGGGTGCAGGAATCAACACGCTATGAGCCATAAATCAGGGTCAATGTGGACAAGGAGCATGGGGACTGGAAAGTGGAAACCCAATTCCCAGAATGCCTTGTTTATGGGGTGGGGTTGCTTGTTATTTATTGGCCAGTTGTCGACCCCTATACATGTATTCATGGACATGCTCATGTTATTGACAAATAAAGTAACTCCAGTTGATAACGAAATAACTACAATTGAGCATTATAATGCTTTACTGTTGTTTGGATAACTGCAACATTATTTTTACGGAATTTAAAGCAATTTTGGTGTCAGCTTGTGCTATGGGAGGGATTGTCTTTGTAAGATTTGATCACAGTTACCTCAGGATTGTATTTGCATCGTTCTGTTTGCCGTTGAAGTCAGCGCTGCTATGAAGTTGACTCTTCAAAAGACTACTTTCGGGTAGATAAACAAAACGGCTTAATCCAATTTTGACCAGTAAGCCTGACTTTGATAGCACCATGTTGGTGACTTAGTCTACCGTCGATACTAGACCTGGACCGCATATTGCTTTTCGGTGACACATCATCAGTGACCAGAGAAGCACTCACAACATAAGCAGCTTAGCTGCTTGTTGCCATCTATGGAAATGAGGTCCAGATGAGGAAACCTAACATTAGGGGCTTCCGGAATACTTCCATGATCATTTTACTCTTCCCTTTAAAAAGTCCCACAAATGTTTTTCAAAAGTCAACGCAACCAGTACATTGTATGCTATGAATAGCATATTTCTGAAATAAATTGCACTCGAGTTCGCCCACGTTTCATCACCTACCTATGTGGATTTTGTTATCGGACATCAGTTCACCTCCAAACTAGAAAGGGTTAACAGTTAGTCTCGAGTATGGCAGCCCAAACACACACCCCTAGCCTAAGGTATATTGGCCCCCCGTCTGTATGTTTGCATAAATGGGCAAACTCTGCAGTTAATTAAGTTATTATGTTGTGCTTTACTCCCTCTGTTGAAAGCCTATTAAGACAACCAAAGACTGGGCCGCATAAAGCTCCTATTGTGAAAGTCAGATGGAGGGGGTCTGCCACAATCTAGATGCCACAGCAATGTAGCTATGTTCTCACTCTCTCTCTCTCTCTCTCTCTCTCTCTCTCTCTCTCTCTCTCTCTCTGCCCCTCTCTCTCTCCCTCTCTTCTCTCTGCCCCTCTCTCTCTCTCTCTCTCTGACCCTCTCTCTCTCTCTCTGCCCCTCTCTCTCTCTCTCTCTCTCTCTCTCTCTCTCTCTCTCTCTCTCTCTCTCTCTCTCTCCCCCTCTCTCTCCCCCTCTCTCTCTCCCTCCCCTCTCTCTCCCCCTCTCTCCCTCCCCTCTCTCACTCTCTCTCTCTCCCTGTCCCCCACCCCCTCTCTCTCCCCGTCCTCCTCTCCCTCTCCCTCTCCCCTCCCTCCCCCTCACTCCCTCTCTCTCCCTGTCCCCCACTCCCTCTCTCTCCCCGTCCTCCTCTCCCTCTCTCTCCCCGTCCCTCTCTCCCACTCTCTCCCCATCCCCCACTCCCTCTCTCTCTTCCCTCAAATCCCTCCATTCCTCTGGGTAATTGAGCAGTGGAAGGGGATTGGCATTTTGGAAAGCAGAGTGGAGCAGAGCTCTGGTAAGAGGGGCTTTGGGGGGTGGCTAGCAGGGCTGGCTGAAGCAGGAAACAGTCCCCTCTGGTTGAAACTCGAGTCCTGTTTGTTTACGCTGGGGGTCCTTGTAGTGCGGAGAGAGACCGCAGACTCACTCCATCAAACTCCCCTGCCCAGCTCGTGGGGTGTTGAAAGGTGAACTAGCGTTATGTCCAACCTATCTAGAGCCGACTGTTTGTTCATAGCCAATCAAAACAGCCTTGAAAGCCCCGCCATCAGCCTCCGCAGTCGTTCAGTTAGTTAGTGTGTTGTGTGTCGTTCCCAAACTCTTTACTCCCCAAATGTTTCGTTCTCTTGTTAGTGTTTACAGGAGTCATGCACATTCCCTAGCTACTGTTAGTTCTACAGACTCCAACACTTTTAGCTTACTTCTGGATCTGCTGAAAGAGGAGTTTTGGGGGAGAGGGAGAGGTTAACATTTCTGATTCAAAGTGAGTGCATTCAGTCCTGTCAATCCACAATGTTGATGTTGGTTGTAATTTGTAGCAGGCACACAGAGCCAGTGACCCAGAGATAACTAAGGGAGGGATTCTCCTATTGTTGGCCAGGAGAGTTGAGTGGAAATGGAAAGATCAATTTACCGAAGGTGGTGTGTGTGGTCCCTTCACTGCCCTGCCCCCATGCTGGATACAATGACAGGAGGGGAATAAGGAGTGTAGCAGGCACATACAAATCTTTTCAAACCTCAACGTTTAAAGGTCAAATTAAATCAGCCTGTCCATAACTTTTTTTAAATTTAGCCTCAGTATAGTTTCTCTGTATGGATTACATTATTGTGAAATAATTTGTATTTATACTTAGCAAATGATCAGTTTGACTACGTTCACAAAAGGTTGTGATTTAAGGTGAAAAACAAGAATGAAAGCATTTGGTTGGATAATGTATCATCCCCTCTCTTTATGAATCTTAAAACAGTTGTGTTGCTTGGACAGCCTTGCAGCAGGCAGGGTGTGGTGATGCATTCTGCACAGACCTTTACCATTCCATCAGTTAACCTAACCTGAAAACAGACGCCAAAATGTCCCTTGCTTTACAAATACAAATGTCAACTGGAAGCTTTTATGGCTTTTAGGGGGCCAGCTAGCGAGCTAGCTATCTCCACCTTCGGTCTAAGGTCTGTAAATAACGCAGGGTAAACCGCGTGTCACAGGCCTGTTTGTCGTTAAGGCCTCATTCATGGGAAAGCCAGGGCAATGCCTTGTGTGAGACTCTCAGGAATGTCTGTCTGACTGACTTGGTGGAGATAACATCGGCGCTGAGGACTCTCATAGGGGTTCTACCAGGACACAGGCTAACTCAGCACTCTACACAAGAACACTATCAAGGAAGAGATCTTTAGAGCTTGATGTGGAGACTAGAGACATAAGCAAAGCATACCAGCTCAACCCTTTTTCCTACCCAAGATAATGGGGGACCATGTAAGATCAGGCAGATTATCAGGGTAGGACCGTTTGATGTTGATTCACAAAGGTAACTATATTTGTTGCGTGTTGTTTCTTCAAAGTGTAAGAGCATTAAAGAGATATTCCACTGCTGGTGGTATTGCATTGAGAGATAACTTGTGTCAAACTGACTGCATCTAAAAATGAATTGGCTTCCTCTCCTTGCCTCCTCTCTATATTATCCACTGACCTACACAAAGCCCAGATAGTTCAAGGTAATTATGCAGTATGAGCTTCCTGTACTGCTCTGACCTATCCTGGATCCTATCCTGGATCCTATCCTGGATCCAAGCTAGCTGCTTTACAGTAATGAGACTGGGTATGAGTTGCACTCTAGTCTTGAGGTTAGGTGAGTGGACCCACTTCCTCTTTGCCCACCCTCCCAAATCATATTTTTGCGGCTTGTTGGTTTAAGCGGTGCGAGGAGGAATCAGTCAAACAACATCCTGCTTCAGAGCCCCTGTCTGCGCTTGTAGCCGAGCCGGGCCATGAATTGGCCCTTTGACTGTGGGGGCACGGCACTGGAATGCTGGGAAGAGAAGAGGGGGGCCGGAGTGTTTCAGAAACAAGGAGAGGAGGGTGGGGAGAGAGGGGGAGGGGGAGGGGTCGAGAGTTACAGGTGATATGCGTTCGAACTTATCGCCGTCAGGAGGAGGTTTTGTAGAAATCTGTGTGTGTTTTCTATGCTGTGATTGACGCGCTACATTCTCATCCACATTTCCAGCCACACCAGGGATGCACAATTCAAGTCTTTAAAGCCCATAGTCTGGTTTTAGCTGCCACTTAATGGATCGATACCTGAACTGCCTGGTATCAATTAATCTCTGATTAGAAGTCAAAGATTAAAATGTACTACTACATACTAAAACCAGCATACTACAGTGTCTGGGACCCTCGAGGGCCAGAGTTATTCAAGGGCCCCTGGTCCCTACAGAAACATTATTCCTCCTATCTCAGGGTTCTCTGTTTGACCTGAAGGGATAGCGTGGTCCCTTTGACCTGAAGGGATAGCGTGGTCCCTTTGACCTGAAGGGATAGCGTGGTCCCTTTGACCTGAAGCGATAGCGTGGTCCCTTTAACCTGAAGCGATAGCGTGGTCCCTTTAACCTGAAGGGATAGCGTGGTCCCTTTAACCTGAAGCGATAGCGTGGTCCCTTTGACCTGAAGGGATAGCGTGGTCCCTTTGACCTGAAGCGATAGCGTGGTCTCTGGCATGCGTACAACACTTCCTCTTATGCATGACTGAGACACATTAGAGTATGGAATTCAACATTAAGAGCTGGCCCATTAACCGCTTGCCATTTCCTCAAATATTTTCCATGGCGGCTCTTTTTCACTGGGAGCACATAGGTGCAGACCTAGCAGCAGAGCTCTGGCTCACTGCTGCTTTCCACTACCTTTAGACTAGCGTCACTACAGGGGTCTTTATAACTGGAAGCAGATGCCGTTCATTCTTCAACCACTGATTTAAAAGGACTTGATAGGTGTAAGCAGTATGACTGAAACCTATCCCGTCCTTTTACCTAGCAGTGGTCCAAGAAATGTAACCTTTATTTAACTAGGGAAGTCAGTTAAGAAGAAATTCTTATTTACAATGACAGCGTACCGGGGAACAGCGGGTTAACTGCCTTGTTCAGGGGCAGAATAATTGATCATTATCTTGTCGGCTCGGGGATTCGATCCAGTAACCTTTCGGTAACTGGTCTAACGCTCTAACCACCAGGCTACCTGCCACCCCAAAGTTGGTGAGGAAAGGAAACCATTTTAGAGTGGTTACAGCATATAGATGTGTCCACCTTTATGATGTCATGTCATTCTATGAACAACCTGTCAGACAGACTTCCATTGGTAGTGATTCTCAGTGTTTCCAAGCTACCGCTTGGCATTTGCTGGTTACTGTACATTTCTAAGATTTTTTGTCGAAGAAGCACGTTGGTGGATTTCACAAAGCAACGAAAAAACGGCAACGATGAGCTTGTGAAATCGCCTGTAATGTGAAATCACCTGTAAGACACATACCTCTCTTTCCGGTGTAGTGTAGGAAGTCTCTAAGCTACATGCCTGTAAGACACAGACCCCTCCTTTCCAGTGTAGTGTAGGAAGTCTCTAAGCTACATGCCTGTAAGACACAGACCCCTCCTTTCCAGTGTAGTGTAGGAAGTCTCTAAGCTACATGCCTGTAAGACACAGACCCCTCCTTTCCAGTGTAGTGTAGGAAGTCTCGAAGCTACAAGACATTACTGAGAGTTTTGAGGTCAGCATACAAGAAGTGGAGATCCTGGTTTGGTGTGTCATGTTGCATTTAGTCCTCTATTTGCATGTTTTCCCCATTTCTCTGTATGTTCCTCCCTTTACTCTCTCTCTCTCCTCTCTCTCCTTCTCTCTCCATTTCTCTGTATGTTCCTCCCTTTACTCAGTCTCTCTCTCTCTCTCCTTCTCTCTCCTTCAGTGTAGTGTAGGAAGTCTCTAAGCTACATGCCTGTAAGACACAGACCCCTCCTTTCCAGTGTAGTGTAGGAAGTCTCTAAGCTACATGCCTGTAAGACACAGACCCCTCCTTTCCAGTGTAGTGTAGGAAGTCTCGGCTACAAGACATTACTGAGATTTTGAGGTCAGCATACAAGAAGTGGAGATCCTGGTTTGGTGTGTCATGTTGCATTTAGTCCTCTCTCTCCTCTGTTTTCCCCATTTCTCTGTATGTTCCTCCCTTTACTCTCTCTCTCTCCTCTCTCTCCTTCTCTCTCCATTTCTCTGTATGTTCCTCCCTTTACTCAGTCTCTCTCTCTCCTCTCTCTCCTTCTCTCTCCATTTCTCTGTATGTTCCTCCCTTTACTCAGTCTCTCTCTCTCCTTCTCTCTCCATTTCTCTGTATGTTCCTCCCTTTACTCAGTCTCTCTCTCTCTCTCTCTCCTTCTCTCTCCATTTCTCTGTATGTTCCTCCCTTTACTCAGTCTCTCTCTCTCTCCTCTCTCTCTCCCTCTCTCTCCATTTCTCTGTATGTTCCTCCCTTTACTCAGTCTCTCTCTCTCTCCTCTCTCTCCTTCTCTCTCCATTTCTCTGTATGTTCCTCCCTTTACTCAGTCTCTCTCTCCTCTCTCTCCTTCTCTCTCCATTTATCTGTATGTTCCTCCCTTTACTCAGTCTCTCTCTCCTCTCTCTCTCCCTCTCTCTCCATTTCTCTGTATGTTACTCCCTTTACTCAGTCTCTCTCTCCTCTCTCTCCTTCTCTCTCCATTTCTCTGTATGTTACTCCCTTTACTCAGTCTCTCTCTCTCCTCTCTCTCCTTCTCTCTCCATTTCTCTGTATGTTACTCCCTTTACTCAGTCTCTCTCTCTCCTTCTCTCTCCATTTCTCTGTATGTTACTCCCTTTACTCAGTCTCTCTCTCTCCTCTCTCTCCTTCTCTCTCAATTTCTCTGTATGTTCTTCCCTTTACTCAGTCTCTCTCTCTCTCCTCTCTCTCCTTCTCTCTCCATTTCTCTGTATGTTACTCCCTTTACTCAGTCTCTCTCTCTCTCTCTCCTTCTCTCCATTTCTCTGTATGTTACTCCCTTTACTCAGTCTCTCTCTCCTCTCTCTCCTTCTCTCTCCATTTCTCTGTATGTTACTCCCTTTACTCAGTCTCTCTCTCTCCTCTCTCTCCTTCTCTCTCCATTTCTCTGTATGTTACTCCCTTTACTCAGTCTCTCTCTCCTCTCTCTCCTTCTCTCTCCATTTCTCTGTATGTTCCTCCCTTTACTCAGTCTCTCTCTCTCCCTCTCTCTCCATTTCTCTGTATGTTACTCCCTTTACTCAGTCTCTCTCTCCTCTCTCTCCTTCTCTCTCCATTTCTCTGTATGTTACTCCCTTTACTCAGTCTCTCTCTCCTCTCTCTCCTTCTCTCTCCATTTCTCTGTATGTTACTCCCTTTACTCAGTCTCTCTCCCTCTCTCTCCTTCTCTCTCCATTTCTCTGTATGTTACTCCCTTTACTCAGTCTCTCTCTCTCCTCTCTCTCCTTCTCTCTCCATTTCTCTGTATGTTACTCCCTTTACTCAGTCTCTCTCTCTCTCTCTCCTTCTCTCTCCATTTCTCTGTATGTTACTCCCTTTACTCAGTCTCTCTCTCTCTCCTCTCTCTCCTTCTCTCTCCATTTCTCTGTATGTTCCTCCCTTTACTCAGTCTCTCTCTCCTCTCTCTCCTTCTCTCTCCATTTCTCTGTATGTTACTCCCTTTACTCAGTCTCTCTCTCTCTCTCTCCCTTCTCTCTCCATTTCTCTGTATGTTACTCCCTTTACTCAGTCTCTCTCTCTCTCTCTCTCTCTCCTTCTCTCTCCATTTCTCTGTATGTTACTCCCTTTACTCAGTCTCTCTCTCCTCTCTCTCCTTCTCTCTCCATTTCTCTGTATGTTCCTCCCTTTACTCAGTCTCTCTCTCTCCTCTCTCTCCTTCTCTCTCCATTTCTCTGTATGTTCCTCCCTTTACTCAGTCTCTCTCTCCTCTCTCTCCTTCTCTCTCCATTTCTCTGTATGTTCCTCCCTTTACTCAGTCTCTCTCTCTCCTCTCTCTCTCCCTCTCTCTCCATTTCTCTGTATGTTACTCCCTTTACTCAGTCTCTCTCTCCTCTCTCTCCTTCTCTCTCCATTTCTCTGTATGTTACTCCCTTTACTCAGTCTCTCTCTCTCCTCTCTCTCCTTCTCTCTCCATTTCTCTGTATGTTACTCCCTTTACTCAGTCTCTCTCTCTCCTCTCTCTCCTTCTCTCTCCATTTCTCTGTATGTTACTCCCTTTACTCAGTCTCTCTCTCCTCTCTCTCCATTTCTCTGTATGTTACTCCCTTTACTCAGTCTCTCTCTCCTCTCTCTCCTTCTCTCTCCATTTCTCTGTATGTTACTCCCTTTACTCAGTCTCTCTCTCCCTCTCTCTCCCTCTCTCTCCATTTCTCTGTATGTTACTCCCTTTACTCAGTCTCTCTCTCCTCTCTCTCCTTCTCTCTCCATTTCTCTGTATGTTACTCCCTTTACTCAGTCTCTCTCTCCCTCTCTCTCCTTCTCTCTCCATTTCTCTGTATGTTCCTCCCTTTACTCAGTCTCTCTCTCTCCCTCTCTCTCCATTTCTCTGTATGTTACTCCCTTTACTCAGTCTCTCTCTCTCCTCTCTCTCCTTCTCTCTCCATTTCTCTGTATGTTACTCCCTTTACTCAGTCTCTCTCTCTCTCTCTCTCCTTCTCTCTCCATTTCTCTGTATGTTACTCCCTTTACTCAGTCTCTCTCTCCTCTCTCTCCTTCTCTCTCCATTTCTCTGTATGTTACTCCCTTTACTCAGTCTCTCTCTCCCTCTCTCTCCTTCTCTCTCCATTTCTCTGTATGTTACTCCCTTTACTCAGTCTCTCTCTCTCCTCTCTCTCCTTCTCTCTCCATTTCTCTGTATGTTCCTCCCTTTACTCAGTCTCTCTCTCCCTCTCTCTCCTTCTCTCTCCATTTCTCTGTATGTTACTCCCTTTACTCAGTCTCTCTCTCCCTCTCTCTCCTTCTCTCTCCATTTCTCTGTATGTTACTCCCTTTACTCAGTCTCTCTCTCTCTCCTCTCTCTCCTTCTCTCTCCATTTCTCTGTATGTTACTCCCTTTACTCAGTCTCTCTCTCTCTCCTCTCTCTCCTTCTCTCTCCATTTCTCTGTATGTTACTCCCTTTACTCAGTCTCTCTCTCTCCTCTCTCTCCTTCTCTCTCCATTTCTCTGTATGTTCCTCCCTTTACTCAGTCTCTCTTTCCTCTCTCTCCTTCTCTCTCCATTTCTCTGTATGTTACTCCCTTTACTCAGTTTCTCTCTCCTCTCTCTCCTCTCTCTCCATTTCTCTGTATGTTACTCCCTTTACTCAGTCTCTCTCTCTCCCTCTCTCTCCTTCTCTCTCCATTTCTCTGTATGTTACTCCCTTTACTCAGTCTCTCTCTCTCCCTCTCTCTCCTTCTCTCTCCCGCTCTCCTCCCTCCATGTAGTCAGGCTGTCGCAATTTAAAATAAGGTTTAAATTACAGGACTGGCTGTGGCTTTCCATCGTTCCGTCAGAGTTTTTGCCAACTCGCAATTTGCCTAATGGAACCCTGCCATGCTGTTGAACCTAAAGATTATTTGCAGATGTTGACAGGCAATGACTTTATGAAATGTTGGAAATTGTCGCGTGTGCGTTTTGCAGGAACGGTTGGTTAAGTTCGGTTTGTTTGAGAGAAGTTCTGTTTGCCTTGTTTAAGGAAATACTAGTTCGTCGTGTTGTTGTTGAGTTGACTGTGTGTGTTTCGCGCCCTAGAGACATACGGAGGTTGTGTTTGTGTGTGTCTGCTTATGCGTGTGATTGCTTTCATCAGTGTTTGTGTGTGTGTGTGTGTTCCTGCGCTGCATGATGTGATGGAAAGAGGCTACTTGAGACCACGCTGACAGGGGCCATTTTTCTCATGCCTGGGCCAGATGGATAGGTGGGTGTAGTAGTCAGACATAGGCTCCTCTCCTCACGACAAATCCATTTTAGATTGAGACGGAAGCAGATACAACTCTGACTGTAACTTACTGTGACACCCAGAGCTTTCAATGAACGTCGTACCTCCCAAGTGATTCATCTGAAACCACATCCATTAGTGAGCCTCAAGGACTATCCTGTAAAGTCGTACTAGGCCCTTCTTCAAGGAATGCGGAACAGGAGAAACTGGAGTCCTTTGCAGCAGCAATATTTATCATTTTGTTATTTATGCTAACCTTTTTGTTAAGTCTGACTTTCGGCTTTTTCAGCCTCAAGGTTGTCGTTTTAGTCTATCCAATCTTTCCAGAAATACACACGTACTTTAGAGCAGGGCTTTCAAACATACAGCCCGTGGATCCAATCCTGCCCTGAAAGGGGTCCAATCCGGCCCTCAAGGGGGTCCAATCTGGCCCGCGGGGGGTTTGAGTAAAAATGTACCCAATGTACTTTCAAATGACTAAAACCAAATTCTACTGTGTAGAAAATTATACTGACATTCATACAGTATCTTGTCTGTGTCCAGCTCGCTAATAATCATCCAAATGAAAGATAAACAGTCAGGGATCATCGAAAACTCCCCAAAAACGATGAATAGAGGACTATTTTCGACGGCGAGGAAATAATACCCATTTTCAGTGCGGCCCTCTAGACCTTGTTGAAGGCCAAATGCTGCCCCCGGGGCAAAATGTGTTTGACACCCCTGCTTTAGAGGTTGTTTCTGGACAGGCACTTACTTTCATTTTGAGTCTAACTGAAAACCATGTGAGAGAGAGACTGTGAGACGTCCCCCTCCTCCCTCCGCCCCCTTAACAGACCAGAGTAGGAAGTGTTAGGGAAGAGGGCTTGTCCAGGAATGTGTAGGGTGGGGGTCTCAGCCTGTCCCCCTGCCCAACCCCCCTGGCCCTCAGCCCACCTCCACTAATACATCTCTCTCTCTCTCTCTGTCACTCTCTCTCTCTCTCTCTCTCTCTCTCTCTCTCTCTCTCTCTCTCTCTCTCTCTCTCTCTCTCTCTCTCTCTCTCTCTCTCTTTCTCTCTCTTTCTATCTCTCTCTCTCTCTCTCTCTCTCTCTCTCTCTCTCTCTCTCTCTCTCTCTCTCTCTCTCTCTCTCTCTCTCTCTCTCTCTCTCTCTCTCTCTCTCTCTCTCTCTCTCTCTCTCTCTCTCTCTCTTTCTATCTCTTTCTCTCTCTCTCTCTCTCTCTCTCTCTCTCTCTCTCTCTCTCTCTCTCTCTCTCTTTCTAGCTCTCTCTCTCTCTCTCTCTCTCTCTCTCTCTCTCTCTCTCTCTCTCTCTCTCTTTCTATCTCTCTCTCTCTCTCTCTCTCTCTCTCTCTCTCTCTCTCTCTCTCTCTCTCTCTCTCTCTCTCTCTCTCTCTCTCTGTCTCTCTCTCTCTCTCTCTCTCTCTCTCTCTCTCTCTCTCTCTCTCTCTCATTCATACAACTAGAGACTTATCGTTCTAGTCATTCTATTTATTCTGTTGTAGATGGAGTGTGTGTTCCTCAGGCTACATAGTGGAGTTGAGCCTCTCTGTTTGCTCTGCCCTCTCTTCAGCACCCTTTGATGTTAAAGTAGAGAAAACAGAAGAAAGTGTCTGCTTTCTGTCCTCCTTTTCTAAAGACTACAGTCATACATAGTGCAGGACTACTAACCCTCCTCCTGCCCACCACTCTCAACGGGGCCGCTGTTCCTTCCCTGCCCTCGCTTGTTCACACCATGTCTTATGTTTTCTCTTCAGTGATTGGTTGAAGTGAAGTGTAGCAGTGTTATTTTTTTGTCCCTTTTTCTTAGAAAGCCACTTCTGAGGAAAGAAGGAATCAATCTTTACATAGATCCATACTGACCCACACCGTACAGAGGCTACACACAGAGAGAGCACTGAGTGTGCCTTTGTTGCCATAACTCTCTCAATCTTTTGCTTGAATGCATTTTCCAATGAACAAAAAATCACAAGCCAGCAGGCCCTGTTGTAGTCTATGCTGTCTGGCTGATGATACAGTCTTCTGATGGTAGAGATATCCCAGACGCCGACCTAAATGTGGCCCTGCTAGATGGAAGTTACCCTGTAATGATAGTTGTCTCCAAAAACACAGGTCCGGGCTGTACCACTAGACAGCCTGGCAGGGGTGCCGGGAGGGTGGAGGAGATTTTAGATTTTCGAGCCTTTTGGAAATTCAAGGAACTTTAATTGAATGAAACATCTCTTGACTGCCCAGTCATAAATAATGGAGAGGCTGGGTTTGTCAAGGTTGTTGTCGGTGGCTGAATTCTATCCTCCCCTGTTGTCCCTGGTTCCCTCGCTCTCCCCCTTCTCCCCCTCTTCTCTGTCAGCGCAGTGGAAGAGTCTAATAACTGGAGGGGAATCTAATCCTTGGCACAGGATGAGAGACATGGCTCTCCCTCCCTCAGTCTCTTTTTTCTCTCTCACTCTCAAGTCTCTCCCACTTTTTTTCTTTTTGGTGCTGGCTATTGTTGGCAGGGTCTTGCTCTCTCTCTCTCTCTCTCTCTCTCTCTCTCTCTCTCTCTCTCTCTCTCTCTCTCTCTCTCTCTCTCTCTCTCTCTCTCTCAATCTCTCTCTCTCTCTCTCTCTCTCTCTCTCTCTCTCTCTCTCTCTCTCTCTCTCTCTCTCTCTCTCTCTCTCTCTCTCTCTCTCTCTCTCTCGCTCCCTCACACTTCTCTCTCTTTCCCTCCCTCCCTCTCTTTTTTTCCCTCCATGCTGGTGGAGGTTGGCAGGAGTTTCCTACACAGTCAGAGCTAGCTGCAAAACGGGGAGTTCATTTATCCAGTACGGATAGAAAGTGAGATGGAAGCAGGGAGGGAGGGAGGGAGGGAAAGAAAGACAGAAAGACAGAGGGAGAGAAAAAAAAAAGAGAGAGAGAAAGAAATAGAGGGAGAGAGAGAAAGAAATAGAGGGAGAGAGAAAGAAAGACAGAAAGGGAGAGAGAGAGAAAGAAAGAAAGAGAGAGAGAAAGAAAGAGAGAAAGAAACAGAGAGAAAGAAAGAAATGAGAAGAAATGTCCATGTGGTACTGAGGTGGTTAGAGTCTGAGGTTCAGGAGCCTGTGGGGAGCCGGCAGGAAACGACTTGTCTGACCTCTGAACTTGGAGTGGTACTTCTTTTTTAGTCTCACGTCTTCGTGCAAGAGCCTCATAAGAGGAGTTTTACCTGCCACGTGATCCGACCAGGAAAAACTCCTACTTATTAATCATCTGTTATTACATGTTCATCCGCTTATTGTCCATTAATTCATGTGAATTGCAGGTATATCAGCCCAGTGGACAGTATATAATCTGATAATATCCTTTTGTAAATGACTAGTTTCAAAGTGGTTGTATCTCAGTGTTCAGTAAACAGCTAAACTAGGATGACTTCCACTGGGTTTGAAGAACAGCACATCATAAGGACATCAAACTGATGTTCATAAGGACATCAAAATCAACAAGATGTCCAGCACCATGATATCTCTCTCGTTCTCATACCTTGGAGGATGAATAGGAGAGACCAGGAGAGAAGGGTGAGGGTGTTTGGGGTGTGTCTGTCAGATTGGCACTAAGAGAGGGTGATTTTGAAAATGCAATAACAAAAGCTACTTATCTAATTGGTAAACAGAGCTGTTAAAGGGTGGTTGGGTTAAATGGTTGCAGAGCACTGTAATTGCTGCCAGATTCTCTTATGTCTCTTACTCTCTCTGTCTCTCGCTCCCTCTCTCTCTATCGCTCTCTCTCTGTCTCCCCCCTCTCTCTCTGTCTCCCCCCACTCTCTCTGTCTCCCCACTCTCTCTGTCTCTCTGTCTCTCTCTCTCACGCCTCCTCTCTCTGTCTCTCTGTCTCTCTCGCCTCTCTCTCTCTCTCTCTCTCTCTCTCTCTCTCTCTCTCTCTCTCTCTCTCTCTCTCTCTCTCTCTCTCTCACCACTAAAGACAGGATAACAAGGCATCAGCTACAGCTGTTATTCTATATAACTTTGAAATCAATATACAGTCTGTAATGTCTCAGTTTGTTCAGTGACATGATTTGATATGATATGACATAAGAATAATACTATATCAGATTATACCATCATTATTTTTTCCTGCCCCATTCATGGATCTTTGACTGAAACTGATCAGAGAGAACTGTAGAAAATCGAACTGAAACTGAGCAGAGAGAACTATAGGAAATCTAACGGAAACTGATCAGGGAGAACTATAGAAAATCCAACTGAAACTGAGCAGGGAGAACTATAGAAAATCTAACTGAAACTGAGCAGGGAGAACTATAGAAAATCTAACTGAAATTGAGCAGAGAGAACTATAGAAAATCTAACTGAAACTGATCAGAGAGAACTATAGAAAATCTAACTGAAACTGAGCAGAGAGAACTATAGCAAATCTAACTGAAACTGAGCAGAGAGAAATATAGAAAATCCAACTGAAACTGAGCAGGGAGAACTATAGAAAATCCAACTGAAACTGAGCAGAAAGAACTATAGAAAATCTAACTGAAACTGAGCAGAGAGAACTATAGAAAATCTAACTGAAACTGATCAGGGAGAACTACAGAAAATCCAACTGAAACTGAGCAGGGAGAACTATAGAAAATCGAACTGAAACTTATCAGAGAGAGCTATAGAAAATCGAACTGAAACTGAGCAGAGAGAACTATAGAAAATCGAACTGAAACTGAGCAGGGAGAACTATAGATAATCCAACTGAAACTGAGCAGGGAGAACTATAGAAAATCCAACTGAAACTGAGCAGAGAGAACTATAGAAAATCTAACTGAAACTGATCAGAGAGAACTATAGAAAATCTAACTGAAACTGAGCAGGGAGAACTATAGAAAATCTAACTGAAACTGATCAGAGAGAACTATAGAAAATCAAACTGAAACTGAGCAGGGAGAACTATAGAAAATCCAACTGAAACTGAGCAGAGAGAACTATAGAAAATCCAACTGAAACTGAGCAGAGAGAACTATAGAAAATCCAAATGAAACTGAGCAGGGAGAACTATAGAAAATCCAACTGAAACTGATCAGAGAGAGCTATAGAAAATGTAACTGAAACTGAGCTGGGAGAACTATAGAAAATCCAACTGAAACGTTCAGTTTAACGCACAAGGCTCAGGTTAGCCAAAACAATGATGAATAATAAATACTCTGACATCCTGAAGGAAACACGCACACGCGCACACACACACACACACATCGCTTTTTGTTCTTCAAGCCATAACTAAACAAATTGATAACCTTTAGTTTGTACCCCCCCTTTCTAAATTCCACAGAAAGTTTACATTCCTCTGTCCCCCTCTCTCCCTCTCCCTCTCACAAGCTCTTAGTGATGAGAGATGATCTGGTAGAGGAAGCACATGGGGTGTAATACATCTCTACATTGGATTAGGTCACAAATGTTACACAGCACATAGCAAATGGCATCAATCTACATTAGAGATATACCTGCACAGCACCTGTGCAAATCCACTGACCTCAATGCACACCATCAACAGCTATGTCCTGAAAGAAAGCTTGTGTGATATGAATGGTAGTGAGAATGGGTGTACTGTGAACACGTTGCATAGTAAAGAGTCAATGTAACCCACTGTTGTGTCATGCATTTGATGCCAATGAAGGATTTGCACTGTTTCAGTTAATGCAGGGGACTGGAGAAATAAGTGACATCTAGACATGCATTTCTAATCAGATCTGTGTTTCCCCTAGTGCTCCTTCCCCGTTCTCCTCTAGGAGTTTATCTGTGTTATTACAGGGAAGAGTATAGGCTGTGTAATGTCTGTCTGATCCCACTCCTCGCTAGCAGCCTGTTCTGTTCTCTCTTATTGTGGAGCTGTAAAAAGTGCAGACCACAGGAGCTGCCAGGCTGGAATTCACTAATGACACACGTGGGCCTCAGATGAGAAGTGCAATTTGAAAAACTGTGTGTGTGTGTACGTGCTTGCCTGTGAGCGTATGTGTGTGTTTGCACATGTCAAAGTTTGCACACAGAGAATATCCACCTACGGAAAACTAAAATGGCCGCAGTGCAAACGTATAGCTCCACACGTTGCATCTCTCCGCCCAGCTTCACCGTAAAGCAGCTTGTTAATAGGAAAGAGGGCGGCCATTAGGGCCCCAGAGATGGGGGCTAGCATGAGTATGAAAGGAATGGGGCCACAGGCGCATGGGCTTTAAATCCTCTGTGTCAATAGAGTCTCTGGAGCAAAATAATGGCATCACTCTGTGTGGGAGTTAATGTGAGCTGATAGCATGAGGGCTGGGGGGTCAGGGGTTCACGGGCTCGCGCTAGGTTGTCAGGGAGCTGAATGCTGCATAATCCCTCCCCCTCTGCCCTCTCTCTCCCTTTCTCTCTCTCTCTCTCTCTCTCTCTCTCTCTCTCTCTCTCTCTCTCTCTCTCTCTCTCTCTCTCTCTCTCTCTCTCTCTCTCTTCAATTCAATTCAATTTGCTTTATTGGCATGACGTAACAATGTACATATTGCCAAAGCTTACTTTGGAATCCAAATTGTCAACGGGACAACAGTAACAACAATAACCAAAGGTCAAAAGAACCATACATTAAACAATAACAATGAGCATACAGTAGAAGACATGTGCAGATTGATTGGTCTGTCAGACACTGTCCCTCATCTTATGGCAGGCAGCAATGTAGTGCGCTGCCATCCCACAACTCTCTGAGTCCTCCCCCAACAGGATACACGGATAGACTCTCTCTCTCTCTCTCTCTCTCTCTCTCTCTCTCTCTCTCTCTCTCTCTCTCTCTCTCTCTCTCTCTCTCTCTCTCTCCCTTTCGCTCTCTCTCTCTCTTTTTCTTTCTCCCTCTCTCTCTTAGCTCATGGGGGGAGGGGCTATGAGATGGAGGGATAGGGGGGATAGGGGGGATAGGGGGAACCCCTGACTCTCCCACGCAGGCTCACCCATCTGGAATGCGGAGGGGAGGGGCGTAGAGGTGGATTGGGAGGAAGGGGCAGTGGGTTATTGCCGGTCAAGATGACAGTTTTTCCAGGGTTTTTAGAACTTACTACTAATGGCTCATGGGAAACGAGGAACTAGGAACTTACTAGAAGCTTTTTTTTGTTTTTGTAAGTAGGACGGACGGAGTAGGATTGTAGACCTCTTGGTCCCTCTCCTAGGTCTACCAGTCTGGTCCCTCTTCTAGGTCTATCAGTCTGGTCCCTCTTCTAGGTCTATCAGTCTGGTCCCTCTCCTAGGTCTATCAGTCTGGTCCCTCTTCTAGGTCTACCAGTCTGGTCCCTCTTCTAGGTCTATCAGTCTGGTCCCTCTTCTAGGTCTATCAGTCTGGTCCCTCTTCTAGGTCTATCAGTCTGGTCCCTCTACTAGGTCTATCAGTCTGGTCCCTCTTCTAGGTCTATCAGTCTGGTCCCTCTTCTAGATCTATCAGTCTGGTCCCTCTTCTAGGTCTATCAGTCTGGTCCCTCTTCTAGGTCTACCAGTCTGGTCCCTCTCCTAGGTCTATCAGTCTGGTCTCTCTCCTAGGTCTATCAGTCTGGTCCCTCTCCTAGGTCTATCAGTCTGGTCCCTCTTCTAGGTCTATCAGTCTGGTCCCTCTTCTAGGTCTATCAGTCTGGTCCCTCTTCTAGGTCTATCAGTCTGGTCCCTCTTCTAGGTCTATCAGTCTGGTCCCTCTTCTAGGTCTATCAGTCTGGTCCCTCTTCTAGGTCTATCAGTCTGGTCCCTCTTCTAGGTCTATCAGTCTGGTCCCTCTTCTAGGTCTATCAGTCTGGTCCCTCTTCTAGGTCTATCAGTCTGTTCAATGGACACATGTCTTTACTTGAAGTTAGTGACTGTAGTAAAATCTAGCTTTAGTTAGTTAGTTATTCAGGGGTTTTCCTTTAGCAGGATAATAACTTTTACTTTCTACCTCCCCACAAATTAATAGAATTCATTTCAGCTTTATTGGCATGAAAAGTGAATGGAGTTACAACAATAACAATCTCTCTCTCTCTCCTTCTCAGACCCCGGTACCTCCGTGGGCTCCTCGTCCTCCTGTGGGCGGCGTTCCCACTGGTGCAGCGTAGCCTACTGGGAGCAGCGGACGCGGGTCGGCCGCCTCTACCCGGCCCACGAGCCCTCGCTCAGCATCTTCTACGACCTACCTCAGGGCACGGGCCTCTGCCTGGGCCAACTCAACGCCGTTGCCAACGCTAGCAACGGTCACCGCTGCGATGGCGGTTACCATGGCAACCGTAGTCACCGCGGCGGTACTGGCAGCAGCACGGGCAGCTGTGTCCAGCGAACGCGCAGCAAAATCGGCTACGGGATTGTCCTGAGCCAAGAACCTGACGGGGTGTGGATCTACAACCGTAGCCAGCACCCAGTGTTTGTCCACTCGCCCACCCTGGACCTGCCCAGCTCAGTGAGGGGACTGACGGTGAGGAGGGTGATGCCCGGCTACTCCCTCAAAGTGTTTGACTATGACAAGTCCAGCTGGATCCTGCAGCAGGGCATGGAGCCCCCTGTGGGCCTGGAGGGCCCCTACGACCCCCACAGTGTGAGGATCAGCTTTGCCAAGGGCTGGGGCCCCTGCTACTCCAGACAGTTCATCACCTCCTGCCCCTGCTGGGTGGAGGTGTTGCTCAATACCCACAGATAGCACACAGACTAGGAAGACAGACAGAGGGATGGATGGACAGGCATACACACGGATAGACAGACGGGAAAACACAAATATAGTACACTTCTTTACTTACACAGGTGCTCACAGGTATATGTATACACACACAGGCACACACACACAGACAGCTATCTCAACCAACTATCCCAAATATAATCTACCTAGATTTAATATAAAGTTTTATATATTATATGAAATATATTATACTTGTAAATACCAAGTCATTTTTACAATGCAATTATTTATGTATAGTGTAATGTGTATATGGACGAAATAAAAAAGCAACAGAATTATGCACTTTGGATTCTATATATGCATTCTCAATGCCTTTTGAAAGAGATATATCCTGCATAGGACGCACCCGGTTTTAGTTCTCATATTTTATCAATCACCTGAAAAAGTTATGCCATTCACACTTTGACAATAAAGTACTCGTATTCTAAGATGTTGGGCTGTCTTCAAACTTTGATTTAGTCTTTTTACTGATATTCTCTAATGGTGTGTATGGAGTTGAGATATGGGACGTGATAGGGCACTAGAATTGTCATCGTGAAATAGCATTATAATCAGTTGTGGGATAAAAAAAAACAGGTGTAGTGGATGGTAAACAGGGGTAGTGGATGGTAAACAGGGGTAGTGGATGGTAAACAGGGGTAAGGTGGATGGTAAACAGGGGTAGTGGATGGTAAACAGGGGTAGTGGATGGTAAACAGGGGTAGTGGATGGTAAACAGGGGTAGTGGATGGTAAACAGGGGTAAGGTGGATGGTAAACAGGGGTAAGGTGGATGGTAAACAGGGGTAGTGGATGGTAAACAGGGGTAAGGTGGATGGTAAACAGGGGTAAGGTGGATGGTAAACAGGGGTAAGGTGGATGGTAAACAGGGGTGTAGTGGATGGTAAACAGGGGTAAGGTGGATGGTAAACAGGGGTAAGGTGGATGGTAAACGGGTGTAGTGGATGGTAAACGGGTGTAGTGGATGGTAAACAGGGGTGTAGTGGATGGTAAACGGGTGTAGTGGATGGTAAACGGGTGTAGTGGATGGTAAACAGGGGTAAGGTGGATGGTAAACAGGGGTGTAGTGGATGGTAAACGGGTGTAGTGGATGGTAAACAGGGGTAAGGTGGATGGTAAACAGGGGTGTAGTGGATGGTAAACAGGTGTAGTGGATGGTAAACAGGGGTGTAGTGGATGGTAAACAGGGGTAGTGGATGGTAAACAGGGGTGTAGTGGATGGTAAACAGGGGTAAAGAGAATGGTAAACGGGTGTAGTGGATTGTAAACGGGTGTAGTGGATGGTAAACAGGGGTGTAGTGGATGGTAAACGGGTGTAGTGGATGGTAAACAGGGGTAAGGTGGATGGTAAACAGGGGTGTAGTGGATGGTAAACAGGGGTGTAGTGGATTGTAAACAGGGGTAAGGTGGATGGTAAACAGGGGTAAGGTGGATGGTAAACAGGGGTGTAGTGGATTGTAAACAGGGGTAAGGTGGATGGTAAACAGGGGTGTAGTGGATGGTAAACAGGGGTAAGGTGGATGGTAAACGGGTGTAGTGGATTGTAAACGGGTAAGGTGGATGGTAAACAGGGGTGTAGTGGATGGTAAACAGGGGTAAGGTGGATGGTAAACGGGTGTAGTGGATGGTAAACAGGGGTAAGGTGGATGGTAAACAGGGGTAGTGGATGGTAAACAGGGGTAAGGTGGATGGTAAACAGGGGTAAGGTGGATGGTAAACAGGGGTAAGGTGGATGGTAAACAGGGGTAAGGTGGATGGTAAACAGGGGTAGTGGATGGTAAACAGGTGTAGTGGATGGTAAACAGGGGTGTAGTGGATGGTAAACAGGGGTAGTGGATGGTAAACAGGGGTGTAGTGGATTGTAAACAGGGGTAAGGTGGATGGTAAACGCAAGGTAATGCATTTACCCTTTATGCTCAACATTACATGCAAAAGGTTCAGCCAATGAAATAGCTATGTTACTTAATTACCACCATCAGGATCAACCAAATGAGGTTAATTCACATCTGATTGGCTGTACCAAAGATCCAGAAGGCCCCTGAAGAAGGCTTGCAGGGCACATCCACTGATCAGCTGCCAGCCTGGATGTGGTAAGGGAAGCTTCCTTTGATAATTCACAGAGATATTATTTGTGCGTCTAGAATAAAACTACAACATAAAACCGAAACCATCTGTCCTGACCAAACATGAAGACAGGCCATGCAGCTAAGACGGAATGACCCAGCAAATACTTCTGGTAATGGTCTACATTGGGCAAAAGATGTATGTTAATGTCACTTAAGAACATGTGCCTTGGGTACACCATAGATCTGTCTCTCAAGTCTGTAGAAAGTACAAACACCCCCCAAAAAAAACATTGCTCCTCATAAACGGTTTCTGCTCCAATGTGCGGAAATCAGATCCCCCCCCCCCCAACTCTATCCATGGGACGAGAGCCCATTACCAATGGAAACACACAGAGCGGGTGGTGGCGAGAAACTGAAAACACATAGCTGGATGATTATACAACAAACCACAGTGGGTACATGGGCCCAGACCGGCTCCAGTAGGAGAAAGTTCTGTGTTTATAACACAATGGCATCCTGTTTGAGTCTTTCAACAACACAAGTATTTGTGGAAGCTCTCGTATTTGGGTAAGAGAACGAGAGAGAATGACTGGCTGGAAAAGCAATGTAAGCAGTATGAATCGTGTCTTGAGACGTCTGTGCTTTTCTTCACTCTGATAGGGCGGACATTTTGTTTTTTGTCTCTGACGAAGATCTGAGCCGCTGCGTTTTGAAAGCTGTAATTAGCTTTAAGCTTGAAAAGTAAACAAGAGCTGATTATACTGCGTTTGTGGTACAGACCGAAGCAGAGCCACATCGCTCATCCATTGAAAGTTATTTTTATATGTTGTTTGAATTTGCAGTATTAGGCCTACAAAAAGGCTATTCATGGGCATTTGTGAAGTGGTTTTCACAGTATTGCAAATTATCACATAATAATAGTTTCTAGTTGAATGACTGGGATTCAAGGAACAGTAGCCCACATGGTTAAATAAACAGACATTCCATGATCACATGAATGGTGCCATACTGTATGATAGATTCAATCAAGAGGAACCTTATGCAAACGTTTGTAGCTATATGTGTTCTGGGACATGATGGGTCTGTTAACATTTTCACAGCACGCCGTTTTCCAACCTTGTGATCAAGACCCAGGGCATTCTTGCTGCCCCAAAAATTCCAAGGAGTATTCACGTCTGTCTCCATCTCCTGCCTAGTTGCTCCAAGCCAAGTGTGTGGTCTGTGGTGCGGGATAGAACAGCCGATGGTGAAGGAGTATTCACGTCTGTCTCCATCTCCTGCCTAGTTGCTCCAAGCCAAGTGTGTGGTCTGTGGTGCGGGATAGAACAGCCGATGGTGAAGGAGTATTCACGTCTGTCTCCATCTCCTGCCTAGTTGCTCCAAGCCAAGTGTGTGGTCTGTGGTGCGAGATAGAACAGCCGATGGTGAAGGAGTATTCACGTCTGTCTCCATCTCCTGCCTAGTTGCTCCAAGCCAAGTGTGTGGTCTGTGGTGCGGGATAGAACAGCCGATGGTGAAGGAGTATTCACGTCTGTCTCCATCTCCTGCCTAGTTGCTCCAAGCCAAGTGTGTGGTCTGTGGTGCGGGATAGAACAGCCGATGGTGAAGGAAGTTGGCGGTGGCTCGGGGAATAGGGGGCTCCACCATCCAAAATCCACCATCTTGTCTTCCGACTCATTTGGGTTGTATTCATTAGGCAAACAGAAGAAAACTGACTGAATCAGTGAGGGACTCTGAACTCCATTACAAAATGTTTTGCTTTGGTGTGCCCTAATGAAACAACTCTGGTCTCCCGTATGAAAACACTGCGCCTGACTTACCACCTCTCATTGTTTTCCTTTGTCAGGATTCAAAGACACGAGGAGCACGTTAAATAAACCCCCAGCTCCTTTCAGAGGAGGAGACCCTTGGCTTGGGAAGAGGCTTGTGAGAGCTGTGGTGTGCTGCTGACCCCACGTTGAAATGAGAATGAAGTGGGCTATTCAAGGGTAGTGAAGTGGGAGTCCATGATCTGTGTAAATAGAACACACATCCGAATCTTGTCACAGGTAGCAGGTTAACATGTCTGCATACAGATGTAGGATCTTAATTTGATCACCCTGTTGCAGGAGAGCTTTCCTGCAGTGCTTTCCGTTAGTGTATTTGAGATTTGGAAAAGGCTTCTGAAGTTTGTCATTTCCACTTTGAAATTTCAGACTTGATTTTCCCTTAAAAAAAATGTATCAACCCTTACAAAACTGTTCATTAATTATAATCTACATAATATTTCACATTTCCTGTTGCTGCAGGATTATTTTCCTGCTGTAGTAAACTGGCTCAAACATCTGTAGTTGAAGTTTAGTAATGAAAACGTTTTTGATGATCAATAGATCTAATAGTGGATAATCACATTTTAGGAGTAAGGATATATTATTATATCTACAATGTACGGTGTGGCTGGTCTGGAACCTGTGACAAGATAATGCATTATGTTGAGGTGATAATTGAAACAACTTAGTGATAACAATACCTCAATAAGTGTTTTTATTATGATAATTGACTTCAAAGCGATAATTGACTTTAGAATGCAGATAACCCTCTTTATCGAGTGAAAGTGGAGAAGTTTAAACACAGGTTCACGTCAAGATGTACCAGTCGTACAGCGTTTCCTTCTGTAAATGATGGCTTGCTGTAAAAGATGATTGATTTATGCTCTGGTAAATGCAGAGGTCACCACCATGGGAACTAAAACTGAAATACATTTGAATATGGTCCTACCTAGCTATTTTCCCACCAAACTTGATTCTTACAGACAACAAATATTTTAAATGGCAACGATAAATATCCAAATAAACAAAAAAGTATATGATGTTTTTCACATCAATACTTTCTGTCATTGAAGCTGGTCACATGGTTCAGGGACGTTGAGTCTGAATAAAGTCTGAATGGGAGTTGTTGATGTGAAAAACATCATATACTTTTTTGTTTATTTGGATATTTATCGTTGACATTTAAAATATTTGTAAAGTGACTATGAAGGCGGTCAATGTAAATAGTTTGGGTGGCCATTTGATGAATTGTTCAGCCTTCTTCTGACACCGCCTGGTATACAGGTCCTGGATGGCAGGAAGCTTGGCCGCAGTGCTGTACACACTACCCTCTGTAGCGCCTTACGGTCGAATGCCGAGTAGTTGCCATACCAGACGGTGATGCAACCGGTCAGGATGCTCTCGATGGTGCAGCTGTAGAACTTTTTGAGGATCTGGGGACCCATGCCAAATCTTTGCCACCTTTCAAACAAATTGCTGCCCTGCTAGAGCTGCCCCGGGCAACTGTAAGTGCTGTTATTGTGAAGTGGAAACATATAGGAGCAACAACGTCTCAGCCGCGAAGTGGTAGGCCACAAAAGCTCACAGAACGGGACTGCCGAGTGCTGAAGCTCGTAGAGTGTAAAAATCGTCTGTCTTGGTTGCAACACTCACTACAGAGTTCCAAACTGCCTCTGGAAGCAACAAGAACTGTTCGTCGGGAGCTTCATGAAACGGGTTTCCATGGCCGAGCAGCCGCACACAAGCCTAAGATCACCATGCGCAATTCCAGCCGTTGGCTGGAGTGGTGTAAAGCTCATCGCCATTGGACTCAGGAGCAGTGGAAATGCGTTCTCTCGAGTGATGAATCACGCTTCACCATCTGGCAGTCCAATGGACGAATCTGGGTTTGGCGGATGCCAGGAGAACGCTACCTGCCTGAATGCATAGTGACAACTGTAAAGTTTGGTGGAGGAGGAATAATGGTCTGGGGCTGTTTTTCATGGTTCGGGCTAGGCCCCTTAGTTCCAGTGAAGATAAATCTTAACGCTTCAGCATGACAATGCCCCTGTGCACAAAGTGAGGTCCGTACAGAAATGGTTTGTCGAGATCGATGTGGAAGAGCTTGACTGGTCTGCACATAGGCTCGGCTCACTTCTGCAGAAAGAGAAGGCTGCGTTTCCCCCCATGTCTCTCTGTCTCCATTTAATTACACTGAGGCTGACAGACATGGTGCTTAAAGAAACAAAACAAAAAGACAGCGTCAAAAATAAACAGCACTGCAGTCATTCATTGAGGGCGCGTCACAGACGTAGTCCTTATAGTTTACTATATATCATTGACTTGTATTCAGATCACAGGAGACTGGTGACACCTTCATTGGAGAGAATGGGCTCGTTCTATTGACTGGAGCGGAATCAGTGGAATGATAACAAATCCATCAAAAACACATTCCATTTGCTCCGTTCCGGACGTTATTATGAGCCGTCCTCCCGTCAGCAGCCTCCTGTGATTCAGATACTTCAAGTCCGACAAGCTTGAAGCATGATTCAGTATGATTCAGCATGATTCAGTATGATTCAGTATGATTCAGCATGATTCAGTATGATTCAGTATGATTCAGTACCTCAACCCCATCGAATACCTTGGGATGAATTGGAACGCCGAATGCTAGCCAGGCCTAATCCCGCAACATCAGTGCCCGACTTTTCTAATGCTCTTGTGGCTGAATGGAAGCAAGTCCCTGCAGCAATGTTCCAGCATCTAGTGGAAAGCCTTCCCAGAAGAGTGGTGGCTGTTGTAGCATCAAAGGGAGGGGACCAACTCCATATTAATGCCCATGATTTTGGAATGAGATGTTCGACGAGCAGGTGTCCACATACTTTTGGTAATGTACTGAGTCCCCTCTTTAGTCTCAACAGCTTTTTCACTGACCCCTATTCAGTGTCTCAATGTCCCCTGCAGAAAGATAACAGACCCAATAGCTTTTTTACTGATTCCACATCCGTGTCTCAAAGTCCTCTGTCTCTTAAAGACGAGACTTTGTAAAGGCACTGCTGATGTACCAGTTGCCTGTAAAAGCCCACGGTTTGACACTGTTCTGTTGGGATCCAATGGACCTACACAGAAAACCATCACTGAATAGGTACAAGGCGTTACTGTTTGATTACGGTTTGTTTGGCGATGCAACAATGCATGTTCAGATCACAAGAGGTTGCTGGCACCTTCATTGGGGAGGACGGGCTCGTGGTAATGGCCGGAGCGGAATTGGTGGAACGGTATCAAATACATCAAACACATAATTTCCAGGTGTTTGATGCCATTCCATTTGCTCCGTTCCAGCCATTATTATGAGCCGTCCTCCCGTCAGCAGCCTCCACTGGTTCAGATACAGAGACATCCTGGCCACCCTCACTACATAAAGATAGCCTGCTCAGCATTCATCTTATAGCCTACAGGACATACTGAATCATACTGAATCATACTGAATCATACTGAATCATGCTGAATCATACTGAATCATACTGAATCATGCTTCAAGCTTGTCGGACTTGAAGTATCTGAATCACAGGAGGCTGCTGACGGGAGGACGGCTCATAATAACGTCCGGAACGGAGCAAATGGAATGTGTTTGATGGATTTGTTATCATTCCACTGATTCTGCTCCAGTCAATAGAACGAGCCCGTTCTCTCCAATGAAGGTGTCACCAATCTCCTGTGATCTGAAATCAAGTCCATTATCTACAGTAAACTGTAGGGACTGAGTCTGTGACGCGCCCTCAATGAAGGTGTCACCAATCTCCTGTGATCGGAATACAAGTCAATGATATATAGTAAACTGTAGGGACTACGTCTGTGACGCGCCCTCAATGAATGACTGCAGTGCTGTTTATTTTTGACGCTGTCTTTTTGTTTTGTTTCTTTAAGCACCATGTCTGTCAGCCTCAGGGTAATTAAATGGAGACAGAGAGACATGGGGGAAACGCAGCCTTCTCTTTCAGCAGCAGTGAGCCGAGCCTCAGCCAGTACTGCCTGGAGGTGCTCTCCTCTTGAACCTCAGCCAAGAGTCTTTTGTCTCCTTTAACACTTTGCATTGCAGTGTTTCTCGTCCAATTAACCCCCGCTACGGGGACTAGGAGGTTTCATTGAGATAGAATGACACACATTGAGATAGAACGACACACATTGAGATAGAACGACACACATTGAGATAGAACGACACACATTGATAGAACGACACACATTGAGATAGAACGACACATATTGAGATAGAATGATACACATTGATAGAATGACACACATTGAGATAGAACGACACACATTGAGATAGAACGACACACATTGAGATAGAACGACACATATTGAGATAGAATGACACACATTGAGATAGAACGACACACATTGAGATAGAACAACACACATTGAGATAGAACGACACACATTGAGATAGAACGACACATATTGAGATAGAATGATACACATTGATAGAATGACACACATTGAGATAGAACGACACACATTGAGATAGAACGACACACATTGAGATAGAACGACACACATTGATAGAACGACACACATTGAGATAGAACGACACATATTGAGATAGAATGATACACATTGATAGAATGACACACATTGAGATAGAACGACACACATTGAGATAGAACGACACACATTGAGATAGAACGACACATATTGATAGAACGACACACATTGAGATAGAACGACACATATTGAGATAGAATGATACACATTGATAGAATGACACACATTGAGATAGAACGACACACATTGAGATAGAACGACACACATTGAGATAGAACGACACATATTGAGATAGAATGACACACATTGAGATAGAACGACACACATTGAGATAGAACGACACACATTGAGATAGAACGACACACATTGAGATAGAACGACACATATTGAGATAGAATGATACACATTGATAGAATGACACACATTGAGATAGAACGACACACATTGAGATAGAACGACACACATTGAGATAGAACGACACATATTGAGATAGAATGACACACATTGAGATAGAACGACACACATTGAGATAGAACGACACACATTGAGATAGAACAACACACATTGAGATAGAACGACACACATTGAGATAGAACGACACATATTGAGATAGAATGATACACATTGATAGAATGACACACATTGAGATAGAACGACACACATTGAGATAGAACGACACACATTGAGATAGAACGACACATATTGAGATAGAATGACACACATTGAGATAGAACGACACACATTGAGATAGAACGACACACATTGAGATAGAACAACACACATTGAGATAGAACGACACACATTGAGATAGAACGACACATATTGAGATAGAATGATACACATTGATAGAATGACACACATTGAGATAGAACGACACACATTGAGATAGAACGACACATATTGAGATAGAATGATACACATTGATAGAATGACACACATTGAGATAGAATGACACACATTGAGATAGAATGACACATTGAGATAGAACGACACATATTGAGATAGAATGATACACATTGATAGAATGACACACATTGAGATAGAATGACACACATTGATAGAATGACACACATTGATAGAATGACACATATTGAGATAGAATGATACACATTGATAGAATGACACACATTGAGATAGAACGACACATATTGAGATAGAACGACACATATTGAGATAGAATGATACACATTGATAGAATGACACACATTGAGATAGAACGACACACATTGATAGAACGACACACATTGAGATAGAACGACACATATTGAGATAGAACGACACACATTGAGATAGAATGATACACATTGATAGAATGACACACATTGAGATAGAATGACACACATTGAGATAGAATGACACATTGAGATAGAACGACACATATTGAGATAGAATGATACACATTGATAGAATGACACACATTGAGATAGAATGACACACATTGATAGAATGACACACATTGATAGAATGACACATATTGAGATAGAATGATACACATTGATAGAATGACACACATTGAGATAGAACGACACATATTGAGATAGAACGACACATATTGAGATAGAATGATACACATTGATAGAATGACACACATTGAGATAGAACGACACACATTGATAGAACGACACACATTGAGATAGAACGACACATATTGAGATAGAACGACACACATTGAGATAGAATGATACACATTGATAGAATGACACACATTGATAGAACGACACACATTGAGATAGAACGACACACATTGAGATAGAACGACACATATTGAGATAGAATGATACACATTGATAGAATGACACACATTGAGATAGAACGACACACATTGAGATAGAACGACACATATTGAGATAGAATGATACACATTGATAGAATGACACACATTGAGATAGAATGACACACATTGAGATAGAATGACACATTGAGATAGAACGACACATATTGAGATAGAATGATACACATTGATAGAATGACACACATTGAGATAGAATGACACACATTGATAGAATGACACACATTGATAGAATGACACATATTGAGATAGAATGATACACATTGATAGAATGACACACATTGAGATAGAACGACACATATTGAGATAGAACGACACATATTGAGATAGAATGATACACATTGATAGAATGACACACATTGAGATAGAACGACACACATTGATAGAACGACACACATTGAGATAGAACGACACATATTGAGATAGAACGACACACATTGAGATAGAATGATACACATTGATAGAATGACACACATTGAGATAGAATGACACACATTGAGATAGAATGACACATTGAGATAGAACGACACATATTGAGATAGAATGATACACATTGATAGAATGACACACATTGAGATAGAATGATACACATTGATAGAATGACACACATTGATAGAATGACACATATTGAGATAGAATGATACACATTGATAGAATGACACACATTGAGATAGAACGACACATATTGAGATAGAACGACACATATTGAGATAGAATGATACACATTGATAGAATGACACACATTGAGATAGAACGACACACATTGATAGAACGACACACATTGAGATAGAACGACACATATTGAGATAGAACGACACACATTGAGATAGAATGATACACATTGATAGAATGACACACATTGATAGAACGACACACATTGAGATAGAACGACACATATTGAGATAGAACGACACACATTGAGATAGAATGACACACATTGAGATAGAACGACACACATTGATAGAACGACACACATTGATAGAATGACACACATTGAGATAGAATGACACACATTGATAGAATGATACACATTGATAGAATGACACACATTGAGATAGAATGACACACATTGAGATAGAATGACACACATTGATAGAATGACACACATTGATAGAATGACACACATTGAGATAGAATGACACACATTGATAGAATGACACATATTGAGATAGAATGATACACATTGATAGAATGACACACATTGAGATAGAATGACACACATTGATAGAATGACACACATTGAGATAGAACGACACACATTGAGATAGAACGACACATATTGAGATAGAATGATACACATTGATAGAATGACACACATTGAGATAGAATGACACACATTGAGATAGAATGACACATTGAGATAGAACGACACACATTGAGATAGAATGATACACATTGATAGAATGACACACATTGAGATAGAATGACACACATTGATAGAATGACACACATTGATAGAATGACACATATTGAGATAGAATGATACACATTGATAGAATGACACACATTGAGATAGAACGACACACATTGAGATAGAACGACACATATTGAGATAGAATGATACACATTGATAGAATGACACACATTGATATAGAATGACACACATTGAGATAGAATGACACACATTGATAGAATGACACACATTGATAGAATGACACACATTGAGATAGAATGACACACATTGAGATAGAATGACACACATTGATAGAATGACACACATTGATAGAATGACACACATTGAGATAGAATGACACACATTGATAGAATGACACACATTGAGATAGAATGACACACATTGATAGAATGATACACATTGATAGAATGACACACATTGAGATAGAATGACACACATTGAGATAGAATGACACACATTGATAGAATGACACACATTGAGATAGAATGACACACATTGATAGAATGATACACATTGATAGAACGACACATATTGAGATAGAACGACACACATTGAGATAGAATGATACACATTGATAGAATGACACACATTGAGATAGAATGACACACATTGAGATAGAATGACACACATTGATAGAATGACACACATTGATAGAATGACACACATTGAGATAGAATGACACACATTGATAGAATGACACACATTGAGATAGAATGACACACATTGATAGAATGATACACATTGATAGAATGACACACATTGAGATAGAATGACACACATTGAGATAGAATGACACACATTGATAGAATGACACACATTGATAGAATGACACACATTGAGATAGAACGACACATATTGAGATAGAATGATACACATTGATAGAATGACACACATTGATAGAATGATACACATTGATAGAATGACACACATTGAGATAGAACGACACATATTGAGATAGAACAACACACATTGAGATAGAATGACACACATTGATAGAATGACACACATTGAGATAGAATGACACACATTGATAGAATGACACACATTGAGATAGAATGATACACATTGATAGAATGACACACATTGAGATAGAATGACACACATTGATAGAATGACACAGATTGCTGATTCCTCCTTCTCTGTTTTATTTATTGCCAGTGCATAATTATAATTTAGGCCTATTATTTTGCTGTGTCCGTCTCTCTCTCTCTCTCTCTCTCTCTCTCTCTCTCTCTCTCTCTCTCTCTCTCTCTCTCAGTTTATCTATCCATCTACAGTGTGTTAGTTCACTAAAGGCCCTGTAGAAGCTGGGTCATATCCAACATGAGGACATGAGGATAGATGTGTCACCGCTGCTCTCGTCCTATTCCCACCCTTTTAGTTAATGGGCTGCTGTGTAATGACAAAATGTGTCATTTGCAGTGCATACAATGTTGAAACATGATGTCACCATATTTCTTTCATGTGCTTTCCCTGTGCTTAAACTGGAGATGTATTCCACTGTTACATATTTAGTTCATATAAAGTACTTCACAACATGGACTTCAGTGTAGATCTTGTTTGAGTATTCTGTGAAGAACAAATTCCCCATCCACTACATTCATTCATTGTAACTATCCAATAGCTTTCTCCCTCTCAACGGGATGTTTTGTTCTGATAAAACACCACATTACAAAACTCACATTTACCCAAGATGCCGGTGCAAACACAACATGACCAATGTACTGCAGCTTTTTATTTTCTTCAAGCTCCTTAATGTTTTCCATATTGCCAGTCTAAATGGATACAGGAAATGCTGTCACACCACTTTGCTTTCCAAACTTCCAGAATGAGGTTTTGGCTCTGTGTGGTGGATTCCAGCTCTGTGCTGAGTCCGACCCTGCTCACATCTCCTCCCAGAGAGTTTGGTCTCTCCCTAGTCTGACCCTGCTCACATCTCCTGCCTGAGAGTTTGGTCTCTCCCTAGTCTGACCCTGCTCACATCTCCTCCCTGAGAGTTTGTTCTCTCCCTAGTCTGACCCTGCTCACATATCCTCCCAAAGAGTTTGGTCTCTCTCTAGTGCTGATGTCAGGACTCCATTCTCCCCCTGCTGCCAGCTCTAGTCATCTCACATCTAGACTACACTCTGTGGATTGGTGTGTGTGTGTGTGTGTGTGTGTGTGTCCTGTGTTAGTAACACAATGTGAAGTCCTGTAACAGTTGTTAGTAACACAATGTGAAGTCCTGTAACAGTTGTTAATAACACAATGTGAAGTCCTGTAACAGTTGTTAGTAACACAATGTGAAGCCCTGTAACAGTTGTTAGTAACACAATGTGAAGTCCTGTAACAGTTGTTAGTAACACAATGTGAAGTCCTGTAACAGTTGTTAGTAACACAATGTGAAGTCCTGTAACAGTTGTTAGTAACACAATGTGAAGTCCTGTAACAGTTGTTAGTAACACAATGTGAAGTCCTGTAACAGTTGTTAGTAACACAATGTGAAGTCCTGTAACAGTTGTTAGTAACACAATGTGAAGTCCTGTAACAGTTGTTAGTAACACAATGTGAAGTCCTGTAACAGTTGTTTGTAACACAATGTGAAGTCCTGTAACAGTTGTTAGTAACACAATGTGAAGTCCTGTAACAGTTGTTAGTAACACAATGTGAAGTCCTGTAACAGTTGTTAGTAACACAATGTGAAGTCCTGTAACAGTTGTTAGTAACACAATGTGAAGTCCTGTAACAGTTGTTAGTAACACAATGTGAAGTCCTGTAACAGTTGTTTGTAACACAATGTGAAGTCCTGTAACAGTTGTTAGTAACACAATGTGAAGTCCTGTAACAGTTGTTAGTAACACAATGTGAAGTCCTGTAACAGTTGTTAGTAACACAATGTGAAGTCCTGTAACAGTTGTTAGTAACACAATGTGAAGTCCTGTAACAGTTGTTAGTAACACAATGTGAAGTCCTGTAACAGTTGTTAGTAACACAATGTGAAGTCCTGTAACAGTTGTTAGTAACAATAACAGGTTAGCGCTAGGTTAGAGCAGTCAGAACTCAGCGTGTCGGAGATGTATGAGCACCAGTTAACACAGACAGGAATCAGTGTTAAGAATGAGCCTGGAGCTAACTGGAGATGAGTTAGACAGCATTACAAGTGGTGACACTTTCCCCGGCTCCTTTTCTCCAGCTACTGTACAGATGTAGCGAAGGGGGGAGAGTGTCTGTTTGAACTTGTTCTTTAGCCAGCCATTCTGGCAATTCGTTCCGACTGTTATGACATTGTTGAAAGATGGAGGAGACCTGCAGGCTGTCTAATGTATAGAGACTTTTCTCCAAATGATGTAAAACATACATCTTTCCTCCTGTGGTGACATTATTGATGGTTGTGTAATGTTAACGTTTGTCACTGTACATCATTTCAGTTCAGTTAGCGTCATCCTTCGATGAAGAACATGAGTTTTGCTTTTCAAGACACTGTGGAGGTTTTATCTTGTATTTGGCTCTTCTCGTGTGTGACAACAAATGCAAGGTACATATGGCCCCTGCAGTATATAGGGATTGTCTTTGTCCGGGCAGAATTCTGCCAGGTCATTCTAGTCCTCTACAGACACATGCCAGATGACAGTTGGTTCAGGCTTTGTGTTCAAACCTCAAACTTGAATCTTTTCATCTTTTGCTCTCAAGCGCTCTCCCTCTCCCTCTCTCTCTCTCTCTCTCTCTCTCTCTCTCTCTCTCTCTCTCTCTCTCTCTCTCTCTCTCGCTCTCGCTCTCGCTCTCTCTCTCTCCCTCTGTCTCTATCTTTCTCTCGTCATATCAAAGCGTTGTGTCTGACAGTGGAGGGACTAGACTAGAACAGGGCATCATTGTCAGATCCCTCTTGAACCAACCAGAAACTACAGAAACGTTTTCATTTCTGTTTCTTTGTGAAAATAAGGTGTTAAAAAAAGAGAGAAAAGGTGGAATGGAGAGGACCTGTCAGCACCACACAAAAGCAATGTTCTGTGGGTTACCGGTCCGGGCGACATGTTTGAAATCGAAGAACTTAATTTCAGCCCATCATGGAGACAGGATTAAAAAAATACTATTTTGCCTACTTGTAACCAGATAGTCTTTTTGCAGAGCAGTTAGAGGTATCATTACTGTATAGAGAATATAGAACATGAGATAGGAGACAGGGAATTTCACATCAAGTAGACAACGGCTCCGCTTGGTTCTTGTGTTGTTCCGGTCGCCCTGGTGTAAGTGGTTCTCTACGCTTTTGTGAGGCCTGTCTGTCAAGTACTGTGGCGTTGAGAAAGTAAAGTAAGCCTCGGCGGTCAGTCTATAGGCGTCAGTCCCCAAGACGCGCTAGAAGCAGTAGTACTCAACATACCACATTTATTTATCAAGCCCTTTTTACATTAGCACATGTCACAGAAACCCAGCCTAAAACCACAAACAGCGAGCAATGCAGACGTAGAAGCACGGTGGCTAGGAAAAACTCCCTAGAAAGGAAGATTTTAATTTATTTTGATTTGATTAGTAGTCATGGCAGCTCTTGAGAAAGCCTGTAGAGAAAGGTGTTACCACATGCCCTCCAGTGCTGGACTTCTATCTTGTTCTACTGTAGGTCTGTTCCACAAGGCTTCTTACTGTAGGCCACCATCTCTGTCACTGTGGACCTATGAAGAGGATAGCTGGGTGATATGGACATCCCACACCAGTGTTGAGCCATGAATGACAAATCTACACACTGTAAATGTAGACACACACACACATCCATACATACACACATGCCAGCATGCTCACTCTACACACACGCATGTATGGTGGTATTATAAATGTTGTGTTGTAGATATGTAATGGTATAACAATGTTATATGTCCTGTTTAATTACACTTTTCACATTAATTTAATTGGACCCCAGGAAGAGTAGCTGCTGCCTTGGCAGGAACTAATGGGGATCCTTAATAAACCCCAGGAAGAGTAGCTACTGCCTTGGCAGGAACTAATGGGGATCCATAATAAACCCCAGGAAGAGTAGCTACTGCCTTGGCAGGAACTAATGGGGATCCATAATAAACCCCAGGAAGAGTAGCTGCTGCCTTGGCAGGAACTGATGGGGATCCATAATAAACCCCAGGAAGAGTAGCTGCTGCCTTGGCCTTAACTAATGGGGATCCTTAATAAACCCCAGGAAGACTAGCTACTGCCTTGGCAGGAACTAATGGGGATCCATAATAAACCCCAGGAAGAGTAGCTTCTGCCTTGGCAGGAACTAATGGGGATCCATAATAAACCCCAGGAAGAGTAGCTGCTGCCTTGGCAGGAACTAATGGGGATCCATAATAAACCCCAGGAAGAGTAGCTGCTGCCTTGGCAGGAACTAATGGGGATCCTTAATAAGTACAAATACAAACGCGGCCAACAAGTGCTTTATTTATGTCATGTTTCACGTTGCATGTCAGATAGTAGTGTAGTTGTGTCTAAAACAACTTCGCTAGGTTGTGTATTTGTAACAATATCCAAGTAGACACGATTGTCTGTTGACAGGGTATTGCAAGAATCTGTGGAATTTCTGTGGAATCTCAACAGAATGTTGTGGCACTGACATAAAAGAGTAGTGTGCTCCTCCTGTGTTTCTCCGTGTGTCCCAGAATGTACAGTAGGTACTACCTGTGTGGTCTAGCCGTGTGGATAAGTCATTGATAGGCCTGGTTATTATACAGCCCACTATTGCATAGAAATCACTTGGTAAATTGGTACATTTCATAAGAATAATCCATCCGTTGAATAAACACCCATTGATCTTTGGATTATAAAGTAAAGCGTTACTCAATTGATGTTACAGTCACCTACTTTGGAACTTAAAGGGATAGTTCTGCTTCCCCAGAGTCAGCTGAACCCATGGTTACCATTTGTGTGTCTCTAAGTCCAGTATGAAGGAAGTTAGAGGTAGTTTTGTGAGCCACTGTTAACTAGCGTTAGCTCTATGACTGTAGAAAAACAGCTTCATTTCCAGAATCGCAGACTATCCCTTTAAGTGACGAATTCAGATTGATCTTGAAAACATTAAGCAATTTTGACTGTGACAAATGTCTAGGACTAATTGGTTTCTTATGAGTGAGTTATCATTTGTTTGTCTCTGTAAATTCACCCAAGTGCTTCTGTTTGTCACGTTTCAAACAAGAAAGAAGCTCACACATACACACCAACACACACTGACACACACACACTGATACAGATACTGACACTGACACTGATACAGATACTGACACAGACACTGACACAGATACAGATACTGACACAGACACTGACACAGATACAGATACTGACGAAAATGCTGACACAGACACTGACACTGACACTGACACTGATACAGATACAGATACACATACTGACACAGATACTGACACAGATACTGACACTGACACATATAGTGACACAGATACTGACACAGATACTGACACTGACACTGACACAGATACTGACACAGATACTGACACTGACACAGATACTGACACAGATAGTGACACAGATAGTGACACAGATACTGACACAGATACCGATACCGATACCGATACCGATACAGATATAGATACAGATACAGATACTGATACTGATATAGATACTGATATAGATACTGATACTGATACAGATACTGATACAGATACCGATAGCGATACCGCTACAGATACAGATACTGATACTGATACTGATATAGATACAGATACAGATACAGATACTGATACTGATACTGATACTGATACTGATACTGATACTAATATAGATACTGATATAGATACTGATACTGATACAGATACCGATACTGATACCGATACTGATACTGATATAGATACTGATACCGATACTGATACTGATATAGATACTGATATAGATACTGATACTGATACAGATACAGATACAGATACTGATACTGATACTGCTATAGATACTGATATAGATACTGATATAGATACTGATACAGATACAGATACAGATACAGATACTGATACTGATACTGATACTGATACGGATACAGATACTGATACAGATACTGACACAGATACAGACTCACACACACACATTGGCACATCAATTCACATACTGTATACAGTGAGGCAAAAAAGTTATTGATACTTAAATACTTATTTCCCTCATTAAAATGCAAATCAATTTATAACATTTTTCACAAGCGTTTTTCTGGATTTGTTGTTGTTATTCTGTTAATCACTGTTCAAATAAACCTACCATTAAAATTATAGACTGATCATTTCTTTGTCAGTGGGCAAACATACAAAATCAGCAGGGGATCAAATACTTTCTTCCCTCACTGTATGTGCCACTGATCTCAGAACCATCATCATGACAACAGAGAGAGAGAGAGAGAGAGAGAGAGAGAGAGAGAGAGAGAGAGAACCAGACAAGAACCTGACACCCTCAGCACACAGGGGGACCAACACCTGCCTTGAGGTGACAGCAGAATGCAAAAACCTAAGAAAGAAATTGAGAAACCTGCCGAACCAAAAACATAGAGATCAAGAAAACCTGCGCCTTCACTATGGTGAATCACTAACACAAGACAGAAATACACTACGGAAAATGAAGGAACAGCACATCAGAAATCAGCTCCATGTAATGAAGAATCCATAGACTCTAACCACTTCTGGGAAAATTGGAAAACACTAAACAAACAACAACACGAAGAATTATCTGTTATATGTATGGGTTAATCACTTCTCCAATCTTTTTGGCTCTATAACAAAAAACAAACAGCAAAAACATATACATGATCAAATACAAATCTTAGAATCAACTATTAAAGACTACGAGAATGCACTGGATTCTCCAACTACCTTGAATGAACTACAGGACAAAATACAAACCCTCCAACCCAAAAAGCCCTGTGGTGTTGATGGTATCCTCAATGAAATGATCAAATATACAGACAACAAATTCCAATGATCATAATTGTATCATAATTTCCCTTCCTGAAATACATCCACAGTTACACCTCCAATTGACTCAAATGATGTCAATTAGCCTATCAGAAGCTTCTAAAGCCATGACATCATTTTCTGGAATTTTACAAGCTCTTTAAAGGCACAGTCAACTTAGTGTATGTAAACTTCTGACTCAAAGGAATTGTGAAACAGTTAATTATAAGTGAAATAATCTGTCTGTAAACAATTGTTGGAAAAATTACTTGTGTCATGCACAAGGTAGATGTCCTAACCGACTTGCCAAAACTATAGTTTGTTAACAAGACATTTGTGGAGTGGTTGAAAAACGGGTTTTAATGACTCCAACCTAAGCGTATGTAAACTTCCGACTTCAACTGTATACAGAATATGACATTTGTAATGTCTTTATTCTTTTGGAACTTCTGTGAGTGTAATGTTTACTGTTCATTTTTATTGTTTATTTCACTTTTGTATATCATCTACTTCACTTGATTTTGCAATGTTAACATATGTTTCCCATGCCAATAAAGCCCCTTGAATTGAATTTAATTGAGAGAGAGAGAGAGAGAGAGAGAGAGAGAGAGAGAGAGAGAGAGAGAGAGAGAGAGAGAGAGAGAGAGAGAGAGAGAGACAGACAGACAGACAGACAGACAGACAGACAGAGAGAGAGAGACAGAGACACAGAGACACAGAGAGAGAGATAAGGTGCATTGCCCCCCCTTCCTCTCTCCTTTCCTCCCTCTCTCTCTTTCCCTCCCCCCCTCGTTCTCCCTCTCTCTCCCTCTCTCTCCCTCTCTCCTTTCCTCCCTCTCTCTCTTTCCCTCCCTCCCTCCCTCTCTCTCCCTCTCTCCCTTCCTCCCTCTCTCTCATTCCCTCCCTCCCTCTCTCACTTTCCCTCTCCCTCCTCTCCTCCCCTAGGGGATGGGATGTTCTCAGCAGTTGTAAAGCAGGCTGGCGACTAGCAGACGGTCTGGCTCCACTGGCTGGCTGGGCATAGACACACAGCCAGACATTCTGTCATGGGCTTCACTTTCACTGGGCTCAGCTAAACAAGCTCCCCCAGCACCATACACACACACACACACGCCTATACACACAGGCAGGCAGACAGGGAGGCATGAACACACAGACACACACACACACACACACACACAAACACACACACGCCTATACACACAGGCAGGCAGACAGGGAGGCATGAACACACAGACACACACACACACACACACAAACACACAAACGCCTATACACACAGGCAGGCAGACAGGGAGGCATGAACACACACACACACACACACACAAACACTTCCTTCCCCGATGCCTGAACATGATACTGAACACAGGAGCTGTTTACTCTGTCCTACTTGTCCAAACACACATTGATTTACGAGGAGAGAGACACAGATAGGGCCTGACGGATGACAATGTATTTACTGTCAGACCCTACAGCAGATGTGTGTATTCTGACAGATGCTCACGCTGTGAGACTGCTAGGTGTGTATTACAGTAGCCTCTTTCCCTGCCTCCTATCCCTGCCTCCTATCCCTGCCTCCTATCCCTGCCTCCCATCCCTGCAATAGACACCTGAGACTTGTTTCAATTCACACAAAACGATTTGGCTTTTTTCTGGAAATAAGTCAAATAAGATATACAGGTCTGTAATATAGGTCTGTAATCCAGTTAAGATGAATCAATTGATTGATCAATGTAGATACAGGGGCGTCATTGATTTCTCTCTCTCTCTCTCTCTCTCTCTCTCTCTCTCTCTCTCTCTCTCTCTCTCTCTCTCTCTCTCTCTCTCTCTCTCTCACACAACACACTTTCTCTCTCTCTTTCCCTCTCCTCCCCTCTCTCTCTCCCCCTCTCTTTCCCCCTCTCTATCTCCCCCTCTCTCTCCTCCTCTCTCTCTCCCCTGTCACTGTGTGGGCTGGTTTAACAGGAGAATTGGGCAGACTTTCCCTAAACGTCTCCCTCTCCCTTTTCAGTTCTCCCTCACTAGGTAGAATTAGAGTAGCACTAGTCCAACCCTGTCATTCTCCCTGACCATGATGGGTAGCTGTAGAAGTAGGTACAGGATATCTCTCAGCACTTCTACAGCCAGTTTACTGTGATAACCACTCACCACCGCCGGATTAGAATATACTAGCTGTCAATACAGGATATGTCTCTGTGGCTGGTGGTGAATGTGTATCTTTCTGACTAGTTTATATATGCTTAGTAGGCTTTACAGTAGTCAGCATCCATGGTTCTATAGACAGAGCTACCGGGTGTGCAGGACTTTGTTTCAGCCCAGCACTACCACACCTGGTTTGATTTATTTGAAGGTTAATCTAGCATAGATTTAGGATACCCATAACCCATAATACAATATTTATTTCCAATTTAAAATGTCAGAAAAGGACCACTGATCGAGATATGGAACCTAGGCCGGGATTCTTTCCGAACCACGTCAGGTCTGCGTTATAGCGCGCTAAACAATTAAAGGTAATTTCCGATTGAGCCGACTGTCCCGGCCCTGTTCTCAAGGCAACTATCACTCTCTGCTGCCATCTTGCGGTTGAAGCAATTAACTACATTATTGCTTTGAATTATCTCATGGCGCATTCCCTCCGACTTCCTTCTCTGCGGTGCATTTTCTATCTACGAAAGACTGCGTTTTTTCCATTTACAATAAAAGATAGAGAGAAATGACGCATGGTAGAGAGTAATTCTGCATGACCAAGTATAACACATGGATACAGAGACATAAGTATCCTATGGGTTCATCCCAAACACATGGCTAGCCTGATAAAACCAGGCTATGAGTGACAGGCCGTCCATACTTCTTACTGGGCGTTGTCGGGCACACATGTAACCACTCAGTGATCCCGTGGCTGGTTTTGATGGAGGGTACCCCACTGAGATTATTTCAGGGCCCTAAGGACATGATGACATGGGGGTGCCACACACATGCTCGAGCGCCCTGGGGCAGGAAGGGGGAGATAAATGAGGCGAAGTGGCTTAGCCAAACAGAACAGCCTCGGGGGCAGATTTCCAACCCCAAACAGCCCCACCCGGGCTAACATTAGCATGTTTATAGAGGTTGAATGTGCTTGTTTACATTCCACTGCCCCTGGAGTCACCTTTTGATGAAACCTATTAAGAGCGAAGGACCTTGGAAGAAGTCATTGCTCTGTGATGAAGTCGAGCATATGAATGCTACATCGTTGTATAGAAACAACCCTGGTTTTCAACCCCTAGATGATCTGAAGACATTGATAGAGTCATCAAGTCATTTCATGTTGTTGTTGGGGATATCTCAGTGTCAGAAAGCCTGTGTTTCTTACCTTTTTTTTATACAACCACCGACACAACAAAGACCAAACACCGGCTCTCCAAAATACTTTTCTTAATGACATCTCCACTTGCTAAACTCTGGCAATATAATAAGGTCTCATAGCTAAGAACATAATTCTATGTTGCAGACATTTTTTTCTCCCATTATATGCCAATATGTGTGTAGGCTTATCGGATTTGCTGTGAATAGCAACAATAACAGTGTTCTCACTCGTATTTCACGACCGCTGAAATACAACCGGTAGCCCAGGGACGCTATTTGCATATTGTAGAGGGTGTGTGAACAGGCCTAGGTGAAAGGATACAAAGCACAGAGAGAATCAATGGGCTGGGACCAGATGTGGTGTCATCTATGCATGTGATATCTCAGATCATAGAAATACAGATGTGGGATTATTATTATACATGATATGAAGTTCAATTATGTTTATGGTGCAGAGAGGGGCTTTTACAGAAGGTAAGGGGCCTGGAACTGCTACTCAAACGGTCTTGTTTTTGTGTTGGCTGAATGTACCTTGGTCTAGTAGGAGTCTAATGGCCATTAATGTAGAACCAAAAAGTGGTAATGGTTCAAAATGGTAAATATATGCGTTTCCCAATCCTGATCCGGGGATTGCAAGAGGTGCAGAATTTTGTTTTTGCCTTAGCACATAGTACTATTACAGAGGTCATGTCTGTTTTTAGACAAATACAAACATTTTAACAATCGCAGCAATGAATGAATGACTCGTGCTGGGGACTTTAAGGAGGCTAAACAATCGTTTTAAGTCTGTAAGCGGTCTTGTCTATAACCTACTGAGACTACAATGACAGAGGAAAATGTATTTTTAGACAGCAACCTTTCAAGAACGCATGTTGAGAGCAGCAGTATCCAACTTTTGCCACTGGGAGGCGCTAGATAACCTCTCTTGTTGAGTCAACTGTGCATTGCAACTCCAGAGGACATAAACACAAAGCAAACTGAACGAGAAAAGTAATGTGTTGTTTAAAAACAAAACGACTCTCCCACTTAAATGTTTGATTATTGATAATATCAGCCATCACAAATGGAGGAATTGGAATATACAGTTTTGTTCAGTACAGATTGGAGCAATTCATTTCTAACATATTATATTCATATATTCACACCAGATTATAACCTAGGCCTATTCATTATAAAACGATGTCTCTTCCTCGTGTGTTCTGACTGAGAAAACTACGTTTATTAAATAAAATATGAGGAATGTCTAATGGTGTTTTGACACAGTATAAATTACTTATTTAAACTAGAAGATTGAAAAATCATTAGACTATGCAAAAATAACTACAACTAAACAGTGATACATTCAACTCTGGCTTCCTAGTTTTATTTGAGTCACAGTAAAATGAAACATGAAAACCATAAACAGCAGCCATATAGGATAAGTCCCTCGTGTTAAAGGCGTGCCCCATTAAAATACCTAACATATGACTGCTCCAGTTGTTGTGCAATAGAACAACTATTTATTTTTATCATTTAACCTTTATTTAACAAGGCAAGTCAGTTAAGAACAAATTCTTATTTACAATGACAGCCTACCAGGGAACAGTGGGTTAACTGCCTTGTCCAGGGGAGAAAAACACATATTTACCTTGTCAGCTCAGGGATTTGATCCAACAACCTTTCGGTTACTGGCCCAATGCTCTAACCACTAGGCTACCTGCCGCCACAACTGGATAAAGAGTGACAACATCTCTCTTTCCTGACCACTATCAGAAACAGTGCTCTGTCCTAATCTATCCTAAACAACAGGAAATTAGCCAGCCACTCTGTCCTCGCCCGTATTGACTGACAGTCATGTTGGACATGAGTCATGTTATAGTTGGGAGTGCATGGTCAGCAGGACCATACATGGCTCTGTAGGACTCTGTAAGACTCGGAGGAACTGGGGTATGACTGACTAATCCATAGCTGTGTGTGTGTGTGTGTGTGTGTGTGTGTATGTTTAACCTGTCTGTCTGACTCAGGTGAACTTCATCTCACCCACAACACATACAGTACTCCAGAACGGTCCTGTCAGCAGACTGAGATGAGCTCTGAGGGGACAGACGGAGACATCCTGGTCTAAAACAGCACCACATTGCTGTGTGTGTATTACAGTACACCTAGAGGTTAGGACACTGTTTACCTGGCAGGTTGGTGAATGAACTGGGTAACTGATTGTTGATGATTGACTATTTGACCTATGTAATAACCTAAATGTACCCATTCTCACTTCCTCCTTTATTATATGAATTGATATTAGACGATATAGGACCAACCAAAGCACCAAGCACCAAACCAACGGAAACATAACATTTTCTGGAAGTTTCAGTAATACATTCAGTTCTGCAAACTGCTCAAGGCTTTACGACGGCCCATTAGAGTAAAATTACCCCCAACTATGTTTACGGGTTATTCATAGCCCTACACAACAAATTGCGCAACACTGTAGGTTTACAAAGATTTGTTAGTCAGGAAGCATAAATGCTGTATTGCTTCCTGTACTGGAATGGATCAACTGGTGTAAACGATGAGTCGGTCACATCGTCCTCATTATGCCGAGGTATGGAGGAATTGGAAAATACATGAGAATGGGGGCGTGTTAAATGTGCAACCAGAGGGAATAAAATTCTAGATCACCTGTACTCTACACACAGAGACACGTACAAAGCTCTCCCTCGCCCTCCATTTGGGAAATCCGACCATAATTCTATCCTCCTGATCCCTGCTAACAAGCAAAAATTAAAGCAGGAAGCACCAGTGACTGGGTCTATAAAAAAGTGGTCAGATGAAGCAGATGCTAAACTACAGGACTGTTTTGCTAGCACAGACTGGAATATATTCCTGGATTCTACCGATGGCATTGAGGAGTACACCATATCAGTCACTGGCTATATCAATAAGTGCATCGAAGACGTCGTCCCCACAGTGACTGTACGTACATACCCCAACCAGAAGCCATGGATTACATGCAACATTCGCACTGAGCTAAAGGGTAGAGCTGCCGCTTTCAAGGTGCGGGACTCTAACCCGGAAGCTTATAAGAAATCCTGCTATGCCCTCCCGACGAACCATCAAACAGGCAAAGCGTCAATACAGGGCTAAGATTGAATCATACTACACCGGCTCCGACGCTCGTCTTATGTGGCAGAGCTTGCAAACTATTACAGACTACAAAGGGAAGCACAGCCGAGAGCTGCCCAGTGACACGAGCCTACCAGACGAGCTAAATCACTTCTATGCTCGCTTCGAGGCAAGCATCACTGAGACAGGCATGAGAGCATCAGCTGTTCCAGACGACTGTGTGATCACGCTCTCCGTAGTCGACGTGAGTAAGACCTTTAAACAGGTCAACATTCACAAGGCTGCGGGGTCAGACGGATTACCAGGACGTGTGCTCCGAGCATGCGCTGACCAACTGGCAGGTGTCATCACTGACATTTTCAACATGTCCCTGATTGAGTCTGTAATACCAACATGTTTCAAGCAGACCACCATAGTCCCTGTGCCCAAGAACACTAAGGCAACCTGCCTAAACGACTACAGACCCGTAGCACTCACGTCCGTAGCCACAAAGTGTTTTGAAAGGTTGGTAATGGCTCACATCAACAACATTATCCCAGAAACCCTAGACCCCCTCCAATTTGCATACCGCCAAAACAGATCAACAGATGATGCAATCTCTATTGCACTCCACACTGCCCTTTCCCACCTGGACAAAAGGAACACTTATGTGAGAATGCTATTCATTGACTACAGCTCAGCGTTCAACACCATAATGCCCTCAAAGCTCATCACTAAGCTAAAGATCCTGGGACTAAACACCTCCCTCTGCAACTGGATCCTGGACTTCCTGGCGGGCCGCCCCCAGGTGGTGAGGGTAGGTAGCAACACATCTGCCACGCTGATCCTCAACACTGGAACTCCCCAGGGGTGCGTGCTCAGTCCCCTCTTGTACTCCCTGTTCACCCACCACTGCATGGCCAGGCACGACTCCAATACCATCATTAAGTTTGCAGACGATACACCAGTGGTAGGCCTGATCACCGACAACGTTGAGACAGCCTATAGGGAGGAGGTCAGAGACCTGGCCTTGTGGTGCCAGGACAACAACCTCTCCCTCAACGTAACCAAGACTAAGGAGATGATTGTGGACTACAGGAAAAAGAGGACCGTGCACGCCCACATTCTCATCGACGGGGCTGTAGTGGAGCAGGTTGAGAGCTTCAAGTTCCTTGGTGTCCACATCAACAACAAGCTAGAATGGTCCAAACACACCAAGACAGTCGTGAAGAGGGCACGACAAAGCCTATTCCCCCTCAGGAGACTAAAAAGATTTGGCATGGGTCCTGAGATCCTCAAAAGGTTCTACAGCTCCAACATCGAGAGCATCCTGACTGGTTGCATCACTGCCTGGTACGGCAATTGCTCCGCCTCTGACCGCAAGGTACTACAGAGGGTAGTGCGTACGGCCCAGTACATCACTGTGGCTAAGCTGCCTGCCATCCAGGACCTCTACACCAGGCGGTGTCAGAGGAAGGCCCTAAAAATTGTCAAAGACCCCAAAGACCCCACTCTACTACCGCATGGCAAGCGGTACCGGAGTGCCAAGTCTAGGACAAAAAGGCTTCCAGCCACCCCCACGCTGCTGCTACTTTCTGTTTATCATATATGCATAGTCACTTTAACTATACTTTCATGTACATACTACCTCAATTGGACCGACCAACCAGTGCTCCCGCACATTGGCTAAACGGGCTATCTATCTGTATTGTGTCCCACCACCCGCCAACCCCTTTTTTACGCTACTGCTACTCTCTGTTCATCATATATGCAGTCACTTTAACCATAACTACATGTACATATACTACCTCAATCAGCCTGACTAACCGGTGTCTGTATATAGCCTCGCTACTGTATATAGCCTCGCTACTGTATATAGCCTCGCTACTTTTATTGCCTCGCTACTGTATATAGCCTCTCTACTGTATATAGCCTCGCTACTGTATATAGCCTCGCTACTTTTATTGCCTCGCTACTGTATATAGCCTCGCTAATGTATATAGCCTCGCTACTGTATATAGCCTCGCTACTGTATATAGCCTCTCTACTGTATATAGCCTCGCTACTGTATATAGCCTCTCTACTGTATATAGCCTCGCTACTGTATATAGCCTCTCTACTGTATATAGCCTCGCTACTGTATATTGCCTCGCTACTGTATATAGCCTCGCTACTGTATATAGCCTCGCTACTGTATATAGCCTCTCTACTGTATATTGCCTCGCTACTGTATATAGCCTCGCTACTGTATATAGCCTCTCTACTGTATATAGCCTCGCTACTGTATATAGCCTCTCTACTGTATATAGCCTCGATACTGTATATAGCCTCTCTACTGTATATAGCCTCTCTACTGTATATAGCCTCTCTACTGTATATAGCCTCACTACTGTATATAGCCTCTCTACTGTATATAGCCTCTCTACTGTATATAGCCTCGCTACTGTATATAGCCTCTCTACTGTATATAGCCTCGCTACTGTATATAGCCTCACTACTGTATATAGCCTCGCTACTGTATATAGCCTCTCTACTGTATATAGCCTCGATACTGTATATAGCCTCTCTACTGTATATAGCCCCTCTACTGTATATAGCCTCTCTACTGTATATAGCCCCTCTACTGTATATAGCCTCTACTGTATATAGCCTCTCTACTGTATATAGCCCCTCTACTGTATATAGCCTCTACTGTATATAGCCTCGCTACTGTATATAGCCTCGCTACTGTATATAGCCCCTCTACTGTATATAGCCTCTACTGTATATAGCCTCACTACTGTATATAGCCTCACTACTGTATATAGCCTGTCTACTGTATATAGCCTCGCTACTGTATATAGCCTCGCTACTGTATATAGCCTGTCTTTTTTTACTGTTCTTTTTATGTCTTTACTTACCTATTGTTCACCTAATACATTTTTGCACTATTGGTTAGAGCCTGTAAGTAAGCATTTCACTGTAAGGTCTACACCTGGCGCACGTGACAAATAAACTTTGATTTGATTTGATAAAGGGAGTCCTTACTGAAATAAACAGAGAGAGGAGGGAGTGAACGACCTTGAGGCCTAGGAGAAAGAAGTGGGTGTACACCATGTGCTGCCTCAGACGTGGAGCTGTCAGATGCTGTCGAGAGATTGATGGCTTTTAGAGGGAGAAAACATCATGTCATAGTATTGCCAAGGAGATTTGTGAAAGCACTGCTTGACAGCTCTCAACAGTTCGCCCTGAGCCCTATCTTGTCAGAAACGGACTGGAATAACAAGCTGTGGTGTCTCATACAGGTAGCTCCTAATAACAAGCTGTGGTGTCTCATACAGGTAGCTCCTAGTAACAAGCTGTGGTGTCTCATACAGGTAGCTCCTAGTAACAAGCTGTGGTCTCATACAGGTAGCTCCTAATAACAAGCTGTGGTGTCTCATACAGGTAGCTCCTAATAACAAGCTGTGGTGTCTCATACAGGTAGCTCCTAATAACAAGCTGTGGTGTCTCATACAGGTAGCTCCTAGTAACAAGCTGTGGTGTCTCGTACAGGTAGCTCCTAATAACAAGCTGTGGTGTCTCGTACAGGTAGCTCCTAGTAACAAGCTGTGGTGTCTCATACAGGTAGCTCCTAATAACAAGCTGTGGTGTCTCATACAGGTAGCTCCTAATAACAAGCTGTGGTGTCTCGTACAGGTAGCTCCTAGTAACAAGCTGTGGTGTCTCATACAGGTAGCTCCTAATAACAAGCTGTGGTGTCTCGTACAGGTAGCTCCTAATAACAAGCTGTGGTGTCTCATACAGGTAGCTCCTAATAACAAGCTGTGGTGTCTCATACAGGTAGCTCCTAGTAACAAGCTGTGGTGTCTCGTACAGGTAGCTCCTAATAACAAGCTGTGGTGTCTCATACAGGTAGCTCCTAATAACAAGCTGTGGTGTCTCATACAGGTAGCTCCTAATAACAAGCTGTGGTGTCTCAAATAGGTAGCACACACAAACACACACACACACACACACACACACACACACACACACACACACACACACACACACACAGAAACACAGACACACACACACACACACAAACATACACACAACACATAACAGAAAACATACCCACAATAGCCCTAGCGTCAGCATCATAATCCTGAGATGGGGGTCAATGATAAAATGTTGGCATGGTAATATCACTGATGTTAGCTACGTTAGATACAAAACTGTTCCCTTTGAAACTTCCTGGACACTGAGATAACCTGCTCTAAAATGTATTTCACGCTACATTGTTCAGTTACGTGACGACAAAAGCTCTCTGGTTGTTGGAAACCGGTTTTGATTTAGGGCCTTTGATTCTGCTGAAGGCTTCAGTGTTTTATTTAACAAGTAATGAAAGTTTTACTATATTTTGCCATTTGAAATGGGATAATGCTGAAATGATGTACTATACGTTTAGTTTAGTTGTTTGCAGCACAAACTTGATGTGATGTGTAAGAAAGCAATCCACACCAGAACAAAGTGGTTCTATCAGGTTAGCTCCAGTGTTTATCTTATCAGAGCTGCACAAAGACCCAGCTTCCTTTTATTCTGCTGTCTCATCCTGCTCTGGGACACCAGCTGACATAACACACACCCACACACACCCGCCTCATCCTCATTCCCAAGTGTCCCCAGAGTCCAGTCCACCACAATGCCATTATCGTCCATCGGATTGTACATGGTCATTACCCATTTAGCTCTGCCGACGTGCCTTTTGTGCTGGGTAATTCTTCACAGCATCCCCCTACCCTGCTCCCCCCCATCCCGCTCCCGTCTACTGCAGCCCATCTGTTTAGCCCATCCCCCAACCCCTCCATATCCATCCCCATCCACCCCACACTCCAAACCAAACCAGCTGTCTTGGCCGTCCCAGTCCCGGAGGACATGAACAGGTGCCAGGCCTAGTGTGGGACAGCTACATGAGACACACGGTAGAACTCTCTCTCTCTCTCTCTACAGCCTGTCAATACAGCACATCACACAGTGAGTGCTGGGAGAAAGTAAGTGCTCTTATTATTGTCTAGGCTGTCTCTAGCTGCAGGCAGCTTGGTTGTAACCACAGACCCGGAGGTGTTGCTGCTTCGCTGCAAACAGAGAAAACAAAGAGGGCCTGCAACCAACTCCTGTGGGATACCCTTAAACACTTGAGCACATTTGGTTGTTACTACACAAAAAAAACGGATAAAAACACATTGTTGGATGGTATAAGTTGTTGCTTATTTATTTCAAGCATGATCCATGTAATCAGGATAACTGATAACACAAAGATAATATTAAACAGATGTAATATTTAAAGGTGCAATCTGCAGTTCAAACAATAACAAAGTGGGACACCCCACCACTGATTTGGTAAATATCTGAGGGATGAGGCGGGAGAAATGTAACCTCTCTCAATTTCATTGACAGAGTCATGGACTGACCATCCATGAGATCAGAATGACAGTTTCAACCATGTTTTAAGTCTATAGAGTGTTTGTTTACAATTACATTGTTTACAAACAAAGGAGTAAAAATAAGCTTTATATTCTAATGGGGTTAGACAATTGATCTAAGCTCATAAGGCATTTATAAATTCTAATCTTCAAGAATCAATGGACATATATCATGAATTTAAAAGTCAAAAAATGAATGTAGCAATCGCAGATTTCCCTTTATTAAAGAAGAAGTCCAACAGTTTTACTGTGGAACTGGCTGTTATGTTGATAGAATTCTATTTACTAAAGGTTCAGAGGATCTTTTGACCGCAGGTTTGAAGGAAGAGGAGGACACGCCTTTAGCTGATGTAAAAATATACATTGCCGTCTCATGGAAATAGATCCAAGGGAAAGGGGCTGTCGTGCTGAGCTTTAAGGGAGCTGTATTTTTACAACAGGCTATGCAGTGTGTTAAGAGAGACAGACAAGTTGGACGTTGGTCAATACGCCAGTACACACACACTAAAATAGCAACAGCGGGTCAATGTTACTATTCTCGGAAGACTGTGAACTGTCAATTGTTGGATTGATCAACGGTTGGAGCTTGGAGGAGATTGATTGTTGGATTGATCAACGGTTGGAGCTTGGAGGAGATTGATTGTTGGATTGATCAACGGGTGGAGCTTGGAGGAGATTGATTGTTGGATTGATCAACGGTTGGAGCTTGGAGGAGATTGATTGTTGGATTGATCAACGGTTGGAGCTTGGAGGAGATTGATTGTTGGATTGATCAACGGTTGGAGCTTGGAGGAGATTGATTGTTGGATTGATCAACGGTTGGAGCTTGGAGGAGATTGATCTACACACGGACAGTTCTTTCTTTTTCTGATTCTAAGGCAAAAGTACAGACGACTGGTACAGCGATGAAGCTAATAGATATGACTACAGACAATGACAGTAGGCCGAATATAGCAAATGATTTGAAACACTTCCACCTTGAGAAATCCCCCTACTAATCCTCTCAGCAGTGCTACTACTTACATACAGTACCAGTCAAAAGTTTGGACACACTTACTCATTCAAGGGTTTTTCTTTATTTTTACTATTTTCTACATTGTAGAATAATAGTGAAGACATCGAAACTATGAAATAATACATATGGAATCATGTAGTAACCAAAAAAGTGTTCAACACATCAAAATATATTTTATATTTGAGATTCTTCAAAGTAGCCACCCTTTCCTTAATAACAACTTTGCACACTCTTGGCATTCTCTCAACCAGCTTCATGGGGTAGTCACCTGGAATGCATTTCAATTAACAGGTGTGCCTTGTTAATACTTAATTTGTGGAATTTCTTTCCTTCTTAATGCGTTTGAGACAATCAGTTGTGTTGTGACAAGGTAGTGGAAGTGACAAGGTAGTGGAAGTATATTTGGTAAAAGACCAAGTCCAAATTATGTCAAGAACAGCTCAAATAAGCAAAAAGAAACGACAGTCCATCATTACTTTAAGACATGAAGGTCAGTCAATACGGAACATTTCAAGAACTTTGAAAGTTTCTTCAAGTGCAGTCGCAAAAACCATCAAGCGCTATGATGAAACTGGCTCACATGAGGACCGCCTCAGGAAAGGAAGACCCAGAGTTACATCTCAAATCAAATCAAGTTGTATTTGTCACATGCGCCGAATACAGCCTTACAGTGAAATGCTTACTTACAAGCCCTTAACCAACAATGCAGTTTTAAGAAAATCCCTAAAAAAGTAAGAGATAAGAATAACAAGTCAATGAGTCAATGTGTCAATGTGGGGGGGCACCGGTGTCAAGGTAATTGAGGTAATTATGTACATGAAGGTAGAGTTATTAAAGTGGCTATGCATAGATAATAACAGAGAGTAGCTGCAGCGTGTGGTGGTGGGTGGTGGTGGGGGTGGGGGTTGGGTGGGCAATGCAAATGGTCTGGGAAGCCATTTTATTAGCTGTTCAGGGGTCTTATGGAATGGGGGTAGAAGCTGTTTAGAAGCCTCTTGGGCCTAGACTTGGTGCTCTGGTACCACTTGTCGTGCGGTAGCAGAGAGAACAGTCTATGACTTGGGTGGCTGGGGTCTTTGACAATTTTTAGGGCCTTCCTCTGACACCGCCTGGTATAGAGGTCCTGGATGGCAGGAAGTTTGGCCCCGGTGATGTACTGGGCCGTACGCATTACCCTCTGTAGTGCCTTGTGGTCGAAGGCCGAGCAGTTGCCATACCAGGCAGTGATGCAACCAGTCAGGATGCTCTCGATGGTGCAACTGTAAAACCTTTTGAGGATCTGAGGACCCATGCCAAATCTTTTCAGTCTCCTGAGGGGGAATAGGTTTTGTCTTGCCCTTTTCACGACTGTCTTGGTGTGCTTGGACCATGTTAGTTTGTTGGTGATGTGGACACCAAGGAACTTGAAGCTCTCAACCTGCTCCACTACAACCCCGTCAATGAGAATGGGGGCTTGCTCGGTCCTCTTTTTCCTGTAGTCCACAATCATCTCCTTTGTCTTGATCATGTTGAGTGAGAGGTTGTTGTCCTGGCACCACACGGTCAGGTCTCTGACCTCCTCCCTATAGGCTGTCTCATCGTTGCTGGTGATCAGGCCTACCACTGGTGTGTCATCAGCAAACGTAATGATGGTGTTGGAGTCATGCCTGGCCGTGCAGTAATGAGTGAACAGGGAGTACAGCAGGGGACTGAGCACGCACCCCTGAGGGGCCCCCGTGTTGAGGATCAGCGTGGCGGATGTGTTGTTACCTACCCTCACCACTTGGGGGCGGTCCGTCAGGAAGTCCAGGATCCAGTTGCAGAGGGAGGTGTTTAGTCCCAGGGTCCTTAGCTTAGTGATGAGCTTTGAGGGCACTATGGTGTTGAACGCTGAGCTGTAGTCAATGAATAGCATTCTCACATAGGTGTTCCTTTTGTCCAGGTGGGAAAGGGCAGTGTGGAGTGCAATAGAGATTGCATCATCTGTGGATCTGTTTGGGCGGTATGCAAATTAGAGTGGGTCTATGGTTTCTGGGATAATGGTGTTGATGTGAGCCATGACCAGCCTTTCAAAGCATTCCATGGCTAAAGACGTGAGTGCTACGGGTCAGTAGTCATTTAGGCAGGCTACCTTAGTGTTCTTGGGCACAGGGACTATGGTGGTCTGCTTGAAACATGTTGGTATTACAGACTCAGACAGGGAGAGGTTGAAAATGTCAGTGAAGACACTTGCCAGTTGGTCAGCGCATGCTCGGAGTACACGTCCTGGTAATCCGTCTGGCCCAGCGGACTTGTGAATGTTGACCTGTTTAAAGGTCTTACTCACGTCGACTGCGGAGAGTGTGATCACAGTTGTCCGGAACAGCTGATGATCTCATTCATGTTTCACTGTTACTTGCCTCGAAGCAAGCATAGAAGTGATTTAGCTTGTCTAGTAGGCTCGTGCCACTGGGCAGCTCTCGGCTGTGCTTCCCTTTGTAGTCTGTAATAGTTTGCAAGCCTTGCCACATTCGACGAGCATCAGAGCCGGTGTAGTACAATTCGATCTTAGTCCTGTATTCACGCTTTGCCTGTTTGATGGTTCGTTGGCGGGCATAGCGTGATTTCTTATAAGCTTCCGGGTTAGAGTCCTGCTCCAGAGGATAAGTTCAGAGGATAAGTTCATTAGAGTTACCAGCCTCATAAATTGCATCCCAAATAAATGCTTCACAGAGTTAAAGTAACAAACCCATCTAAAAATCAACTATTCAGAGGAGACTTCATGATTAAGGCCTTCATGGTCGAATTGCTGCAAAGAAACCACTACTAAAGGACACCAATAAGAAGAAGAGACTTGCTTGGACCAACACACACGAGCAATGGACATTAGACCAGTGGAAATCTGTCCTTTGGTCTGAAGAGTCCAAATTTGTGAGTTTTGGTTCCAACCGCTGTGTCTTTGTGAGACGCAGAGTAGGTGAACGGATGATCTCCACATGTGTGGTTCCCAACCATGAAGCATGGAGGAGGAGGTGTGATGGTGTGGGGGTGCTTGCTGGTGACACTGTCAGTGATTTATTTAGAATACTAGTCACACTTAACCAGCATGGCTACCACAGCATTCTTCAGCGATACGCCATCCCATCTGGTTTGCGCTTAGTGGGACTATCATTTGTTTTTCAACAGGACAATGACCCAACACACCTCCATGCTGTGTAAGGGCTATTTTACCAAGAAGGAGAGTGATGGAGTGCTGCATCAGATGACCTGGCCTCCACAATCACCCGACCTCAACCCAATTGAGATGATTTGGGATGAGTTGGACAACTGCTCAGCATATGTGGGAACTCCTTCAAGACTGTTGGAAAAGCATTCCTCATGAAGCTTGTTGAGAGAATGCCAAGAGTGTGCAAAGCTGTCATCAAGGCAAAGGCTGGCCACTTTGAAAATTCTAAAATATTAAATATAATTTGATTTGTTTAACACTTTTTTGGTTACTACATGATTCCATATGTGTTACTTCATAGTTTTGATGTCTTCACTATTATTCTACAATGTAGAAAATAGAAAAATAAAAATAAAAACCTTTGAATGAGTAAGTGTGTCCAAACTTTTGGCTGGTACTGTATATATCTGTATACATCTGACCCTCGCCTCCCCGCTCTCTGACTGTTCTACACCCTTCACATGTGCGGGTGTGCGTGTGCGTGCGTATGTGTGTGTGTATGTGCGTGTGCGTGTGTGTGTGTGTGAGTACTGCCCATTAAATGTTAAATGTATCTTGCTTGAGCTAGGGTTATGTTAGCCTGGCCTAGACAAGCTGGGGCAGGTTGTGTGAATGCCTGCCTTCACCATACTACTTATAGCAACAAGTACATACTCACGTCACTACTACTACTGGAGGCTGGGAGAAAGCAGAAATACTACTGCTGGAAACTGGGAGAAAGGAGAGATACTACTACTGGAGGCTGGGAGAAAGGAGAGATACTACTGCTGGAGGCTGGCAGTTAATCATATATCTACCCTGACTATTTACATTGACCCTCTTGCACCGACTCTATGCACACTCACTGGACTATACCCACACACTCACTGGACTATACCCACACACTCACTGGACTATACCCACACACTCACTGGACTATACCCACACACTCACTGGACTATACCCACACACTCACTGGACTATACCCACACACTCATTGGACTATACCCACACACTCACTGGACTATACCCACACACTCACTGGACTATACCCACACACTCACTGGACTATACCCACACACTCACACACACTACACTGACAATGCAACACTCATACACACTACACCGTTATCTATACTGATTGCCAAGTCACTTTTACCCCACATACATGTACTGTACACATTACCTCAATCACCTCCACTACCTCGTACCCCTGAACATTGACTCAGTACTGTTGTATATAGCCTCGTTATTACCTCAACTACCTGGTACCCCTGCACATTGACTCAGTACTGGTACTCCTGGTATATAGCCTCGTTATTACCTCAACTACCTGGTACCCCTGCACATTGACTCGGTACTGCTACTCCTGGTATATAGCCTTGTTATTACTTCAACTACCTGGTACCCCTGCACATTGACTCAGTACTGGTACTCCTTGTATATAACCTCGTTATTACCTCAACTATCTGGTACCCCTGCACCATTGACTCAGTACTGGTACTCCTTGTATATAACCTCGTTATTACCTCAACTACCTGGTACCCCTGCGCATTGACTCGGTACTGGTACTCCTTGTATATAGTCTCGTTATTACCTCAACTACCTGGTACCCCTGCACATTGACTCGGTACTGGTACTCCTTGTATATAGCCTCGTTATTACCTCAACTACCTGGTACCCCTGCACATTGACTCGGTACTGGTACTCCTTGTATATAACCTCGTTATTACCTCAACTACCTGGTACCCCTGCACATTGACTCGGTACTGGTACTCCTTGTATATAGTCTCGTTATTACCTCAACTACCTGGTACCCCTGCACATTGACTCAGTACTGGTACTCCTGGTATATAGCCTCGTTATTACCTCAACTACCTGGCACCCCTGCACATTGACTCAGTACTGGTACTCCTGGTATATAGCCTCGTTATTACCTCAACTACCTGGTACCCCTGCACATTGACTCGGTACTGGTACTCCTTGTATATAGTCTCGTTATTACCTCAACTACCTGGTACCCCTGCACATTGACTCGGTACTGGTACTCCTTGTATATAGCCTCGTTATTACCTCAACTACCTGGTACCCCTGCACATTGACTCAGTACTGGTACTCCTTGTATATAACCTCGTTATTACCTCAACTACCTGGTACCCCTGCACATTGACTCGGTACTGGTACTCCTTGTATATAGCCTCGTTATTACCTCAACTACCTGGCACCCCTGCACATTGACTCAGTACTGGTACTCCTTGTATATAGCCTCGTTATTACCTCAACTACCTGGCACCCCTGCACATTGACTCAGTACTGGTACTCCTTGTATATAGCCTCGTTATTACCTCAACTACCTGGTACCCCTGCACATTGACTCAGTACTGGTACTCCTTGTATATAACCTCGTTATTACCTCAACTACCTGGTACCCCTGCACATTGACTCGGTACTGGTACTCCTTGTATATAGCCTCGTTATTACCTCAACTACCTGGCACCCCTGCACATTGACTCAGTACTGGTACTCCTTGTATATAGTCTCGTTATTACCTCAACTACCTGGTACCCCTGCACATTGACTCGGTACTGGTACTCCTGGTATATAGCCTCGTTATTACCTCAACTATCTGGTACCCCTGCACATTGACTCAGTACTGGTACTCCTTGTATATAGTCTCGTTATTACCTCAACTACCTGGTACCCCTGCACATTGACTCAGTACTGGTACTCCTTGTATATAGCCTCGTTATTACCTCAACTACCTGGTACCCCTGCACATTGACTCAGTACTGGTACTCCTGGTATATAGCCTCGTTATTACCTCAACTACCTGGCACCCCTGCACATTGACTCAGTACTGGTACTCCTTGTATATAGTCTCGTTATTACCTCAACTACCTGGTACCCCTGCACATTGACTCGGTACTGGTACTCCTGGTATATAGCCTCGTTATTACCTCAACTATCTGGTACCCCTGCACATTGACTCAGTACTGGTACTCCTTGTATATAGTCTCGTTATTACCTCAACTACCTGGTACCCCTGCACATTGACTCAGTACTGGTACTCCTTGTATATAGCCTCGTTATTACCTCAACTACCTGGCACCCCTGCACATTGACTCAGTACTGGTACTCCTTGTATATAGCCTCGTTATTACCTCAACTATCTGGTACCCCTGCACATTGACTCAGTACTGGTACTCCTTGTATATAACCTCGTTATTACCTCAACTACCTGGTACCCCTGCACATTGACTCGGTACTGGTACTCCTTGTATATAACCTCGTTATTACCTCAACTACCTGGTACCCCTGCACATTGACTCAGTACTGGTACTCCTGGTATATAGTCTCGTTATTACCTCAACTACCTGGTACCCCTGCACATTGACTCAGTACTGGTACTCCTTGTATATAGCCTCGTTATTACCTCAACTATCTGGTACCCCTGCACATTGACTCAGTACTGGTACTCCTTGTATATAGTCTCGTTATTACCTCAACTACCTGGTACCCCTGCACATTGACTCGGTACTGGTACTCCTGGTATATAGCCTCGTTATTACCTCAACTACCTGGTACCCCTGCACATTGACTCAGTACTGGTACTCCTGGTATATAGCCTCGTTATTACCTCAACTACCTGGTACCCCTGCACATTGACTCGGTACTGGTACTCCTGGTATATAGCCTCGTTATTACCTCAACTATCTGGTACCCCTGCACATTGACTCAGTACTGGTACTCCTTGTATATAGTCTCGTTATTACCTCAACTACCTGGTACCCCTGCACATTGACTCAGTACTGGTACTCCTTGTATATAGTCTCGTTACTGTTATTTTATTGTGTTACTATTTCCTTTTTTGCAAATTTTTCTTACCATTTAACTTTGCATTGGTGGGAAAGGGCTTGTAAGTAAGCATCTCACAGTAAAAGTGTACACCTTTTGTATTCGGCAGGTGTGACAAATACAATTTGATTTGATTGCCACAGTCTTGTAGCAATCCCGGTTTTAGGATTGTGTTCTACTGAGAGGAAAGTATGACAGGTACTTCAGTGGTGTGTTGAGTGGATTCTGTCCAATAATCTGGAACACATTGGGAGTGGACCCCTTCAAAATGTTTCCCAAATGCTTAGACAAGAGCAAAGCCTCTACTGAGTTCTGGACTGAAATATTGTTTATGTTATTTTTTTCTAATAATGAGCAGAGATTACACACTTTATGCAATATGCCTAAGGTTGTTGAGTATAATGTCAGTTCTCATTGATGAAAGGAACCTGGTGATCTTCTATAGGCCTCTATGTTTTATTAAGTGATGGTGTTGCATGCATTGTGGAATGTTACATAACGTATCAGACTTGAGCTTTATGTGGAGTTTTTATCACAACTGTTGGCAATTGGTATGGGCCGGGGACGGGGGGGCCGGGCCCGGGGACGGGGGGCCGGGACCATGCAATGCAGATGCAGCACATTTCGGTCAGCTGCAGCCTATGAGCTTTCACAGATCTATTTTGCAGTCTGGTGGGGAGTCTACGGAGGGTAGTCGTCCTGCGTTTGCATTTGAAGCGGACTTTTTAGCAGACTTCAGACGGAGCCTACGACGGCGGATGACTATGAACTTGGCCAAACTTCGTTGATAATCACACGTATACCAACGCGTAGGAAGCCATATTACATTTTTTTTTTAAATTCAAAATCATTCGTCCAAAATGACGAATGTTTTTTGGTTTTCACCTATGGCTTTAATTTAGGCGAGGATGAAGAGTGCATTTAGAATCGACTAGAGCGACCTACGTTTCGCCGCGGAGTGTTACTGATTTGAACCGTGTGCAACAGTGTGGTGGTGCAGTGTGCGGTAATCGCAGAGGAACAGCTCGTCTGTGTGCGCTGAAATTGGTAGCTACAAATGAACTTTGTTTTGTGCAGCCTATCTGTGCATTTAAAAAAAAAAAAGTAGTTGTTCAATCGCCCACTTCATGTTGTCCTTTGGATAGTTTTACAAAATATTTACGTCTGTATCTTGCGAAACCAAGGAGCACAGTACTGGAAGGACTTCACTGACCTCAAGATGTCAATTCTGCCTTTTACTCCCCCCATTGTGAAAAGGCTTTTGGGTTGGAAAAAAGGCGAACAGAACGGACAAGAGGAGAAATGGTGTGAAAAAGCAGTGAAAAGCCTGGTGAAGAAGTTGAAGAAAACAGGGCAACTGGATGAATTGGAAAAAGCCATCACGACCCAGAATATCAACACGAAGTGTATTACCATACCAAGGTAAGCGACTATAAACAGACATTGCAATGTTTGCGCAAGAAATAGAATCGATTGAATGTGACAGTTTTCAAACACAAAACTGACTAGGTAACATTTAGTCAGGTTGGACTTTCCAGTCGTAGCTTTCCCTTACTCGCAAACAATTTGATATTGTAGCCATTGAATATTTCTCATTCAAGAATAGTTTGGCTTTTGGGCATCCTGCACAAACCAATGGGTAGGTAACTAGCCAGCCAGCTAACGTTAGCCAGCTAGCTAACTGAGCAAGTTCTACAGTGAGCTGCCTCCTGTCTGCATCAGATATCACAGGACAGTAAACATAGCTAGGTAGCACATTTAGCTGCAGTTAGCTAGCGAGCGTTGAATGTTTTGAGGGTTGCCCATGTTGGATTTCAACACTCATCATTGCATGCCACTTTTGTTGCACAACGAATTCTAGTTCACTGTCCTGGCTAGCAAACTACACACTGCGCTCGGTAGATATATTTACATACAGAAAGCGAGGCGAATCTGCATAGTGCAATAGACAGCTGTAATATTCTAGACACAAATGGGTGACGAAGTTATATAATTTGGCCTTAATCTGGGCCGCTTTCTACTAGGGTGGTGCGTAGGCGAGCCTGAATCATCGTTTTCGCCATGCAGTGCAATACATCCACTGCTGTCTTGACATATTTCAACCCTTACAGTACCCACACGTACTCTCCTTTAAAAGCATCAATTAGGCCTAGCCTAGTTCTTCAGCTGCTGCGTCCTTGTACGCTTGTCATGTCACTGTAATGCTGAAAAGCTAGCATCTACTTACACCCGGTCAGCTCAGTCAATGTGTTGTTTGTAACACATTGACTCATCCATGTTTATTGTTCAGAGAGCTTTCATGTCCTTCAGTATACAATGTCGATGTTTGGTTTATTTGCAGCCACACTAGTATGTGACGCTTAAGGTTGGGTAACTTCTGTGACCCTACTGCTGTCACTGTTGTTATTTCAGAACCTCACAACAAAGCAGACCTGTGCTTGGCTGAAACTTTCATCCATGACAGTGATGTTGTCCCTTGAATTTCAGCAGTTAATACACACGTTTTTCTGCTCGTGTCTACAACAAAATAACATCTCACATCTTTATCAATGAATCTGCCTTCAAAATCCCATCTCCACTATTGTCTGACATGGACTGTGGGTTAGCAAGCTGCAGGGGCGGTGGTGTGGGCTGAAGAGCCACTCCAGCCACTCCCACATTCTTGTTTGACCATCACAAGTGTTGTGCATTCTTCAGTCAATTGAATATCCTCTTAGCCAGGCTTGTAGCACTGAAGATATCCGGCCCGGAAGTATAATATGCTAATATCTCCCTAATACCCTGGCTGTCATATAGTCAATGCTGGGACTGGAATGGGGAAAGCTGATCCTAGAGCAGTGCATAGGGGGGCTTCCTGCCCCTGAATAACCGCCCACATTGCCCGGGAGGCCTGTTCCTATTTATTCCCCTGTGGTGGGGCTGACAGCAGCTGCTTGCTCAGGCCTGTCGAGGTGGTCATAGGGGAGCTCTCCTGGCTGACACATGAATTCCCCAGCGCCTCATCATCACTATCCTCACAGCTGATGAGCTAGCTACGGTAACTCACCAGGCTCTCTGTACTGTGTGCCGGGTTTCACTCAGTCACAGCACTCAGTCACAGCTGGCTTGATAGAGCTGATGGTGGCGGACTTGTATGGAACAATAACATGTATAGCCTATAGGACAGGTTTTTGTGGGGAGACCCTAGTTGACAAATTACAATAAACAAATACCTGTAAAAGGTTGTCACATTGTTGTATTCAAATTGAGAATTGAACTCCCAGTAAATAGGCCTACTTTTAATCATTTACTATGAACAATGGTCATTACCCACTCAGGCTTTCTGTTTTTAGAGTAGGACAGTTCATGCCAGATTGGCCCAAAATATATGTATGATGGATCCTTCTGAGATGAAATCCATGGAAAGGTCTGTTGGGGGAAGTCTATACATGGGATTCCCCAGTAACACAGGCACCATTCATCAGATCAAGGTACTCACTGATCTAGATCCCAAATCCTAAACCTGAGGGAGTTGAGCAACCGACCTACCAGATCTAGACCCCAAATCCTAAACTTGAGGAAGTTGAGCAACCGACCTGATCTAAATGAAGCACAATTATGTCATATTGAAACAGGAGCTGCGTTAAACACTAAAGCATCGGTGCCCAGTGTGGATTTAGAGGCCCTGAGTTGTTAGATAACGTTTCAAATGGGTTTAACAGCAGCAATCTCCTCTAAGAAGCTGTGTAATCAGAGAGAACTCTAGCCTATAGCTGGCCTAGCGTGTCATAGAGCAGTTTTAGGCCTCATGGTTCTTTTTTTTTCCTTCCTGATTGTCTGAATACAAAACATCGAATTCATGATTTGTTTGTTTGGAAACCAGTAGTCTTATTTCCTGTTACATTTTTTTCTTTTCTGAAATGTTGCGCAACATAATGGCAATTCTCTACCCAGAGTTTGTCTTATTTTGTGGTGCAAAGCTATTGCTCGGCATGCTTCATAGCCTCTCTACACTTTTGACAGTCATTTTTGCTTTTTAAACAATGGGTAGCTCAGAGAAACTAGGGCTCTGGGCCAAGTTCATGTCTTAGTCATTCTGCAGTGTGTACTTATGGCTTTGTGATGTCTCTCTCACTCTCTCACTCTTTCACTTACTCACTCACTCGCCTGAGCAATGCTGATGGCACTGGCAGGAACTTTGGTATGAGAGGCCTGCTTAGAGGCCCACTTCCGTCTAAAACAAACATTCTCACATCTGTCAAGTCATTTAAGAGTGACTTTCTCAGAGCCGGTGGAGGCGGCTGTTAAGTGAATGAGCCTGCGCTGTTTGAGTGGGGAGAAGTCTAATGTTCTCTCCCTGTCGTTTAAATGTGGTTTAGTGAACTGTAGGCTAGATGAGTCCCGTGACATCGTGTGGCCTTCCTAAAGCAAATCGGACAACACTATTGTTTTCATGGGAGTCTACCCTTTCCATAGTGGGGTCATATTAGTTATTAGGTCAAACTTTACGGTCGCTAGAGCATTGGGCCAGTAACCAGCAGGTAGCCTAGTGGTTAGAGCACTGGGCCAGTAACCAGCAGGTAGCCTAGTGGTTAGAGCACTGGGCCAGTAACCAGCAGGTAGCCTAGTGGTTAGAGCACTGGACCAGTAACCAGCAAGTAGCCTAGTGGTTAGAGCATTGGGCCAGTAACCGAAAGGTTTCTATATCGAATCCCAGAGCTGACAAGGTAAAAATATGTTGTTCTGCCCCTGAACAAGGCAGTTAACTACTTAGGGAGCAGTGGGGCGCTAGCGCTAGCGCCCCACTCCCGACACTACTTGGTGAAATGCAAGGCGCTAAATTCAAAATCCAAAAGTTGAATTATTAAACATTCATCAATATACAAGTGTTGCAGAGTCATCAAAAGCTCTGCTTCTTGGCAATATCACAGCGTTGTCAGATTTCAAAAAGGCTTTATGGCGAAAACACAACATTTGATTGAGGGTAGCACCTCCAATATTTCTGCATTAGCATAAATTCATAAACCATCGCGGTTCACACAAAACACATTTCACAGCGAAAACAAATCCCTTACCTTTTGATGAATTTCTGCCGATGGCTTCCCAAGTGTCCAACGAAGACATCCAATTGTTCTTTTGTTAGAAAAAGTCATTTATTATATCCATAAATCTCCGTTTGGTTGGTGCGTTATGTTCAGAAAATCCAACGTCGAATCGCCCATTGAAACGTGAAGGGAACGCGTTCAAATATACCTATAAACCTTTCCTAAACAAATCAAATACCAGTTAAAATGCATCCTTAGCTATCCTTTTATGAATATTAGCGATAATATTTCACTCGGATGGTCACCTATACCTTATATAAGTAAAATAAAGTGGGGCGCTCCAGGCAGACTCGAGCCTGAGAGAACTTGTTGACATTTCAGGTCCCCATGCCATTTCCTGTACCTATTCGTTGTGTTTACTCCAATCTCTCTGAGTCTTTGTATATAGACTGCTGACATCTAGTGGAAGCCATAGGTACTGCAGTCTCAGTCCTGGTAACAAATGGATTCAATAGGGAGTGTGTCTAACAGAGCCAAAGGTCACCAGAAACTGATTTCCAGATGTTTTTTTTTCTCAGGTTTTTGCCTGCTAAATGAGTTCTGTTATACTCAGACATTATGTTAACACTTTTAGAAACTTCAGAGTGTTTCCTATCCAATAGTACTAATTATGTGCATATCCTATTTTCTGAGCCTGAGTGGCAGGCATTTTTCTTTGGGCACGCCAGACTCTCCAAAACCGTCACCTCACCTACCGCTCCCTAAGAAGTTAACCAACTCTTCCTTGTAAATAAGAATTTGTTCTTAACTGACTTGCCTAGTTAAATAAAAAATAAATAAAATCAACAGACCCTTCCAGAGTCAACAGCGGCTGTCAATTCAATACATTAAAATCAATAATATAGAATGGAATTGACAATCCTATTTGAAAATTAGGAGCAATTGTCAATTAGTTTCATGAGTTGACTATATTTTAACTGGTCTTCCCTCTTGACCCGTCCCAAATTGTAGGCCTTTACTGTGGAGCAGAGCTGAGAGAGCAGAACTGCAACAGACGGCACAGAATTCTCTCTCTCTGTTGGTTCGGGGCCAGGACCCGGGAGCAGCAGCCTGTCCCCACACGTCCCTCTGGCTACAGGCCTGCAGTCTGGTGCCACCGACTCACACTGCAGCATGTTTGAGCATGAGAAAGACAGTCCCTGAGTTTGTGTCTGGATTATGTGCCATTCTGTGACTTTGGCTAATATGCCTTATTTTTTTTGCCGTGGTATCGTTTTGGTAAAGAGTATTGAGTATTGTTACTTAACCTGGTGTCGGTATCGAAGTCAAAATTCTGGTATCGTGACAACACTAAGGGAGAGGAAGCAGGGAGGGAGAGAGACTGAAGAGGGAGCAGGAAGAACAGAGGGAGGAATTTGAGCTGATAACAAAAAGATTCAACAGATTGGTTTCCCCACCACAAGTGGTCTACAGTGCCGTTGTACATCAATAGAAGCGTGGGTGCTGGTGTCTATTAGATTAACTATGTCACGTTGAATAAACTGGCCTAGATTCGATTAAGAAAATATTTGAGAATGCATTATACCACCAGAATGCATTATACATGTGCTTTGGTTGAAACGAACCACAGGTAGGCTGTGCTGCAGTTAAACACTATCTGCTCCAACATGTGCTCACTATACATCATTCAAAACAACACTGTAGAACTCAAGTTGATCTGAATGAATATTCCCATGAAACTGATTGAGGTCACATGGTTAATATGCAGATGCTGCATGGACGTTTCACCGCTAAAACGTGAAGAATTATCATTCGCTATTTGACAGTGAGAAATGTGAAGGGAGGGTGCCAACACCAATGTGGGCATGAAGTAGAGGTAAAGAAAGCCAGTGATTGGGATCTTCAGCTCTGGGGGAAACGGAATCCGAGGGGGGCGTTTACCTGCAGATCTACAGCCTCTGACAAGTTAGAAAGCATTGGATTGTCGTCAGCATGGGCCAGAGTTTCATTCCACCATATTTTTTAAGTCACATTGAGCTTGACTTTATAATTTGAACTGCCCCCTCCACCTCCACCTCCATTGCAAGAAGCGACATCCCCCAAAACACTACACAACACATGTCTCCTAGCCTCCCAGCATGCTTTCTGTCCCTAACACTAAATAATAGAAAAACGAAATAGAAAATATTTTTAAACAAACTAAATCAAAAATAGCAAATCAGCTCAAAAAACGAACTGAAACTTAACAGATTTAAATTGAAAAACGAATAGTAACCTTGGCGCGCAAGTACTGAAAAAAATATATATATAAACACAACATGTAAAGTACAGAAAAATACAAGCGCGTCATGTAAAGTGTTGGTTTCATGAGCTGAATTAAAATATCTCATTCTCCATACGCACAAAAAGCTTATTTCTCTCAAATTTTGTACCCATTTGTTTACATCCCTGTTAGTGAGCATTTGTCCTTTGCCAAGATAATCCATCCACCTGACAGGTGTGGCATATCAAGATCAATCATCCACCTGGACAGCTGATGGAACTGAGGAGTATTTCTGTCTGTAATAAAGCCCTTTTGTGGTGAAAAACTAAATCTGATTATGTGGGCCTGGCTCCCCAGTGGGTGGGCCTATGGCTGTGTCCCTGCCCAGTCATGTGGGCGGCAGGTAGCCTAGTGGATAGAGCGTTGGGCCAGTAACCGAAAGATTGCTAGTTAGAATCCCCGAGCTGACAAGGTAAAAATCTGTCATTCTGCCCCTGTTCCTAGGGTGTCATTGTAAATAAGAATTTGTTCTTAACTGACTTGCCTAGTTAAATAAAGGTTAAAAAAACAAAACAAATGTGACATCCATAGATGTCACACAAGTGACTGATTTCCTTATATGAACGCTAACTCAGTGAAATCGTTTAAATTGTTGTGTTTCTATTTTTGTTCAGTATAGTGGTGCTGGTAGCCATGGTTGTGGTAGTAGTCGTGGCCAATAGAACACAAAGCAGGCTTGTTGTCTGTGTGAGGAGTTTGTGTTCCTCTCCACACAGATAGTGGTCAGGCCAAGGCAAAGCAGAGTAGAGCTTTCTCTCACTAATATAACCTAACTCCTGCCTCCTCCACACAGAGCAGCAGTTGCTAACCAAACAGCAGCCCACACCCTCCCCAAGGCCGCAGCAACCAGCCGCAGCACATTCCTCTGGGCTGACTAACCACGCCTCAAACACACACACACACACACACACACACACTGTAAGCCCCGTACACACTCAGCGCATGGAGGGAGCGTGGAGACCATGATTGGGACACTCACATTTACTACCAGACCTGGCACATCACACACACACACGCACAATACCCATGATGCCCAGAAGCAGTCAACAAGCCAAAAATGCAGATGACCTAGGGAATTCTCACACAAAACCCTCCTGGTTCTGGATGAATGAGGTATGGTGATGGCACACGCTGGAGCTACCAGGCAGAGCAGACCGGCAACACTGTGTGTCCATCTGTACCCATCTGCCAAGACTACTACACACACACACTCACACAGACTGAGACACACACCGCAGGAACAGAAAGAGAGATGTCTCAGACAGCAGTATTTACTTGCTGTCAGACAAATCAAACAATGAGTTGAGTTCAGCAGCCAGTGGTAATTACAGCACAGAGATGCCAGACGCAGACAAACAAACTCTCAGTGAACCAGCGTGTATCGCATCACTAGAGAACAATACAGTCTGGACTGTGACTCAGGTACCTGCTTTGAAATGTAAGGGTGTGTGGGTGTGTGTGAGGAGGCATTTTGATGGCTCTGAGGGGTCTGTCCCAGACAGATTGAGATTAAACACCTTTGTTGTGAGAGTCAACCAGAAAGTGTCTGTCTGTTTGTTTTAGTTGCAGTGCTCAGGCTAGTGTCTCTGTCTGTTTGTTTTAGTTGCAGTGCTCAGGCTAGTGTCTCTGTCTGTTTGTTTTAGTTGCAGTGCTCAGGCTAGTCTCTCTGTCTGTTTGTTTTAGTTGCAGTGCTCAGGCTAGTGTCTCTGTCTGTTTGTTTTAGTTGCAGTGCTCAGGCTAGTGTCTCTGTCTGTTTGTTTTAGTTGCAGTGCTCAGGCTAGTGTCTGTCTGTTTGTTTTAGTTGCAGTGCTCAGGCTAGTGTCTCTGTCTGTTTTAGTTGCAGTGCTCAGGCTAGTGTCTCTGTCTGTTTGTTTTAGTTGCCGTGCTCAGGCTAGTGTCTTTGTCTGTCTGTTTGTTTTAGTTGCAGTGCTCAGGCTAGTGTCTTTGTCTGTCTGTTTGTTTTAGTTACAGTGCTCAGGCTAGTGTTTCCTTGGCAATATTAGGTTAAGCATTAAGCTAAGGCCCTAAAGCAACATCCAGGGTGGTCACAATCTGCAGTACCTTTTGTCATTTTAAATCAAATGAAGCAAAATGTATTTTGGTCCAGGGGTCCAGGCTAGGTCCTCCCTGCCTATCTAATGGTCTTTTTATCTTTCAGTCAGTTTTGCATCTTGGCTGATCGAACAATTGCCTTTTCCCCGTATGTTTGATGTTGGTGTTGAGACTGTACCAGACGCAGGCAGGCAGGCACACACACATGGTATCTACTCCAGCTGTGCTCACTGAAACAGGATGTTTTTGCCTACTCTCTTTGAGCTGAGGGGAAATATCTAACTAGCTAGCAGGTGAATGACTGGCAGGGCAGGTGCACACACCCATAGGATTTTCCCCCGACATGGAAGCTGTAAAGGTAGAGTTCAGGATGTGTTTGGTATCATTTAGGCCTACCCCCCCCCCCCGGGCTACCACTGACTGCATCCAGATTGGACGCTTTGGCTGGCCACAAGCTTTTATGACGGGACACACAATGCTTGGAGGGTGGAGAGGAGGAGAGGGGAAGTAGTCTGGGCAAAGGGACAGATGGAGGGCGCGGGGGGCAGCAGACGCTCTGAGCCGCCCTGATCTATTGAAACAGTCTGTCATTCTTTAACCCCCTTTTGTCCTGCACTCTCTCTCCCTGCTCTCTCTCTCTCTCTCTCCCTGCTCTCTCTCTCTCTCTCTCTCCCTGCTCTCTCTCTCTCTCCTGCTCTCTCTCTCTCTCTCTCTCTCTCTCCCTGCTCTCTCTCTCCCTGCTCTCTCTCTCCCTCTCTCTCTCCCTGCTCTCTCTCTCTCTCTCTCTCTCTCTCTCTCTCTCTCTCTCTCTCTCTCTGCGCTCTCTCTCTCTCTCTCTCTCTCTCTCTCTCTCTCTGCGCTCGCTTCTCTCTCTCTGCGCTCGCTCGCTCTCTCTCTCTCTCTGCGCTCGCTCGCTCTCTCTCCCTCTGCGCTCGCTCTCTCTCTCCTCTCGCTCTCGCTCTCTCTCTCTCTCGCTCGCTCTCTCTCCCTGCTCTCGCTCGCTCTCTCTCCCTGCTCTCGCTCGCTCTCTCTCCCTGCTCTCGCTCGCTCTCTCTCCTGCTCGCTCTCGCTCTCTCTCCCTGCTCTCGCTCGCTCTCTCTCTCGCTCTCTCTCTGCGCTCTCTCTCTCTCTCTCGCTCTCTCTCTCTCTCTCTCTCTCTCTCTCTCTCTCTCTCTCTCTCTCTCTCTCTCTCTGCTCTCTGCTCTCTCTGCTCTCTCTGCTCTCTCTGCTCTCTCTGCTCTCTCTGCTCTCCCTGCTCTCTCTCTCTCTCATATTTCTGTATAAGGACTTTCTGGACATTAGAGACAGGCAAGGTAGTCTTTGTGTTGCTAGACTGTAGTTAGTCATTATGAGGGAGCAGAAATAGAATGTTTAATCTAACTAGATTCTATATCAAAGCATAGCCTATAGGCTAGACCAACCAGGATTAGGATTATTAGGGAATAAACTGGAATTCATTTAAATATCTTTAAGTACAATGATGCAGCCTGGTGGAAGTTTTTCTTCCAGTCAAACTTCCTTTTGACTCACTGTAGCAGTGCGCGGAGTGAGTTGAAGAATTCTGTGGCCAAAGTGTTGGCCTTGGTCCTGAGAGGGGTGGGTGTGTGTGTGTTCAGTGGTGCTTGGAGCCCAGAACCGTAGCCAGTGTGTGACTGTTCCTGCTTCAAAGTGTTTGTTTTGCCCCCTCAGATTAGTGCAGCTCAACCTGGTCCAGTCGGAGTCTCTGATCTGAGACACACACACACCCCACCAACCCCTTATATCTGAGAACCCCCGCTCACACCAGCCCTAACCCCTCCACCCCAGCAGCAGCAGCTGTACCAACCCACAAGCGGCGCCCTTCCTTGCTCCATGCTATACACACATAGACAACACACACAACAGCAGGCGGTGTGGGGGAGGCAGGGGGATTTAGGGTGCAGGTCTCCCATCCCCTCCAGGATTGTGAGGTGGCTCTGGGTCAGCCTCTGTTGGAGAGCCACCGTACCCTCCACCCAGTTCCCCCAAAGCAACATCAAGTTATAGCCCTTTCCCTATTCACATCAGTTCAACACCTACATTTAAATGACCACATTGTAAACGGATTTCCTTTGTGGCGCTTTATTCAAATGCCTGAATGCATTCTGCCAACGGTGAAACAGGCCAAATCAGATGATAACACAACAACTGGATGGCAGTAGCCAACTACTGTAGCGATCTAGACAGCTGACCTCTGTAACTAGCCGGCAAGCTAGCAAGCAAAGCTAAAGGGCTGGCTAACAGGTTAGAATAACTCTAGCCAATGCAACTTTTCTGCGTCTAGACCCATCTTTTCAATGCGGTCTTCGTATTCTGATAGCAGAAGTCGCATGTAAGTGTCGGGTGTATACCGGGCTATGCTGTAATGTTGCATAGGCCTAGTTGTATAGGAATGGAATCGGGACTGCTGTGGGGATAAACATGAATAACCATGCTCCATTACCCTGGCCTAGTGGCTCCATTACCCTGGCCTAGTGGCTCCATTACCCTGGCCTAGTGACTCCATTACCCTGGCCTAGTGACTCCATTACCCTGGCCTAGTGACTCCATTACCCTGGCCTAGTGACTCCATTACCCTGGCCTAGTGACTCCATTACCCTGGCCTAGTGACTCCATTACCCTGGCCTAGTGACTCCATTACCCTGGCCTAGTGACTCCATTACCCTGGCCTAGTGGCTCCATTACCCTGGCCTAGTGACTCCATTACCCTGGCCTAGTGACTCCATTACCCTGGCCTAGTGACTCCATTACCCTGGCCTAGTGACTCCATTACCCTGGCCTAGTGACTCCATTACCCTGGCCTAGTGGCTCCATTACCCTGGCCTAGTGACTCCATTACCCTGGCCTAGTGACTCCATTACCCTGGCCTAGTGACTCCATTACCCTGGCCTAGTGACTCCATTACCCTGGCCTAGTGACTCCATTACCCTGGCCTAGTGACTCCATTACCCTGGCCTAGTGACTCCATTACCCTGGCCTAGTGACTCCATTACCCTGGCCTAGTGGCTCCATTACCCTGGCCTAGTGGCTCCATTACCCTGGCCTAGTGACTCCATTACCCTGGCCTAGTGACTCCATTACCCTGGCCTAGTGACTCCATTACCCTGGCCTAGTGACTCCATTACCCTGGCCTAGTGACTCCATTACCCTGGCCTAGTGACTCCATTACCCTGGCCTAGTGACTCCATTACCCTGGCCTAGTGACTCCATTACCCTGGCCTAGTGACTCCATTACCCTGGCCTAGTGACTCCATTACCCTGGCCTAGTGACTCCATTACCCTGGCCTAGTGGCTCCATTACCCTGGCCTAGTGACTCCATTACCCTGGCCTAGTGACTCCATTACCCTGGCCTAGTGACTCCATTACCCTGGCCTAGTGACTCCATTACCCTGGCCTAGTGACTCCATTACCCTGGCCTAGTGACTCCATTACCCTGGCCTAGTGACTCACTGCTTCTCCTAGTTTTCCCCCTAGATACTCTAGATAGGCTTTTGAAAGAAGGCTGGTGGAAGGTCATGAACTTGTTTACTCAGTTTCTGTCACTGAAATGATATTAGTTTGGTATTTGGTCTGCCCCCCCCAGTGCGGGAGTGCTGAGCGTGTCAGTCAGTGTAACTAGCTTCAGTCACACAGCCATACCTAGGGCCTGGCAATAACTGTTCTGCTGGCCTGGATCCTTGGAGGGCTTGGACTCCGGATCCTTCCTTAACCCATTTGGTGTTTCCCAGCACCCAATCCATCTGTAATGTCTTGTCAGAGTTCTAGCCCACCACCACCGGCAGGGCATACAGGGTCAAAGCCATTCCTCCACAGTCACCCTGGAACATATTTGAAACACAACGCGCTTCACATACTCATAAAGCATATTTGAAGAGTGTGAGGTCGTCTGGGGCTCGGTATGGCCCGTCCAACAACAGGGTAGTTGCTCAGGGATGGTGGCATGTTATGAATAGCTGGGGGTTGTTCTGGGCAACGGTTCACTCACTTCTATCGCTGTGGTAAATGTCTTGAACAGTGACTCAGTGGCTGTATGTGAAGTTGTTGGAGTTTTTGTCTAGTGCTTGTTGTATGGTCCCTCCCTCCCTGGACTTTGAAAGTGGATTCCCTCACATTGGAACAACACATTAAATCTGCGTCTGAATCTATGTGTCTGTTTCCTGGACCTGAGTTGGTCCAGACCAGAAAACTGTTGCTGGGGTGCAGTGATGAGAGCAGTGTCCCAGTGAAGGACTGAGTCAGGGAATGAGAATGAGCAATTTCAAGGTAACGGAATTACGCATAGAGATTTCAATAGAGATTTTTTTTTAAAGTTTAACAAACCATACAACTCTATTACCATAGTTACCATAGTAAATAAAACTAAACATTTACTGGAAATTACGGTGAAATCTCCCTCTGGTTTATTCTGTTACCAAACGTTGTATCTGCACAGTTCTGCTGTAAATGTGTTTTTGACACACACCGTAATAGTTTTGGGGAATAGGATGTTTTCGTCTGTTCCGTGTTCAGTTTCCACCCACAGCCTAAACCCCAAAGGAATACACCCACCGTAGAGCATGGGCCTGAGACGCAGTTACATCACCTCAGCCCAGTCTGCACGCACACACACCCCAACCAACCAACCAACCCTGGGTTCAAATACTATTTCAGTTACTTTTCAATATATTTCAGAACAATTATTCAGTATAGTTGAATGTTGGAATGTATTTGATACACTTTTTGAAAATACTACACTGATTCAAATACACTCCCAAGCCTAACCTTAACCCCAAACCCATAACCCTAAACTCATAACCCTAAACTATACCTAACTTCTAAACCTACCTGTAACCCATAGCCTTAATTATAACCCTAATTGTAACCTTAAATGTAACCCCTAAGCCTAAAATAGCATCTTTCCTCGTGTGGACCGGAAAGGTTTCCCCACGTATCCAAATGTTCCTTGTGTTACTATTCTAGTGAGGACTTCTGGTACCCACAAGGATAGTTAAACACACACACACATACAGAACAGGAGAGAGTGAGCTGAGCTAACCCAGCCCCCCATTAACCTTAATTCTTTATGATGGCCACAGGACTCACTGATGTGCAAAGCCCCAGGAAATGGCTGCTCGTTTACGGGCTGTGGCAACAGCAACCCACTGACTCCTTTTCAGCCAATTGGGGCTCATAAAAGGGGACCTTTCCATGTGCTGTGTGAAATAACTTTTTAGTTGAATAAGAACCAGAGGATGTGTTTGTGAGTAGGACCGAGAGCTCGTCGGGATCGAGAACTGAATGCTCTGTGTGACAATGCGAATTCTGATTAGGGACTGTATGTTATAGATTTTCTGCTGTTGGATACATACATATGTATACACACGTTTTCATGGTTTGGTTTAAGGCGACATTGTTGAATCCCAACCCACACACACACCTGTCCTCCTCCACCACACAGAGGGGATTCTGCTTGTAACATCACCCCTCCCCTTTCTCAAAATGCCAAGACAGTGAAAAGCTGCTATGAAATATTAAAGGCCCTGGTGTTTTTCCCTCCGGAGGCACAGTAGTTGGCTGAGACTAACACACACACGCGCTCAGTCTGGCTGAGTACCACTGAAGGCTCCTCCAATCACATTACAGCATGGAACGGTGGTACGGTGAGGTCACTGGTTAGCCGGCCAGACTCCTTGTTGCTCTACTGAGACTCTCTCCTGCTGACGTACAGGCTTCTAAAGAGCTTAGTGGGGGACCAGGTTGAACCATGATGGGAGGAAAAAACTACCAGATTCACAGAGAATATATTACATAGGATGACGAAACGATACTCCAAGCCGCAGATCCATACTACTTGTCAAACAGAGAACTGATAGTGTATACTGGTTGTTGGATTGTCATAGGATCCATGAGGGTCTTTTGAAGGGAAAAAAATGGATTATTCATGTTTTACTCATTTTGTAGGAAGAAGTTTGGTCCAAATTGGATGTTGGGTATTATATTTATTGAATATTATCCGAATCCTATAAATTCAAAGGGCCAATTTGGTTGCAATCAATTAGCTGAATTTCTCTGAGATAAAATGTCAACAAAATGTTTCATGAATGGCAATCTTATCTGTTTCTAACTACAGAAACACTTTCAGAACAATCTGAGACTGTGTATGTGGAAACCTACTAGTCAAACATTTCATTCCAAAATCATGGGCATTACTATGCAGTTAGTCCCCCCTTTGCTGCTATAACTGCCTCAACTCTTCTGGGAAGGCTTTCCACTATATGTTGGAACACTGCTGCAGGGACTTGCTTCCATTCAGCCACAAGAGCATTAGTGAAGTCGGGCACTAATGTTGGGGGATTTAGATCTGGCTCGCAGTTGGTGTTCCAATTCATTCCAAAGGTGTTTGATGGGGTTGAGGTCAGGGCTCTGTGCAGGCCAGTCAAGTTCTTCCATGCCGATCTGGACAAACCCTTTCTGTATGGACCTCACTTTGTGCACGGGGGCATGCTGAAAGAAGAAAGGCCCTTCCACAAAGTTGGAAGCACAGAATCGTCTAGAATGTTATTGTATGCTGTAGCGTTAAGATTACCCTTCACTGGAACTACGGTGCCTGAACCATGAAAAACAGCCCCAGACCATTATTCCTCCTCCACCGAACTTTACAGTTGTCACTATGCATTAGGGCAGGTAGCGTTCTCCTGGCATCCGCCAAAACCAGATTTGTTCGTCGGACTGCCAGATGGTGAAGCGTGATTCATCACTCCAGAGAACGCGTTTCCACTGCTCCAGAGTCCAATGGCGGTGAGCTTTACACCCCTCCAGCTGACGCTTGGTAGATTGTATATAATTGCATGTGGGTGGAGGGGGGCTTTAAATTGTGTTGCTCGCAAGGTGAAATGTTTTTGCCTATACTCAGTGTATGGTGTGTGATCTTCTCTGTACACTCGCAGTAGTGAGATTGTGAACTTTTTGAAGTTTGCCTGCTTGGCCATTTTCAAGAACAGCAAACTATTCAAGCAATGTGCCAAAAGGCAAAAACAAGTGAATGAGCTTATGACTCCAAAGCAGTAACAACAAACCTCTCTCTGTCTCTGCCAGGTCTCTGGATGGACGGTTACAGGTGTCCCACAGGAAGGGCCTCCCCCACGTCATCTACTGCCGTCTGTGGCGTTGGCCCGACCTGCAGTCCCACCACGAGCTGCGGGCCGTGGAGCTCTGCGAGTACGCATTCCACACCAAGAAGGATGAGGTGTGCGTCAACCCTTACCACTACCAGAGGGTGGAGACGCCAGGTACGGACAACTGTCCCTTAGCTTCACCTCAGTAGCATGTATTGCACATCTTGTAAATGTATTGGCTCTGGGACTACTACTAGTTTGACAGATGTGTGAGGCTTAGCTCTTTTATGTTTTCACAAATGACAGTTTAGGCTATCTATACCTTTTGGTGTGTCAGAGAAACAATGCACCGTGTCTGTGCATTTGTGTTCTTTGTGTTTCTGTCTGTGTGTGGTACATGTCTGTGTTTCCTTTGTGTTTCTGTCTGTGTGTGGTACATGTCTGTGTTTCCTTTGTGTTTCTGTCTGTGTGTGGTACATGTCTGTGTTTCCTTTGTGTTTCTGTCTGTGTGTGGTACATGTCTGTGTTTCCTTTGTGTTTCTGTCTGTGTGTGGTACATGTCTGTGTTCTTTGTGTTTCTGTCTGTGTGTGGTACATGTCTGTGTTCTTTGTGTTTCTGTGTGTGTGTGGTACATGTCTGTGTTCTTTGTGTTTCTGTCTGTGTGTGGTACATGTCTAATTGTGTTTCTGTCTGTGTGTGGTACATGTCTAATTGTGTTTTTTGTGTTTCTGTGTGTGTGGTACATGTGTAATTGTGTTCTTTGTGTTTCTGTGTGTGTGGTACATGTGTAATTGTGTTCTTTGTGTTTCTGTGTGTGTGGTACATGTCTAATTGTGTTCTTTGTGTTTCTGTGTGTGTGCTACATGTGTAATTGTGTGTCTGCAGTGCTGCCTCCGGTGCTGGTTCCCAGACACACAGAGATCCCCAGTGAGTTTCCTCCTCTGGACGACTACAGCCACTCCATCCCAGAGAACACCAACTTCCCCGGCGGAATCGAGCCACAGAGCAACTACATACCAGGTGACATATCAGTCATATAACTAATGAGACAAGTCTACATACCAGGTGACATATCAGTCATGTAACTAATGAGACAAGTCTACATACCAGGTGACATCAGTCATATAACTAATGAGACAAGTCTACATACCAGGTTATATGTCAGTTGTATAACTAATGAGACAAGTCTACATACCAGGTTATATGTCAGTTGTATAACTAATGAGACAAGTCTACATACCAGGTGATATGTCAGTTGTATAACTAATGAGACAAGTCTACATACCAGGTGATATGTCAGTTGTATTACTGCTGAGACAAGTCTACATACCAGGTGATATGTCAGTTGTATTACTGGTGAGACAAGTCTACATACCAGGTGATATGTCAGTTGTATTACTGCTGAGACAAGTCTGCATACCAGGTGATAAATCAGTTGTATTACTGGTGAGACAAGGCTGCATACCAGGTGATATATCAGTTGTATTACTGGTGAGACAAGTCTACATACCAGGTGATATGTCAGTTGTATTACTGGTGAGACAAGTCTACATACCAGGTGATATGTCAGTTGTATTACTGCTGAGACAAGTCTGCATACCAGGTGATAAATCAGTTGTATTACTGGTGAGACAAGGCTGCATACCAGGTGATATATCAGTTGTATTACTGGTGAGACAAGTCTACATACCAGGTGATATATCAGTTGTATTACTGCTGAGACAAGTCTGCATACCAGGTGATATATCAGTCTGATAACTGGTGAGACAAGTCTACATACCAGGTGATATATCAGTTGTATTACTGCTGAGACAAGTCTACATACCAGGTGATATATCAGTTGTATTACTGGTGAGACAAGTCTACATACCAGGTGATATATCAGTCTGATAACTGGTGAGACAAGTCTACATACCAGGTGATATATCAGTTGTATTACTGCTGAGACAAGTCTGCATACCAGGTGATATATCAATTGTATTACTGGTGAGACAAGTCTGTATACCAGGTGATATATCAGTTGTATTACTGCTGAGACAAGTCTGCATACCAGGTGATATATCAGTCTGATAACTGGTGAGACAAGTCTACATACCAGGTGATATATCAATTGTATTACTGGTGAGACAAGTCTGCATACCAGGTGATATATCAGTTGTATTACTGCTGAGACAAGTCTGCATACCAGGTGATATATCAGTCTGATAACTGGTGAGACAAGTCTACATACCAGGTGATATATCAGTTGTATTACTGGTGAGACAAGTCTACATACCAGGTGATATATCAATTGTATTACTGGTGAGACAAGTCTGCATACCAGGTGATATATCAGTTGTATTACTGCTGAGACAAGTCTGCATACCAGGTGATATATCAGTCTGATAACTGGTGAGACAAGTCTACATACCAGGTGATATATCAGTTGTATTACTGGTGAGACAAGGCTGCATACCAGGTGATATATCAATTGTATTACTGCTGAGACAAGGCTGCATACCAGGTGATATGTCAGTTGTATTACTGCTGAGACAAGTCTGCATACCAGGTGATATATCAGTTGTATTACTGGTGAGACCAGTGGTAAAGGGGGTGAAACTAGTCCTCACACTGATTCCTAGAGCAGGTGAGACCAGTCAGGATTTATGAAGCATGCTATAGAAAAGTCATCAAGTGGGCGAGACTGGTTTGAGTGAGACCAGTTTAAAATGAGTGTAAGGTCGGTGAGAAAAGTCTTAAAACAAGTCAAATCAAATGGACAAGACAGGTGAGTAGGGGAGACTGGTCAAGACTTTGCAATGCATGACCTTGTTTCACACAGCTCAGTGTCTGGGATTTTGTCTTCTCTGCCCACTCTCACACAGTCTAGTTGTGACAGCCAATGGTTTTTATCCAGTCACTTTTCCTTCAGTTCTCCTCCTGGCTTCCCAGTGAGTTTGGGTGATAGCCACTGCCCCTCTAGCCCCCCTCTGTTTTCTCTAGCCCCCTTTCCCTCTAGCCCCTCTAGACCCCTCTCCTTCTAGCCCCTCTAGACCCCTCTCCTTCTAGCCCCTCTAGACCCCTCTCCTTCTAGCCCCTCTAGACCCCTCTCCTTCTAGCCCCTCTAGACCCCTCTCCTTCTAGCCCCTCTAGACCCCTCTCCTTCTAGCCCCTCTAGACCCCTCTCCTTCTAGCCCCTCTAGACCCCTCTCCTTCTAGCCCCTCTAGACCCCTCTCCTTCTAGCCCCTCTAGACCCCTCTCCTTCTAGCCCCTCTAGACCCCTCTCCTTCTAGCCCCTCTAGACCCCTCTCCTTCTAGCCCCTCTAGCTACCTAGACCCCTCTCCTTCTAGCCCCTCTAGCCACCTAGACCCCTCTCCGTCCTTCTCAGTGAGTTTGGATGATAGCCACCTAGCCCCCTACCTTCAGACAGACTCTAGCAGAGGTGTGAGCTACATCAGCAGACCGGATGAACAGTTGCCAAACACACACGGAGTCCAGAGGAGGTGGGCAGCCTCTGCCTGGCACAAATGATGTCTGTGGTGGCTTGAGAGGCCGTCAGAAGCAGACACTGCCTCGTGGAGACCTCTGGAGGACAAGTTGACCACCCTGTTACAGGCTCTCTGGAGTAGAACTAACTCAGTCAATACATTCAGCCTGTCAGGAGTAGAACTAACTCAGTCAATACATTCAGTCTGTCAGGAGTAGAACTAACTCAGTCAATACATTCAGTCTGTCAGGAGTAGAACTAACTCAGTCAATACATTCAGTCTGTCAGGAGTAGAACTAACTCAGTCAATACATTCAGTCTGTCAGGAGTAGAACTAACTCAGTCAATACTGTTTTCTACTGGATTCCCCTTCCTTTCCCTGAATAAAAGCATTGACCGAGAGCTCCGTGATTAAGGGCGTTGTTAATATGCATATGTGGACCAGTGTAGGGGCCTTTGGTACGTTATTAGAAGGAACCTACCAACCAATCATTGTTTACTCTTATTTGCTGTGGTTTACTAATTGTGTGTGTGTGTGTGTCAGAGACTCCTCCACCTGGCTATCTCAGTGAAGATGGGGAGACCAGTGATCACCTGATGAACCACAGCATGGACACCAGCTCACCCAACCTGTCACCAAACCCAGTGTCTCCAACACACAGCAATTTAGGTAAGCGTTAGGACTGGGTATGGCCTGGGACCTCACAACACAATATTAGCACCATACTTAGGTGCACATTCTGTATGTATTGCGATTCAATACTGAGATTTGATATTCCCAACATATTGCTGACCAAATGTCTGCTGCAGAGAGATGAGAGGGCATGAGAAATGTCTTTTTGGTGCAGTTACCCCAAACAAAATACAGCAATAAACTGCTAGCTGGCCGTGTGTTTGGGGATGTTTATTTGTGAGATTGAGACACTGTGTGTGTGTGCCTGTGTGTGCCTGTGTGTGTGCCTGTGTGCCTGTGCCTGTGTGCGTGTGTGCCTGTGCGTGTGTGTGTGCGTGTGCCTGTGTGTGTGTGTGTGTGTGCGTTAACTAGCAGACAAGCGTTGCACCGCAGCCCTCCCTCGGGAAGCCAGTCCACTGCTCCGTATTGTAACAGAGGAAACCCGGTCTGCTCATGAAAGGCCTTTGTGTGGGTCCCATCAGAGCCCAGAGCTGTGGCCAACTCAGTCAGCCCACACTGACATCAATAATAATATCCTGTTGTTTATTAAATCACTGTTTCCCGCCCAAGCTACTATAGAAAAAACAAATAGACTGGGCCTTCACATGGGCCCAGACAGTTCACTGTACTTCAAAGGCAAATGTTGAAAAGTAGTTAGAATGGAAAGTAAAAATATAACTTCGCTGTTACGAGAACTGTGCAGGCGTTTGCCGAATGTTTTGGTTACTGAACCCTGTAATTTGCCGTTGTCTCCACTGTCTCTGCGTGAGGGCCGAGTTCCCACATTTCTGGGTTGTGCTTCTGGGAACTGGCAGACTTTGTTAATTTGTTTTTCTCCCTCTCCTTCTTTTCTTTTTCCATATTCCATCTTTATGTCCTCTACTTCCCTGGCTCTGCTGTTATCTCTCTTCTGTCTCCCTCCATCTTTATGTCCTCTACTTCCCTGGCTCTGCTGTTATCTCTCTTCAGTCTCCCTCCATCTGTATGTCCTCTACTTCCCTGGCTCTGCTGTTATCTCTCTTCAGTCTCCCTCCATCTGTATGTCCTCTACTTCCCTGGCTCTGCTGTTATCTCTCTTCAGTCTCCCTCCATCTTTATGTCCTCTACTTCCCTGGCTCTGCTGTTATCTCTCTTCAGTCTCCCTCCATCTTTATGTCCTCTACTTCCCTGGCTCTGCTGTTATCTCTCTTCAGTCTCCCTCCATCTTTATGTCCTCTACTTCCCTGGCTCTGCTGTTATCTCTCTTCAGTCTCCCTCCATCTTTATGTCCTCTACTTCCTGGCTCTGCTGTTATCTCTCTTCAGTCTCCCTCCATCTTTATGTCCTCTACTTCCCTGGCTCTGCTGTTATCTCTCTTCAGTCTCCCTCCATCTGTATGTCCTCTACTTCCCTGGCTCTGCTGTTATCTCTCTTCAGTCTCCCTCCATCTTTATGTCCTCTACTTCCCTGGCTCTGCTGTTATCTCTCTCTTCAGTCTCCCTCCATCTTTATGTCCTCTACTTCCCTGGCTCTGCTGTTGTCTCTCTTCAGTCTCCCTCCATCTTTATGTTCTCTACTTCCCTGGCTCTGCTGTTATCTCTCTTCAGTCTCCCTCCATCTGTATGTCCTCTACTTCCCTGGCTCTGCTGTTATCTCTCTTCAGTCTCCCTCCATCTGTATGTCCTCTACTTCCCTGGCTCTGCTGTTATCTCTCTTCAGTCTCCCTCCATCTGTATGTCCTCTACTTCCCTGGCTCTGCTGTTATCTCTCTTCAGTCTCCCTCCATCTTTATGTCCTCTACTTCCCTGGCTCTGCTGTTATCTCTCTTCAGTCTCCCTCCATCTTTATGTCCTCTACTTCCCTGGCTCTGCTGTTATCTCCCTCCATCTTTATCTCCCGCTATGTCTTTCTCCTCACTTCTGTTTCCCTTTTTCTTCCCTCTATCTTTATCTCTTCACATTGTATCCCTCTTTCTCTACCTTTCCCCCTGTCCTTACACACATCTCTCTCCTCCTCCCCCCTGTCCTTACACACATCTCTCTCCTCCTCCCCCCTGTCCTTACACACATCTCTCTCCTCCTCCCTCCTGTCCTTACACACATCTCTCTCCTCCTCCCCCCTGTCCTTACCCACTTCTCTCCTCCTCCCCCCTGTCCTTACACACATCTCTCTCCTCCTCCCCCCTGTCCTTACCCACATCTCTCCTCCCTCCTATCCTTTCCCACCTCTCTCTCTCTCTCTCTCTCTCTCTCTCTCTCTCTCTCTCTCTCTCTCTCTCTCTCTCTCTCTCTCTCTCTCTCTCTCTCTCTCTCTCTCTCTCTCTCTCTCTCTCTCTCTCTCTCTCTCTCTCTCTCTCTCTCTCTCTCTCTCTCTCTCTCTCTCTCTCTCTCCTGTCCTTACCCACCTCTCTCTCAATATAATTGATCGTTTACATGAAAGAAGCAATCCGAAGTTGCCAAAGCAATACAGTACAACAAGTCTGTTGTTCACACTTTAGGGGAATAGTCCCATATAGATGATCTTGGTAAGGGTTAGTAATTCAACATCCTATTGAACATCCTACCTGGGACTATCTAAATAAAGTGTTTCCCCATGTCTCTCCTCTGTCTGTCAGACCTACAGCCTGTGATGTACTGTGAACCAGCCTTCTGGTGTTCTATCTCCTACTACGAGCTGAACCAGCGGGTGGGCGAGACCTTCCACGCCTCCCAGCCCTCCCTTACCGTGGACGGCTTCACCGACCCCTCCAACTCCGAGCGCTTCTGCCTGGGCCTCCTCTCCAACGTCAACCGTAACGCCGCTGTGGAGCTGACACGCAGACACATCGGTACTGACACTTTGAAAATAAACCGCTGACAAAAATGACTTTTGGCCCGACACCAGGTCATTGACATGAGGGGAAAGTGAAATGGAACAGCTTTGTTAGATGGGATAACTGGTCAACTATAGGACTACTCCTACTTACAACCTGAACCACCTGTACTGCCCACACATGGTAGCGCCATGGAACACAATTGTTGTTTACAAGGTCATTCACACCAAAGTACAGAGAAAGAGCCGTGTTATTAGCCGCTACCAGTACCTTAGGTCGGGGGTTGGGCCTTAGGTCGGGGGTTGGGCAAATAGATTCACCCACGGGACGATTTTTGTCAGAGAGAATGGTCAAGGGGCCAGAATATAAGTATAATAGTTTGTACACTGTTCTTTTCAAATACAATAATTTCATACCTTGATTACAGTGAAACACAATCACATATATCCATTTTATTTTTTTGGGGGGGGGCAATACTTGGAAACAAGTTTCCTAAATATAGTGCATTCTTAAAGTATTGTATTCTACAATGGATTCAATTACACACAGTACCCCATAATGACCAAGCAAGAACAGGTTTTTAGAAATGTTTGCAGATTTATTAAAAATAAAAAAGAATACCTTATTTACATAAGTATTCAGACCCTTTGCTATGAGACTTGAAATTGAGCTCAGGGGTATCCTGTTTCCATTGATCATCCTTGAGATGTTTCTACAACTTGATTGGAGTCCACCTGTGGTAAATTCAATGGATTGGACATGATTTGGAAAGGCACACACCTGTCTATGTAAGGTCCCACAGTTGACAGCATGTCAGAGCAAAAACCAAGCCACGGGGTCGAAGGAATTGTACGTAGAGCTCCGAGACAGGATTGTGTCGAGGCACAGATCTGAGGAAAGGTACCAAAAGGTCCCCAAGAACACAGTGACCTCCATCATTCTTAAATGGAAGAAGTTTGGAACAACCAAGACTCTTCCTAGAGCTAGCCGCCCGGCCAAACTGAGCAATCGGGGGAGAAGGGCCTTAGTCGGGGAGGTGACCAAGAACCCAATGGTCACTCTGACAGAGCTCCAGAGTTCCCCTGCAGAGATGGGAGAACCTTCCAGAAGGAAAACCATCTCTGCAGCACTCCACCAATCAGTGACCAGACGGAAGCCACTCCTCAGTAAAAGGCACATGACAGCCAGCTTGGAGTTTGCAAAAAGGCACCTAAAGGACTCTGACCATGTGCAACAAGATGGTCTGATGAAACCAAGATTGAACTCTTTGGTCTGAATGCCAAGCATCACGTCTGGAGGAAACCTGGCACCATCCCTACGGTGAAGCATGGTGGTGGCAGCATCATGCTGTGGGGTTGTTTTTCAGCGGCAGGGACTGGGAGACTAGTCAGGATCTAGGGAAAGATGAACGGAGCAAAGTACAGAGATCCTTGATTTAAAACCTGCTCCAGAGCGCTCAGGACCTCAGACTGTGGCAAAGGTTCACCTTCCAACAGAGATATTGACTTCAATGTCACCATTATTAGTCAGTTGTACAACCGAATGCCTTCAACCGAAATGTTTCTTCCGCATTTAACCCAACCCCTCTGAATCAGAGAGGTGCGGGGGGCTGCCTTAATCGACATCCACGTCTTTGGCGCCTGGGAACAGTGGGTTAACTGCCTTGTTCAGGGGCAGAACGACAGATTTTTTCCTTGTCAGCTCGGGGATTTGAACTTGCAACCCTCCGGTTACAAGTCCAACGCTCTAACCACTAGGCTACCTGCCGCCCCAGGACAATGACCCTAAGCACACAGCCAAGACAACGCAGGAGTAGCTTCGGGACAAGTCTCTGAATGTCCTTGAGTGGCCCAGCCAGAGACCGGACTTGATCCCGATCAAACATCTCTGGAGAGACCTAAAAATAGCTGTGAAGCGACGCTCCTCATCCAACCTGACAGAACTTGATAGGATCTGCGGAGAAGAGTGGGAGAAACTCCCCTAATACAGGTGTGCCAAGCTTGTAGCATCATACCCAAGAAGACTTGAGGCTGTAATCGCTGCCAAAGGTGCTTCAACAAAGTACTGAGTAAAGGGTCTGAATACTTGTGTAAATGTGATATTTCAGTTCTCGGTTTATAATACATTTGCAAAAATATAATATATATATGTATGTATGTTTTGCTTTGTCATTATGAGGTATTGTGATGTCATCGGGTATTGTGTATAGATTGATGAGGGGGAAAAACGATCCATTTTAGAATAAGGCTGTAACGTAACAAAATGTGGAAAAAGTCAATGGGTCTGAATACTTTCCAAATGCACTGTATGTCTTTAGGTATACATCACATGTTCATTGTCATCAATGTTCAGAATTGAATGGCCGTCTGTGTACGCATCAGGGGTGGTTCTTGTCCTAGACTGATGGCTCTCTATGTCTGCAGGCAGAGGGGTGCGCTTGTACTATATTGGAGGAGAGGTGTTTGCAGAATGCCTCAGCGACAGTGCCATCTTCGTCCAGAGTCCCAACTGTAACCAGCGTTATGGCTGGCACCCCGCCACTGTCTGCAAGATCCCCCCAGGTGAGAGCTGAGACGGGGGACGGGGGGGGGTGGCAAAGACAGAGAGACAAAAGGTTGACACACAGTAGGTTATTTTCCACAATGACTGATATACTGTGGTTACTCACCAACACACACACACACACACACCTCATTCATTGTGTCTTGACGGTGACGGTTGTGTGACGGTTCCGTAGGCTGCAACCTGAAGATCTTCAACAACCAGGAGTTTGCTGCTCTGCTGGCCCAGTCGGTGAACCAGGGCTTCGAGGCTGTCTACCAGCTTACCAGGATGTGCACCATCCGCATGAGCTTCGACAAGGGCTGGGGAGCAGAGTACAGGTAACGCACAGTCGACAGCGACGCTCTCATTAAGGTTTCATGCATTAAACAAGACCCTGTCAGTAGTCCATACCAGGCTCCTACCTGATTAGCTGACTAGTTGATTCAGGTGTGACGGTACAGGAATTGAGAAACTATGAGGGATGGCTGAGGGGTGCAGGGTTAAGTAACAACTATATGGGATGGCTGAGGGGTACAGGGTTAGTAACAACTATATGGGATGGCTGAGGGGTGCAGGGTTGGTAACAACTATATGGGATGGCTGAGGGGTGCAGGGTTATGTAACAACTATATGGGATGGCTGAGGGGTGCAGGGTTATGTAACAACTATATGGGATGGCTGAGGGGTGCAGGGTTATGTAACAACGCTTTTCGCTTCATCAACTAAACCACCCCACAGATTATCAGAAGGTGCTGATTGGTCTACCCATACGGTGGGTGGAAGGGATGGGCTCAGACGGTTTGAATGTGGTCGTGGCCAGACTGTGTCCGTGTAGTGAAACAGAATGTAAGCTCATGTGATCAGGATGGATCGTACCAGGCTAGTGTCTCCCCTCTCTTCCCCATAGAAACAGGTCTGTTTCACCCAAACACACATGTACTGTTTCAAAGGAAGCTGTCAGTCCCCCCCCTCCTCTCATCCTCTTCTCCATGCTGTAGTCTGACTCATCTGGTCGGAGAAGAGAGGGGAGAAGAGGGGATAGCCCTCTGGGGCTTCTGTCCTGGGAACCAGTGGTTGCTTTCCACCGGGGAGATCCCCCAACGCGCGCGATCACACACACAGAGGAAGAGAGAGATCAGAGCCAGAGATTCCAACTCAGCATGTGGAGACACTTAGGTGCAGGGTCTCTCTCTTTCTTTCTCTCGCTCTCTCTCCCTCTCTCATTGAATCTCAATGATTCCTGTGGAATACTCAGATTCCTCATACGAATACTCAGTTTATAACCTGTCCGCAATCTGAAATGTATTACACTGAACAAAATGTAAAGTGTTGGTCCCATGTTTCATGAGCTGAAACAGAAGATCCCAGAAATGTTCCGTATTTACTAAAAGCTTGTTTCTCTCAAATGTGGTGCATAAATTTGTTTACATCCCTGTTAGTGAGCATTTCCCCTTTGCCAAGATAATCCATCCACCTGACAGGTCTGACATATCAAGCTGATTAAACACCATGGTCATTACACATGTGGCATATCAAGATGATTAAACAACATGGTCATTACACAGGTGCACCTTGTGCTGGGGAAAGTAAAAGGCCACTCTAAAATGTGACGTTTTCTCACACAACACAATGCCACAGATGTCTCAAGTTTTGAGGGAGTGTGCAATTGGCATGCTGACTGCAGGAATGTCCACCATAGCTGTTGCCAGATAATTGAATGTTCATTTCTCTACCATAAACCACCTCCAAAATTGTTTTAGAGAATTTGGCTGTACGCCCATCTGGCCTCAAGACCACGTGTATGGCGTCCTGTGGGCAAACGGTTTGCTGATGTCAGCATTGTGAACAGAGTGCCCCATGGTGGGGTTATGGTATGGGGCGGAAAACTAACACAATTGCATTTTATCGATGGCAATTTGAATGCACAGAGATAGCGAGACGAGATCCTGAGGCCCATTGTTCTGCCATGTTTCAGCATGATAATTCACAGCCCCATGTCGCAAGGATCTGTACACAATTCCTGGGAGCTGAAAATGTCCCAGTTCTTCCATGGTCTGCATACTCACCAGACATGTCACCCATTGAGCATGTTTGGTATGCTCTGGATTGACGTATGACAGCGTGTTTCAGCTCTCGCCAATATTCAGCAACTTCACACAGCCATTGAAGAGGAGTGGGACAACATGCCACAGGCCACAATCAACAGCCTGATCAACTCTATGTGAAGAGATGTCACGCTGCAAATGGTCACACCAGATACTGACTGGTTCTCTGATCCACGCCCCTACCTTTTTTTAAGGTATCTGTGACCTACCGATGCTTGTCTGTATTTCCAGTCATGTGAAATCCGTAGAACTGTAACTCAGTAAAATCGTTGAAATTGTTGCATGTTGCGTTTATTTTTGTTCAGTGTATCTTTATACCTACAAAAACAACCCATTATATCCCCCTTCACACTTTCTGCTAAAACTCTAAACGGTAGCAGAGACAGTCTGGGATATTAAATAGAACTCCCAGATAGGTTCTTGTATACAGTGGCTCATGCAGAAGTCTGACGGTAGCAGAGACAGTCTGGGATATTAAATAGAACTCCCAGATAGGTTCTTGTATACAGTGGCTCATGCAGAAGTCATGAGGCCTACACCCTAGAGGCCTTTCAAGTCCTTGCTTCCCCCTCTGTACTCCTAGAACAATAAGTATTCATCTATTGTAATCACAGCTACCCACTTCTCTCTTCTCCTCCTCTCCCTTCTCCACCTCTCTCTTCTCCTCCTCCTCTCTCTTCTTCTCCTCCTCTCCCCTTCTCCTCCTCCTCCTCCACCTCTCCCTTCTCCTCCTCCTCTCTCTTCTCCTCCTCTCCCTTCTTCTTCTCCTCCTCTCTCTTCTCCTTCTCCTCTCCCTTCTCCTCCACCTCTCCCTTCTCCTCCTCCTCTCTCTCCTCTATAAAGATGAAGTGCTCTGAATGTATCATTCACCACTGTGGACTGTGCTGGAGTTTGGCTGCTAGTAGTTCTCTGGCCTGGCAGACACCCAGTGAGAGAAGCAGGAGTTTGGCTGCTAGTAGTTCTCTGGCCTGGCAGACACACAGTGAGAGAAGCAGGAGCTTGGCTGCTAGTAGTTCTCTGGCCTGGCAGACACACAGTGAGAGAAGCAGGAGCTTGGCTGCTAGTAGTTCTCTGGCCTGGCAGACACCCAGTGAGAGAAGCAGGAGCTTGGCTGCTAGTAGTTCTCTGGCCTGGCAGACACCCAGTGAGAGAAGCAGGAGTTTGGCTGCTAGTAGTTCTCTGGCCTGGCAGACAACCAGTGAGGGGGTTTAATGTCAAGGAGACGAGGGGAGAACCGTGAGGAGAGGTATTGAGATCAAGCCGGTCTGAAGTGGCTACTTTTATTTCAACTGTTTCTCCCAAGTGTCAGGACGCCAAGGGAACATGAGGGAGAGTGGAAACAAAATAATGAAATATTTTCTCATTTTAATCTGCTGATGGTTTCATTTTTAGTCACTGCCCAGCTATGCTTATTTTTCCCCTGTGCAATTCCTCACTCAAATATTTAGTTGTAATTAACTATTCATGCGCATGCCGTAGGTACGGTTGTACAGACGTTTTCCATCAGCAGCCATTGATAAAGTTTTCATGTGTTTCCACAATAAGAAAAAGACCAGCTCAGCCCAGCGCACACAGGGCTGAGAGGGAGTTGTGTAAGGGGGATGGAATGCAGGGGAGAGGGAGGGGGAGGGAGGGAGACGCGAGGGAGGGAGGGAGACGCGAGGGAGGGAGGCGGGAGACGCGAGGGAGAGGGAGGGAGGGAGGGAGTGGGGCGCAGTGCTTCTATCCCAGGGTGGGACATTGTGTGCTCTCCTTGTCCCTTCAGACACAGCCCACTTGACTTTTATCACTGTAGTATTACTGCCCAGTCTACACTAGCCTGGTTCCAGATCACTGTAGTATTACGGCCCAGTCTACACTAGCCTGGTTCCAGATCACTGTAGTATTACTGCCCAGTCTACACTAGCCTGGTTCCAGATCACTGTAGTATTACGGCCCAGTCTACACTAGCCTGGTTCCAGATCACTGTAGCATCACGGCCCAGTCTACACTAGCCTGGTTCCAGACCACTGTAGCATTACGGCCCAGTCTACACTAGCCTGGTTCCAGATCACTGTAGCATTACGGCCCAGTCTACACTAGCCTGGTTCCAGATCACTGTAGTATTACGGCCCAGTCTACACTAGCCTGGTTCCAGATCACTGTAGTATTACGGCCCAGTCTACACTAGCCTGGTTCCAGATCACTGTAGTATTACGGCCCAGTCTACACTAGCCTGGTTCCAGATCACTGTAGCATCACGGCCCAGTCTACACTAGCCTGGTTCCAGACCACTGTAGCATTACGGCCCAGTCTACACTAGCCTGGTTCCAGATCACTGTAGCATTACGGCCCAGTCTACACTAGCCTGGTTCCAGATCACTGTAGCATTACGGCCCAGTCTACACTAGCCTGGTTCCAGATCACTGTAGTATTACGGCCCAGTCTACACTAGCCTGGTTCCAGATCACTGTAGTATTACGGCCCAGTCTACACTAGCCTGGTTCCAGATCACTGTAGTATTACTGCCCAGTCTACACTAGCCTGGTTCCAGATCACTGTAGCATTACGGCCCAGTCTATTCTAGCCTGGTTCCAGATCTAAGGGGTTGGCAAAACAGCACAGACATCTCGACCAGTCTATTTCATCGGGATCGGTGTCCCTTCCATGGGACAGTTGAGCCAACGTAGGCTAATGCGATTAGCATGAGGTTGTAAGTAACAAGAACATTTCCCAGAACATAGACATATCTGATATTGGCAGAAAGCTTAAATTCTTGTTAATCTAACTGCACTTTCCAATTTACAGTAGCTATTACAGTGAAAGAATAACATGCTATTGTTTGAGGAGAGGGCACAGTTTTGAACATGAAAAGTTATTAATAAACAAATTAGGCACATTTGGGCAGTCTTGATACAGTGAACCATTACATTTATGTTAAAAATGTTGTATCAGTTTAAAACCTTGCACATACCCTGCTGCCAAAATATAAATTTCAGCGTGGCTGGAATAATACATTATGGCCTTTCTCTTGCATTTCAAAGATGATGGTACAACAAAAATACAAAAGAACATTTGTTTTTTTTCTTTGTTTCATCTTTTACCAGATCTATTGTGTTATATTCTCCTACATTCCTTTCACATTTCCACAGACTTCAGAGTGTTTTCTTTCAAATGGTACCAAGAATATGCATATCCTTGCTTCAGGGCCTGATTTACAGGCAGTTAGATTTGGGCATGTCATTTTAGGCAAAAATTGGGCGGATCCTCCTCTCACGGAAAAGGATCAGGTTTGAGTTGTATGATATATTTAAGCATTAAGGCACAAGGGGGTGTTGTATATGGCCAATATACCACGGCTAAGGGCTGTTCTTATGCAAGTCTTATTCACACTCACAAACTGTGTTGAAAATGGATGAGTCTTTGTCACTGTCATACAGGTAGAATCCAGATCCTAGTTGATTGTGTTACTGCAGTGAACTATCCTCTCTTATGTCTCCTCCTCCTCTCCGGTCCCTCTACCCAGGCGACAGACCGTGACCAGCACCCCTTGTTGGATCGAGCTGCACCTCAACGGCCCCCTGCAGTGGCTGGACAAGGTGCTCATGCAAATGGGATCCCCCAGCATCCGCTGCTCCAGCGTGTCGTAGGAATACTCTTCCCACCCTCTCTGTCACAGCACCAGTGACTAAACAGACTACAGACCATAGACACGTCAACTAAAGGATCAGAAAGGGTTCCCTCAGGCATTGAGAGAAGGCTTTGAGTCTTTGGAAGAAGAGCCTGTAGGCTGAGAAAGCCCACGACATACTCTCCCCAACCCTCGTCTGCGACATACTCTCCCCAACCCTCGTCTGCGACATACTCTCCCCAACCCTCGTCTGCGACATACTCTCCCCAACCCTCGTCTGCGACATACTCTCCCCTCCACACCAACTATTGACAGCACTTTTTACATTTATTTTTTACATGTTATTTTTTTTTTACATGTTTGTGGCAAAAGGGGGCGTGTGCATTAAAACAGGACGGCGTTGTCATCGCCTCTATGTCATAGCCGTTTTTTATTGAACATGTTTTAATATGTCGGCATCTAGTGCCAACGCCGCTGTAGCACGGGACTGTTTAAGTCATGAGATTCTTCCATTTCCTGTTCTTGTTATCATTGTGTAGTTAGTTGTACATGTGTTTTATGTAGCGGTGCAAGATATTTACTAGATTGGGTATTTTTGGAAGGCGAGTGATACTGCTTTTTATATAGCATGCTAGAAGAAAAATACGTTTTACACATTTCAGTGGAGTTTGTTTCTATGGTTAGGTGTTTTTTTTTGTTGTCTTTTTGTTGCAAATTTGTAGAATGCCGCCCATTGTTAGCTGACTGAAAAATATATGAATTTGTCGTAATGAAATATGTTCCTCCCTTACCACTTCTGAGTAGTGTGTAAAGGGAAATCTAGTAAGAAGCTTTTAGGCTGGGTCGATGTTCTCCTGTCTGTCCATTCCCCTGGGCGGGTTTCCCATGTTCTCCAGTTTGTCCCGGAACAGTGCAGATCGTGTTTGTAATCCGTCTTTTTGGAAGCGCGCCAGAGACCATTGGGTTGTGGATTTGAACTGTCACCCAGATCTCCTCTGACTGTCTGAGGAGTTTGACACAGCAGTGTATTTCTCAATACATCTGAAACTGTGTTTGATTATCCATAGCATTTGACAAAATTAGAACTTTACAAAAAAATGTTTTTGTATTTTACCCCTTTTTTCTCCTCAATTTCATGATATCCAATTACGATCTTGTGTCATCGCTGCAACTCCCCAACGGGCTCGGGAGAGGCGAAGGTCGAGCCGTGCGTCCTCCGGAACATGACACGCCAAGCCGCGCTTCTTAACACCCGCCCACTTAACCCGGAAGCCAACTGCACCAATGTGTCGGAGAAAACACTGTTCAACTGACGACCGAAGTCAGCCTGTAGGCGCCCGGCCCGCCACTAGTAGTTGCTAGAGCGCAATGAGCCAAATAAAGCCCCACCGGCCAAACACTCCCCTAACCCGGACGACGCTGGGCCAATTGTGCGCTGCCCTATGAGACTCCCGGTCACGGTCGTTTGTGATGGGATCGAACCCGGGTCTGCAGTGACGTCTAAAGCACTGCCTTAGACCGCTGAGCGACTCGGGAGGCCTTGACACAAACTTTTGTCATGGCAATGGTCGTGTTGAGCGACGGTGCCCCTGCATTTGACAAGAAATCTCAAAGTCTGGGAATAGTTGATCCAGTCATTTATACAGGCATACATACTTCAAGGGGCAATTCTTAGTGTCCATTTTGGAAAAGTGACTATTGACTGCTAATGGGCATTGCAGAGTGTTGCCAGTCAGCTGTGTTCTCAGAACCTAGGATTAAGCTAAGTATCCTGGATTGTAGATACAGGAGTGTTCCTTCCTCATCTCTATTTTACTACAGAAGTGTAGTGTTTTGTATTTTGTAATGAAACGCCATGCAAGACTGTATGGTGCTGATGTGAAAACCCTGAGAGGTGCACTATCACTTGTTAAAGTTAGCTAGTCTAATCTCTCTCTCTCTCACACACACACCAGTTGCCATGCCCCCCCGTCCTCGGGTGATACCCAGCTCAATCTGCACATTTTCTAGGACCTCCATGGTTTCCCCTGGAAGTGAGAACTGTGGGTAAGAGTTGAACCTGTACTGCAGTCTGTAGTATTAGTGTTGTTTCATCACCGTTTCACTGACGTAGTACTCACTCAGATCCAGCAAGGGGTGCTACTCTCACCAAAAACACCTGTGTATATACATCTAGAACAAGTCAAATGCATGCTTATTTTCACACTCGTCCCCTTTCTTTTGTAATGTAGATTCTATTTTGCTACCAAGTATTTTTGTAGAAAGGGGATGGTATAGCATTATATGCTCGGCTCCTGATGTCGTCACGGCGATGGAGACATACTGCTGTCAGTTGGAAGGGACATAGTTTTGGGGAAAGTAGATTTTGTTTAGTATTTTTTTTATTTTTAAGGGAAATGTTTGCCAGGGTCGAGCTATGTACATAGTAGGACCAAGTCCCCTTTCTGTCAGTCAGTACTTTCTTGAATACTCTACCCCTCTTATGAAATGCAGGATTTGAAGCCTGCTAACTGTGTGCGTGGAAGTGTATGAGTGTGTGTGTCTATGAATCAGACCATTGTGGTCCTGATGGTTTTGGGCTAGAGGAGGACCGTAGGGAAGTAGCGGGGAGATCAGATCTCCCTGTAATGACCCACAGCACCGCTTATTATTACAACCCCCTCACTGAACACTGCACCCTATTCCCTTCATGGGGCGGCAGGGGGCCTAGTGGTTGGTGTGTTGGACTAGTAACCGGAAGGTTGCAAGATTGAATCCCCGAGCTGACAAGGTAATCTGTCGTTCTGCCCCTGAACAAGGCAGTTAACCCACTGTCCCTAGGCCGTCATTGAAAATAAGAATTTGTTCTTAACTGACTTGCCTAGATAAATAAAGGTAAAATATATATATATTTTTAAAGTAGTGCACTACTACCCATAGGGCGCTGGTCAAAAGTAGCGCACTACTTCCCATAGGGCGCTGGTCAAAAGTAGTGCACCACTACCCATAGGGCGCTGGTCAAAAGTAGTGCACTATGTGCCATTCCAGATGCAGCCCATTTGTCTTTATTAGGAGTGGTCTGGGTTTGGGTGTTTCCATTCCCGTCTTACTGTATGGGGGTGCTTGGTAGAGGTGGAGGGAATTGAACCATGCACATGGTCTCCTACAGCACTTAGTTACTTACGTGCATTGACCAAGCGCAAGCTTCTGTCTTGACCCTAACCCAACAGTGCTAACTGCTAGCCGTTATCGTTACAGTGATGCTAACCCAACGGCGCTAGCTGTTAACATTAGTGATGCTAACCCAACGGTGCTAACTGCTAGCAGTTAACATTACAGTAATGCTAACCCAACGGTGCTAACTGCTAGCCATTATCATTATAGTGATGCTAACCCAACGGTGCTAGCTGTTGACATTAGTGATGCTAACCCAACGGCGCTAACTGCTAGCAGTTAACATTACAGTAATGCTAACCCAACGGCGCTAACTGCTAGCAGTTAACATTACAGTAATGCTAACCCAACGGCGCTAACTGCTAGCCATTATCATTATAGTGATGCTAACCCAACGGTGCTAGCTGTTGACATTAGTGATGCTAACCCAACGGCGCTAACTGCTAGCAGTTAACATTACAGTAATGCTAACCCAACGGCGCTAGCTGTTAACATTAGTGATGCTAACCCAACGGTGCTAACTGCTAGCAGTTAACATTACAGTAATGCTAACCCAACGGTGCTAACTGCTAGCCATTATCATTATAGTGATGCTAACCCAACGGTGCTAGCTGTTGACATTAGTGATGCTAACCCAACGGCGCTAACTGCTAGCAGTTAACATTACATTGATACTAACCCAACGGTGCTATCCGTTAACATTACAGTGACACAGAGCAGTGTGTATGAGGGTATACTGTATCACTGTTTTTCACAGCTCTCCATGTACCTTGTCCTACAAGGACATTTCAGAAAAAGTAGTATCTACCGATCTGGAGAAAGAGATTTGCTCTTTGTAAAGCTGTCCCCAAGTGTCCAGGTGAACTGAACCCAAATTCACCGTCCTATAGCACCATTGCAAATCCAATGGTACATGCATTTACCTGATAGAGTATATTTTATTAGCAAAGAAATGTTTTTAATCTGCTCTTCAAGTTGTATTGCTTGTTCTTGTTTCCACCCGTACTATTCTGTGTGTATTAGTTGTTTGTCCTTTTTATTCTCCAAATCCTTTGTCATTTTGTATAAATATATATCCTTATTTTTGTTTTTTCTTTGCATAGGAAATGTTGTCGAAATGATGCGTCATACTTGTATCTTATTGTTGGTCTTTTAATAAAAAATACATATCTCAAATGATTCTGGTGTAGCCTGTTATCATTTTATTAGCTAGGACTAATCCCTTTTTATACCAAGTCAATACATTTAATGCTTCTATATGTAACTTTTTGGGCGCCCCGATCAAATTCACATAGTAATATGAGTTATAGATCAGTCATTGTCATGGAAAGAAAGTCTAAGAAGCGGTAGATCTGTTCTATGCACGATATTACGTTTTTTCCTCTTTTTACTTTAGGTTTTGTACACCAGGTTCAAACAGCTGGAAATACAGTCTGTTTGGTTATGGAAAATATATTTCACAGCGGTTTAGATGGTACAATAATTCTCTACACTACTTATTTTGTCACATAAACTGAAATTAGGCGAACTATTAGAATTTTAGCAACCAGGAAATGCCAGAGCCATTTCTGCATAGTGTATCTTTAAGTTTATTCACACACACCAAAAATACCAAAAATGTGTGTTTATGTATATTTTCTTGCTTTTAACAGACATTTTGCTGTCGACCTTTTGTTATGTTCTCTGTGTCCAGGCAGCAGTTATCTAGATGGAGGGAGACGGGTGTGATTAATGATCGGTAGCTATTCTCCATGTTTTAGATTGGCTGACATTATTTCAACCACATCAGATATACATACTGTAGGGGTAACTCCTGTAAGAGGGGAAATGGGACACATTATGCTCGAGAGCTGTTCAGAAATCAAGTCATAAAACCAATAGAATGTTATTTTAATGCTGTTTTTCAGAATTGCCTTTTAACAATTTACAAAGACTTAAATTATCTACTGTGTGAATAATTTTTTGAACACTTATTTTATTCTCTGAGGTAAAATCTGGATAGTACAATGATCCATGAATTCATGTTTTGCACTTTAGTTCAGATATTCTACTGTTCTTTGAGGACCTACAGTTGGGCCAACCAAACGCTCTAAGGCAGTCCCTGGTGTAAAGCATAAAGCTCTTACCTGGATAGTGTATAACCCAGGGGTCTCCAACAGGCCCATCATGAGCTACCAGTAGCTCGCAGCGCACATAAAGTATGTGGACACCCCTTCGAGTTGGTGGATTCGGCTATTTCGACCACACCCGTTGCTGACAGGTGTATAAAATTGAGCACACGGCCATGCAGTCTCCAAAGACAAAAATTGGCAGTGGAATGGCCTTACCGAAGAGCTCAGTGACTTTCAATGTGGCACCGTCATAGGATGCCACCTTTCCAACAAGTCAGTTCGTCAAATTTCTGCCCTGCTAGAGCTGCCCCGGTCAACTGTAAACGTCTAGGAGCAACAACGGCTCAGCCGTGAAGTGATACGCCACACAAGCTCACAGAACGGGACCGCTGAAGCGCATTGTGTGTAAAAATTGTCTGTCCTCGGTTGCAACACTCACTACCAAGTTCCAAACTGCTTCTAGAAGCAACGTCAGCACAATAGCTGTTAGTTGGGAGTTTCATGAAATGGGTTTCATTGGACTCTGGAGCAGTGGAAACGTGTTCTCTGGAGTGATGAATCACGCTTCACAATCTGGCAGTCCGAATCTGGGTTTGGCGGTCACCAGGAGAACACTACCTGCCCTAATGCATAGTGCCAACTAAAGTTTTGGGGAGGAGGAATAATGGTCTGGGGCTGTTTGTCATGGTTTAGGCTAGGCCCCTTAGTTCCAGTGATGGGAAATCTTAACGCTACAGAATAAAATGACTTTCTAGACGATTCTGTGCTTCCAACTTTGTGGCAACAGTTTGGGTTAGGCCCTTTCCTGTTTCAACATGACAATGTCCCGTGCACAAAGCGAGGTCCATACAGAAATAGATTGTCAAGATCGGTGTGGAAGAACTTTACCTGCCTGCACAGAGCCCTGAACTCAACCCCATCGAACACCTTTGGGATGAATTGGAACGCTGACTGCGAGCCAGGCCTAATCGCCCAACATCAGTGCCCGATCTCACTAACGCTCTTGTGGCTGAATGGAAGCAAGTCCCCACAGCAATGTTACAACATCTAGTGGAAAGTCTTCCCAGAAGAGTGGATGCTGTTATAGCTGCAAATGGGGGACCAACTCCATATTAATGCCTATGATTTTGAAATGAGATGTACGACTAAGAGATGTCCACATACTTTTGGTCATGTAGTGTATGAGTAGCTCGCCAAACAATTCTGGAAGTACATGCATGTTTTCCACCGCAAACGGCAATAAACAAATCTCCCAATTATCAGACACAGCTGCTCCCAGCTAACCAACGCAACCTTGACATGATCCCACCCCTGGTTAGTCACTATTGGTTTAAAAAGCCAAACCTATCACGATATCTGCCAATTAATTTCCATCAATATTGCCTGTCTTTCTGTCTGTGGAGTGCGTGTGTTTGTCTATCACTCCGTGTATAGTCAGTTGATGTGATAACGGTCTTGTGGGTTGAAATGCTTTCCCCAAAACCTTCTTGATTACATGTTAACTGCAAAGTAGGCTTACCTGGCAGAAGTATATCATGAGTAAGTATCAATCAATCAATCAAATGTTTTTATAAAGCCTTTTTTACACCAGCCGATGTCACAAAGTGCTGTGCAGAAAGCAATGCAGGTGTAGAAGCATGATGGCTAGGAAAAACTACTTAGAAAGGCAGGAACCTAGGAAGAAACCTAGAGAGGACCCAGGGGGTGGCCAGTCCTTTTCTGGCTGTGCCGAGTGGAGATTATTACAGTACGTGGCCAAGATGTTCAAACGTTCATAGATGACCAGCAGGGTCAAATACTAAATAATCACAGTGGTTGTAGAGGATGCAACAGGTCAGCACCTCAGGAGTAAATGTCAGTTAACTTTATCATTTCTATCTATTATTTGTTATCTGCAAACTTGGCCATGAAATGAGCAGCAGCACTACAGAACCATCGCTAAACAGGCACATTATACGGCACATTCCTCACTCTCAAGATGAGCAATTCAAGGGGAATTACACTTAAAAATCTAAATGTGTTGTCTTCCAGACCTAAACAAAGTTGTCTTCTGATTTGATTTAAGCATTGAAATCGACTCAGAACAACCAATTTAGTTGTTTCTCTATGAACATTTTTAATTTTAAGAGTGAAAAACATCTAAAACCAGGAAAAATTTAACTGAACTATTTGGGAAAATAAAAAACAGAATTTGGGAAAATAAAAAACAGAATTTGGGAGCAGGTAAATTGACAGTAAACATAGAAAGTAGTGCACTCTTGTACGCTAAGGACCTGGGGAAAAGTTGCAGGGGAGAAGAGAAGAATGAGCCTATTTGAAAGCTAGAAATAAACTTGTAGCTTGCGACATTGTTTAATTTTTTAAAGTATCTCTCATGCTAGAAAAGGTTGGAGACCTTCTAACCACTTTGCTTTGGGCACTGAATCCATTGTCGCACTGAAAACTTCCATTGAATCCATACACTGCCCTCTAAAAGACAACTATGACAAGTGGAGCTACTCCAGAGAGGGAGAGAGAGTAGAAACTGTCTTGGATAGTTCCTCTGTTAGTTTGGTGATAGCCGGGCCCTGGTTGGTGAATAATCTGACGCTCCTCTGGGCTGCAGACAGGAACAGGACCACTAATTACAGGCTTGCAGCCCAACGCGAGCTGTTTCGCTCTCCATGTTTCACCATTGCTAGGTAACGGCTAATATAAACCATGCCCACGTCTGTGAGAATCACAGCTACGGCCACTGCGATATGAAAACCGGCTTTGTTCAGACGCCCGTGGGGCAAGGAGAACTTGCTGTCACTTCAGGAACCACCACCCACTGACACACAACAGACAATGGGCTTAAGGGTGGAGATTTAGGTCCAGATTGACATTCTTTAGGTTAGCCTATTACACTTCAAAAAGCCAGAAATCTTGCTTGTTTGTATGTGACCAAATACTTATTTTCCACCATAATTTGCAAATAAATTCATAAAAAATCCTACAATGTGATTTTCTGGATTTTTTTACCTCATTTTGTCTGTCATAGTTGAAGTGTACCTATGATGAAAATTACAGGCCTCTCTCATCTTTTTAAGTGAGAGAACTTGCACAATTGGTGGCTGACTAAATACTTTTTTTCCCCACTGTATATTATTATGCTGCTTTACCACTGTAACACCAGTGTTACACTAGTGTATACACCCTTATGTTAAACTAGTGTATACACCCTTATGTTAAACTAGTGTATACACCCTTATGTTAAACTAGTGTATACACCCTTATGTTACACTAGTGTATACACCCTTATGTTACACTAGTGTATACACACTTATGTTACACTAGTGTATACACCCTTATGTTACACTAGTGTATACACCCTTATGTTACACTAGTGTATACACCCTTATGTTACACTAGTGTATACACCCTTATGTTACACTAGTGTATACACCCTTATGTTAAACTAGTGTATACACCCTTATGTTACACTAGCGTATACACCCTTATGTTACACTAGTGTACACCCTTATGTTACACTAGTGTGTACACCCTTATGTTACACTAGTGTGTACACCCTTATGTTACACTAGTGTGTACACCCTTATGTTACACTAGTGTACACCCTTATGTTACACTAGTGTATACACCCTTATGTTACACTAGTGTATACAGCCTTATGTTACACTAGTGTATACACACTTATGTTACACTAGTGTATACACACTTATGTTAAACTAGTGTATACACCCTTATGTTACACTAGTGTATACACCCTTATGTTACACTAGTGTACACCCTTATGTTACACTATTGTATACACACTTATGTTAAACTAGTGTATACACCCTTATGTTACACTAGTGTATCCACCCTTATGTTACACTAGTGTATACACCCTTATGTTACACTAGTGTATACACCCTTATGTTACACTAGTATACAGCCTTACACTAGTGTATACACCCTTATGTTACACTAGTGTATACAGCCTTATGTTACACTAGTGTATACAGCCTTATGTTACACTAGTGTATACACCCTTATGTTACACTAGTGTATACAGCCTTATGTTACACTAGTGTATACAGCCTTATGTTACACTAGTGTACACCCTTATGTTACACTAGTGTATACACCCTTATGTTACACTAGTGTATACACCCTTATGTTACACTAGTGTATACACCCTTATGTTACACTAGTGTATACAGCCTTATGTTACACTAGTGTATACAGCCTTATGTTACACTAGTGTATACACCCTTATGTTACACGAGTGTATACACCCTTATGTTACACGAGTGTATACAGCCTTATGTTACACTAGTGTATACACCCTTATGTTAAACTAGTGTATACACCCTTATGTTACACTAGTGTATACACCCTTATGTTATACTAGTGTATACACCCTTATGTTGCACTAGGGAAATGTTGTTTCCATAGCTGGGCTGACAGTGAGGACTTGTGAAGAGCAGAATCAACAACATCTGCATCATCAAAACAGTTGCTTTGTGTGAAGGTGTTCAAGTCCACAGTTAGCCATTGTTATATAGCTGAAAAGTACCAGTTGATGGACTTCGGTCGGTCTACTGTGAGAGCAGGTCCACTGGAGCCATGGCCCAGTGAGGCACGGGTTCCGACCTGCGTAAATGAAAACAGATAGTTTGAGCCTTTTGGGTACAACACAATGTGCCAAGATGGCTACCCATAAAACGTCCTACTACTACTCTTCTTTAATAATGAACAATGGTTTGGGGGGAAATCTCCAACACAGGGGTCTATGAATCATTGATTGAGCTCTGTCTCTATATAGCTTGTAACTTTGGTTTTGTGGATTGACCCAGTTTGTCTACACTTTCATCATATTTTCACTTTGAATGTTTGTTTTGACATCATGACTGCTGCTTTCCAACTGGGCACTAGCTTATCTCCAGACCTTCAAACAAATAAGGCACTTATGTTATTCTAGTAACTCTAGACATGTTTCTGGAAGTTATGAGGGAATACTTTATGGCAACCACTAATTTGTTGTGGCAAATCCCAATGAACAGTAGAGATGCTACAGTCACTTACTAGTCATAGACAGACAGAGATCCTAATGAATGGGAGAGATTCTACAGTCACATACTAGTCATAGACAGACAGAGATCCTAATGAATGGGAGAGATGCTACAGTCACTTACTAGTCATAGACAGACAGAGATCCTAATGAATGGGAGAGATGCTACAGTCACTTACTAGTCAAAGACAGAGTTTCTAATGAACGAGAGAGATGGTACAATCACAGTCATAGATCCTAATGAACAGGAGAGATGCTACAGTCAGAAATCCTAATGAATGGGAGAGATGCTACAGTCACATCTGAACGGGAGAGATGTTACATTCATTGACAGTCAGAGATCCTGATGAACGGTAGAGATGCTACAGTCACATCTAGTCATAGACAGTCAGAGTTTCTAATGAACAGGAGAGATGCTGGGGCAGCAGGTAACCTAGTGGTTAGAGCGTTGGGCCAGTTGCCAAAAGGTTGTTGGATTGAATCCCTGTAGCTGACAAAGTAAAAATCTGTTGTTCTGCTCTTGAACAGGGCAGTTAACCCACTGTTCCCTGGTAGGCCGTCATTATCAATAAGAATTTGTTCTTAACTGACTTGCCTAGTTAAATAAAGGTTAAATAAAAACCTTATTTTTATTTTTTTAATGCTACAGTCACATCTAGTTATAGAGAGTCAGAGATCCTAATGAACGGGAGAGATGCTACAGTCACATCTAGTCATAGAGTCAGAGATCCTAATGAATGGGAGAAAGACACTACAGTCACATCTAGTCATAGACAGAGATCCTAATGAATAGGAGAGAGACGCTACAGTCACATCTAGTCATAGACAGAGATCCTAATGAATAGGAGAGAGACGCTACAGTCACATACTAGCCATAGACAGTCATAGACTCTTCTAAGCTGAGAAGTATGGTGATGTAGACCTATATAGGAATAGGAATTGGTTAGAATTTATATTCATGAGATAGAAGGAAAGTGAAGGAATTTCCCTCAGATCGCAAACTGGTCAGAGAGACCTATAGTGAAAGTGTTGGTTCTCCGGTCCCATTTTAAACAGATGTACATTTAAAGGCTTTATTTAGCATACATCAATATATAGCCTACATAAAGGCTCCATAACCACAGTATTGCCTGGAGCACAGCAGGTGTAACTGTCATGTCACGCTAGAAATGTACCTGCCATGTAGTGACAACGTGTAAATAAATATAGCGGTGAAGTTAAAGACCGCTGTCTTAATTTATCCTGCTCAGTTTACTGACAGCATGTTGTTATCTTAGCTTAGCATAAACAGACCACTGTCTTAATTTATCCTGCTCAGTTTACTGCCAGCATGTTGTTATCTTAGCTTAGCATAAACAGACCACTGTCTTAATTTATCTTGGTCAGTTTACTGACAGCATGTTATTATCTTAGCTTAGCATAAACAGACAGCTGTCTTAATTTATCCTGCTCAGTTTACTGCCAGCATGTTGTTATCTTAGCTTAGCATAAACAGACCACTGTCTTAATTTATCCTGGTCAGTTTACTGCCAGCATGTTATTATCTTAGCTTAGCATAAACAGACAGCTGTCTTAATTTATCTTGGTCAGTTTACTGACAGCATGTTATTATCTTAGCTTAGCATAAACAGACAGCTGTCTTAATTTATCCTGCTCAGTTTACTGCCAGCATGTTGTTATCTTAGCTTAGCATAAACAGACCACTGTCTTAATTTATCCTGCTCAGTTTACTGCCAGCATGTTATTATCTTAGCTTAGCATAAACAGACAGCTGTCTTAATTTATCCTGCTCAGTTTACTGCCAGCATGTTATTATCTTAGCTTAGCATAAACAGACAGCTGTCTTAATTTATCTTGGTCAGTTTACTGACAGCATGTTATTATCTTAGCTTAGCATAAACAGACAGCTGTCTTAATTTATCCTGCTCAGTTTACTGCCAGCATGTTGTTATCTTAGCTTAGCATAAACAGACCACTGTCTTAATTTATCCTGGTCAGTTTACTGCCAGCATGTTATTATCTTAGCTTAGCATAAACAGACAGCTGTCTTAATTTATCCTGCTCAGTTTACTGCCAGCATGTTGTTATCTTAGCTTAGCATAAACAGACCACTGTCTTAATTTATCCTGCTCAGTTTACTGCCAGCATGTTGTTATCTTAGCTTAGCATAAACAGACCACTGTCTTAATTTATCCTGGTCAGTTTACTGCCAGCATGTTATTATCTTAGCTTAGCATAAACAGACAGCTGTCTTAATTTATCCTGCTCAGTTTACTGCCAGCATGTTGTTATCTTAGCTTAGCATAAACAGACAGCTGTCTTAATTTATCTTGGTCAGTTTACTGACAGCATGTTATTATCTTAGCTTAGCATAAACAGACAGCTGTCTTAATTTATCCTGCTCAGTTTACTGCCAGCATGTTGTTATCTTAGCTTAGCATAAACAGACCACTGTCTTAATTTATCCTGGTCAGTTTACTGCCAGCATGTTATTATCTTAGCTTAGCATAAACAGACAGCTGTCTTAATTTATCCTGGTCAGTTTACTGCCAGCATGTTGTTATCTTAGCTTAGCATAAACAGACCACTGTCTTAATTTATCCTGCTCAGTTTACTGCCAGCATGTTGTTATCTTAGCTTAGCATAAACAGACCGCTGTCTTAATTTATCCTGCTCAGTTTACTGCCAGCATGTTGTTATCTTAGCTTAGCATAAACAGACAGCTGTCTTAATTTATCCTGGTCAGTTTACTGACCGCATGTTGTTATCTTAGCTTAGCATAAACAGACCACTGTCTTAATTTATCCTGCTCAGTTTACTGCCAGCATGTTGTTATCTTAGCTTAGCATAAACAGACCAGTATCTTAATTTATCCTGCTCAGTTTACTGCCAGCATGTTGTTATCTTAGCTTAGCATAAACAGACCAGTATCTTAATTTATCCTGGTCAGTTTACTGCCAGCATGTTATTATCTTAGCTTAGCATAAACAGACCACTGTCTTAATTTATCCTGGTCAGTTTACTGACCACATGTTGTTATCTTAGCTTAGCATAAACAGACCAGTATCTTAATTTATCCTGCTCAGTTTACTGCCAGCATGTTGTTATCTTAGCTTAGCATAAACAGACCAGTATCTTAATTTATCCTGGTCAGTTTACTGCCAGCATGTTATTATCTTAGCTTAGCATAAACAGACCACTGTCTTAATTTATCCTGGTCAGTTTACTGACCACATGTTGTTATCTTAGCTTAGCATAAACAGACCACTGTCTTAATTTATCCTGCTCAGTTTACTGCCAGCATGTTGTTATCTTAGCTTAGCATAAACAGACCAGTATCTTAATTTATCCTGCTCAGTTTACTGCCAGCATGTTGTTATCTTAGCTTAGCATAAACAGACCAGTATCTTAATTTATCCTGGTCAGTTTACTGCCAGCATGTTATTATCTTAGCTTAGCATAAACAGACCACTGTCTTAATTTATCCTGGTCAGTTTACTGACCACATGTTGTTATCTTAGCTTAGCATAAACAGACAGCTGTCTTAATTTATCCTGGTCAGTTTACTGACAGCATGTTATTATCTTAGCTTAGCATAAACAGACAGCTGTCTTAATTTAACCAGGGCAGGTAATATCCCCTTCAACTGGCAACACCAAACCAGGACCTGTAATTATTTGTCCTGGTTTGGTGTTGCCAGTTGAAGGAGATTCAACCCCTTCAGCAATTGCATATTAATTAACTTGTGTTATGTCACTCTTTTAGAAGCACAGCTGTTTTGGGGACATTGATACAGTGTGTAGGTAATGTCCCATTTGGCTATGCATCCGACATAAGGAGCTGTTACGTAACAATGTTTCTCCTTTCCCTTTAGTGGGCAAGATGGATTTTTCCTCAAATCCTTTTCACTTATCCAGAGTCAGACATCCAGTCAGTTCAGATCAATGAGATCAATAGTCCTCCTCAGAAATGTATCTACTGCCTCTGACTGGCTGTGTCACTCCTTCTTGTTATTCTAAACATCGGATTATTACACCCTCTGTCGGCATGTGGTTGAATTGCATTGACACTGGTGAGAGTAGCAAATGACACCCTATTCCCTATATAGTGCACTACTTTTGACCAGAATTTATGGTCCGTATTCCCTATATAGTCCACTACTTTTAACCAGAGTTTACGGGCCCTGGTCATAATGTAGTGCACTATATAGGGAATAGGGTACCGTTTGGGATGCTTGGATAGTGAAATCCGTACCGTGAACAAACCTCTAGCCACAAACCCCAAATGACGCACTGCCCAGCCAATGACGTGACAGTGGTGACACTGGACATCATGTCAGATTACTGAATGAGGGAAAATGCCGACTTCGCTGAGAAAAGGAAGCAGCAAAAACCGTCCTTACACTCTAATTTTGTAATAGACAAATTGGTCAACAACTGGCGTAGACCTTCTTCGTTGGTGTTTTTTTGGCCCAATATTGTCATGGAGTAGATCACTACTGTTGTAGGGATCTAAATACATTTTTTGTAATTTAGCAGTCCCTCTAATCCAGAGAGACTAACATTCATCTTCAAATAACTAGGTTAGCTGGTTATAGTCATATTAGAATATTTTCTGATCATTTGTGAGTCTGGATAATTAATAATGGCATTTTTGTCAATGTCCAAACTGAAGACGTTACCTCAGGATGGTGGTAGAGGCTTGACGATCATCACACCACCTCAGTAACTGTAGTAAATTCAACATCGCCATCTACTGGCTATACTGCTAAAGCAACGTCAAATGAGAGAGAACTAACATTGGACCTTAGTATTGTATTCTGACTTGATTTCATACAGTATTAGATGCACTGTATGTCCCTTAATGAACATTAATACATACCGTGGTAAAGTACTTAAGTAAAAAATACTTTAAAGTACTACTTAAGTAATTTTTTGGGGTATCTCTACTTTACTATTGATATTTTTGACAACTTTTACTTTTATTTCTCTACATTCCTAAAGAAAATAATGTACTTTTTACTCCACACATTTTTCCTGACACACAAATGTTCCAATTCAAACACTTATCAAGAGAACATCCCTAGTCATCCCTACTGCCTCTGATCTGGTGGACTCACTAAACACAAATGCTTCGTTTGTAAATTATGTCTGAGTGCTGGAGTGTGACCCTGACTATCTGTAAATAAAAAAAAACAAGAAAACTGTGCCGTCTGGTTTGCTTAATATAAGGAATTTCAAATGGTTTATACTTGTACTTTTACTTTTGATACTTAAGTACATTTATAACCAAGTACTTTAAGACTTTTACACAAGCAGTATTTTACTAGGGGACTTTTACTTTAGTCATTTTCTATTAAGCTATCTTTACTTTTACTCAAGTATGACAATTGAGTACTTGTTCCACCACTAAATACATATCATAATATATTAGGAATCTCAAGTCACTGCAACTCACGCTAGAACAAGGCATGTTGATTCCAAACACATTCACACAGTTACTGAATATCATCCGTCCATAATATGGACCTTCCGTATAGCGATGAAATAAAAGATGAACTAAACTGATTTATCACGTCATTACTTTATATTCAGTCATTATTTATTTGGACAATAAAAAGAAACGAAAGGGACCAAAGCACAAATATCCACCATATTGCACAGCATCTGAAATGACATTATTTATCGTAACCACCTTAGTGAGACCGCACTTGAACACTTGCATGGTTTGTGCTACACATGAGTAATTGTTTAGGTTATGTGTAGCCCCTGGCCATGTTATTAGAACACACACACACGACACACCTATTCCTCTAACGTTATGAATTTCTTCATTGCAGACTATCGACGTTCTGCCTCTTCATCTCCGCTAAGTGTATCACATCAATACTGACTTGTATTCATCCTCCGGGGGCTAGTTGATTAGAAATTATTACACAAATTATTACAGCTAATGGAGATGAATGGAGTGTTATTACACAGTGATGGACTGCCTCTCCCCAACCTGCCCCATTACCAGAGCTGTAGCAGCCCCATGTCTATACTGGGTTGGTAGTCTATAACCAGAGCTGTAGCAGCCCCATGTCTATACTGGGTTGGTAGTCTATAACCAGAGCTGTAGCAGCCCCATGTCTATACTGGGTTGGTAGTCTATAACCAGAGCTGTAGCAGCCCCATGTCTATACTGGGTTGGTAGACTATAACCAGAGCTGTAGCAGCCCCATGTCTATACTGGGTTGGTAGACTGTAACCAGAGCTGTAGCAGCCCCATGTCTATACTGGGTTGGTAGACTGTAACCAGAGCTGTAGCAGCCCCATGTCTATACTGGGTTGGTAGACTGTAACCAGAGCTGTAGCAGCCCCATGTCTATACTGGGTTGGTAGTCTATAACCAGAGCTGTAGCAGCCCCATGTCTATACTGGGTTGGTAGACTATAACCAGAGCTGTAGCAGCCCCATGTCTATACTGGGTTGGTAGTCTATAACCAGAGCTGTAGCAGCCCCATGTCTATACTGGGTTGGTAGTCTATAACCAGAGCTGTAGCAGCCCCATGTCTATACTGGGTTGGTAGTCTATAACCAGAGCTGTAGCAGCCCCATGTCTATACTGGGTTGGTAGACTATAACCAGAGCTGTAGCAGCCCCATGTCTATACTGGGTTGGTAGACTGTAACCAGAGCTGTAGCAGCCCCATGTCTATACTGGGTTGGTAGACTATAACCAGAGCTGTAGCAGCCCCATGTCTATACTGGGTTAGTAGACTATAACCAGAGCTGTAGCAGCCCCATGTCTATACTGGGTTAGTAGACTATATCCAGAGCTGTAGCAGCCCCATGTCTATATCAAATCAAATCAAATGTATTTATAAAGCCCTTCTTACATCAGCTGATGTCACAGAGTGCTGTACAGAAACCCAGCCTAAAACTCCAAACAGCAAGCAATGCAGGTGTAAAAGCACGGTGGCTAGGAAAAACTCCCTAGAAAGGCCAAAACCTAGGAAGAGACCTAGAGAGGAACCAGGCTGTGAGGGGTGGCCAGTCCTCTTCTGGCTGTGGCGGGTGCAGATCTGTAACTGGGTTGGTAGTCTATGACTTCCTCTGTGGTGGAGAGTGATGGGAGAGGCCTAAATGAACAGATGACTGCAGTCAGCCTCGTCTCCACAAAAAGATGGGCCGACGTGAAGGTCACTACGTCGCAGGTGATGACAGTGAGAACATTTGTTAGTAAACAAATTAATCTTCTGAAAGGTCGCCATTTGTTTCACGCCGTCTTCTTCCCCCTCCCTCTGTCACCCTCATCCCGTCTTCTTCCCCCTCCCTCTGTCACCCTCATCCCGTCTTCTTCCCCCTCCCTCTGTCACCCTCCTCCCCTCCTCTTCCTCCCTTCCTCCACTCTTCGTTAACTTATCTCGCTGTACCGTGAGTTTCTCATGAGGAAAGCTTCCGCGGCTGCTGTCACTTTCGGGTCTTTGTACCGTCTGCCAGCCAGGCCCTGGCGAAAAAGCGCAGATTGTAGCATTATCAGCATTCGGCAGAAGTCGCCACCAACCTGATTGCTCCTCCATGGACGGCTGGTTTACAGCTGTCTCCGGACAGAAGCGAGTACCTGGCCTTGCATGCCAACGAAGACGGGCGTCAGCTTCCCCAACTGGCGCTCACTGGCCCTCTGCCCGATCGCCGTTCACGCCGCACCTACCGTGCAAGCCAGCGCTCGTCCTCCTCTGTCAGCCATGCCAGCGAGGAGGCTGTCACCCTTTCACTACTACAGGGCTTTTCTCTCCAACAACATTCAGAAGCACCTGGCCAGTGCTTCTGTTCCATTTGAAAACTCTGCAGCTGAGAAATGTAAAAGTATGCAGAAATGAGGAGAGGTTGTGGGATGTTGTTTGTCTAGGTGGCAGCCTGAGGATCTTTAATTGTTTCACTCCTCAACGCAGTTTTTTTTATGCTTGGCGCCAGGCTGGGATTTTGTTATAGTTGTCTACTCCGAATATGTATGTGACCCTCAAACATCCAAGCATGAGAGAAACACATACATACTGAATGTAGCAAGACAGTTCCTACTGCATATTTAAATATGTTGTGATCATGAATGGTGTAACACAGAACCTTGAAAGAGACAGCATGAATGGTGTAACACAGAACCCTGAAAGAGACAACATGAATGGTGTAACACAGAACCCTGAAAGAGACAGCATGAATGGTGTAACACAGAACCCTGAAAGAGACAGCATGAATGGTGTAACACAGAACCCTGAAAGAGACAGTATGAATGGTGTAACACAGAACCCTGAAAGAGACAGTATGAATGGTGTAACACAGAACCCTGAAAGAGACAGTATGAATGGTGTAACACAGAACCCTGAAAGAGACAGCATGAATGGTGTAACACAGAACCCTGAAAGAGACAGCATGAATGGTGTAACACAGAACCCTGAAAGAGACAGTATGAATGGTGTAACACAGAACCCTGAAAGAGACAGTATGAATGGTGTAACACAGAACCCTGAAAGAGACAGTATGAATGGTGTAACACAGAACCCTGAAAGAGACAGTATGAATGGTGTAACACAGAACCCTGAAAGAGACAGCATGAATGGTGTAACACAGAACCCTGAAAGAGACAGTATGAATGGTGTAACACAGAACCCTGAAAGAGACAGCATGAATGGTGTAACACAGAACCCTGAAAGAGACAGTATGAATGGTGTAACACAGAACCCTGAAAGAGACAGTATGAATGGTGTAACACAGAACCCTGAAAGAGACAGCATGAATGGTGTAACACAGAACCCTGAAAGAGACAGTATGAATGGTGTAACACAGAACCCTGAAAGAGAGAGTGAAAGAGAAAGAGAGGGACCCGAGAAAGACGAGGTAAAAGAGAGCAGGAGGAACGAATGAAAAAGAAGCGTGTAAAAAAATCTTTACTGACATGAACACGCTGTCACTGCTCTGATTAATGGCTGGCCGTGTCCTTGCCTGGTGTAAAGGTGTAGTGAGAGCACAGGCACTGACCTGAAACTAATAACATTGGACTGGAACAAGCCATCCAACCTGAGTGTGCGTGCTCTGTACTGTTGTATGTACTAGCAGTGGTGAGAGGAAGATACGACCACAGAGACCTTAAGAGGCAGGGTAGCAGGTCACTATGTCCCTATCAAGGCCTTTGACCTGGAGGCAGGGTAGCAGCTCAACAATGTCCCTATCAAGGCCTTTGACCTGGAGGCAGGGTAGCAGCTCAACAATGTCCCTATCAAGGCCTTTGACCTGGAGGCAGGGTAGCAGCTCAACAATGTCCCTATCAAGGCCTTTGAACTCACTTCCCAGCTAGCACATTTGGTTCCTTGGAAGATGTGGGAACGTATGTTTTCGGTTCCAAATTGGTTGTAGGAACGAAGCCGTTTCCTGACCGGTAAAAATTTACTTTCTTTAAATGTTCTGAGAACAGAATAAATGTTTTGCCTGTTCTGAGAACGTTTTACTCTGGTTCCAGGGAGGTTCTGAGAACGTTTTACTCTGGTTCCAGGGAGGTTCTGAGAACTTTTTACTCTGGTTCCAGGGAGGTTCTGAGAATGTTTTACTCTGGTTCCAGGGAGGTTCTGAGAATGTTTTACTCTGGTTCCAGGGAGGTTCTGAGAACGTTTTATTCTGGTTCCAGGGAGGTTCTGAGAACGTTTAACTCTGGTTCCTTGAAGGTTTTCCTTGGAGGGTTTATTTACGCTCGGAGAATGGAAATTAGGTTATTTGGAGGTTTTTGAATTACCTCCTTAAAACTTTGGCCGAATGTTTCAATATGACTTTTGAAACCACTGATAGCTCTTTTTGGGTACACTTTTTTTTTAACCTCAAGCACAGATAGGACACATGGAAATTAATTTCCTTAGCCATTAATCATGCAAATCACATTATTGTACACGGCATCAGTGAGATTCAAACCTCTAATCTTCTGTTTTCTATCCATGGAATTAGTCAACAACACCAACAGGATGAGCTAGCATGCCATGCTTTTTGTCTAGTCAAACAGACCCCTTTTCAAAGGAAAGTAGCATTCATTAAGATCAGGTGTGGCCAATTAGAGGGTGCGGCCAACACACCTAAACACACTTAACAAGATAGAGGATAGAGAGAGTTTGTTGAAGCGAAGAACAGAATGTATATGTTTTTAAATAACATTCTTAGACCGTTCTCTGAACGTTACTAAATGTCTTGTATTTTTATGGAAAGTTTTCTTAACGTTCTTTGAACAATTTGAAAACATTACTCTAAATAGAGCTATGAGGAAACCGGTAGGAAACGTTATGCTGAAGTTCTGAAATTCCCACAGAAGAATGTTGTTTTTTAACGTTCTTGGAACAATTTGAGAACATAACTTTAAATAGAACCATGAGGAAACCTGCAGGAAATGTTATGCTGAAGTACTGAAATTCCCACAAAAGAATGTTGTTTCTTAACGTTCTCTGAACTATTTGAGAACATTCCCTATGTCAAACAATTTGGAGAACATTCCTAGAATATTACCAAAATTGAATGTAACCATGTTTAAACTTTTAGGAAGTGTTCTGTTACAGTAATGAAATACCAAGAAAATATATTTTTTGTCAAGTTCTTTAAATGTGCTGAGAATGTTCCAAAGCCAAGCAACTATCCTGCACCATTCCCAGAAAGTTGTGGGAAGGTTGTATACAAAATAACCACAAGACAATCAAGCGAGGGATAGAATGGGAAAAAGCACTGGCTTCCAGGTACAGATTTAGAATTTGAGGGTTGTACAGTTGAAGTCGGAAGTTTACATACACCTTAGCCAAATACATTTCAACTCAGCTTTCACAAATCCTAGTAAATCCTAGTAAATTTTTTAGGTCAGTTAGGATCACCACTTTATTTTAAGAATGTGAAATGTCAGAATAATAGTAGAGAGAATTATTTATTTCTGCTTTTATTTATTTCATCACATTCCCAGTGGGTCAGAAGTTTACATCAATTAGTATTTGGTAGCATTGCCTGTAAATTGTTTAACTTGGGTCAAATGTTTCGGGTAGCCTTTCACAAGCTTCCCACAATAAGTTGGGTGAATTTTGGCCCAATTCCCCCTGACAGAGCTGTAGGCCTCCTTGCTCGCACATGCTTTTTCAGTTCTTCCCACAAATCTTCTATGGGATTGAGGTCAGGGCTTTGTGATGGCCACTCCAATACCTTGACTTTGATGTCCTTAAGCGATTTGGCCACAACTTTGGAAGTATGCTTGGGGTCATTGTCCATTTGGAAGACCCATTTGCGACCAAGCTTTAACTTCCTGACATGTCTTGAGATGTTGCTTCAATATATCCACATAATTTTCCTGCCTCATGATGCCATCTATTTTGTGAAGTGCACCAGTGCCTCCTGCAGCAAAGCACCCCCACAACATGATGCTGCCACCCCCGTGCTTCACGGTTGGGATGGTGTTCTTCGGCTGGCAAGCTTCCCCCTTTTTCCTCCAAACATAAGGATGGTCATTATGGCCAAACAGTTCTATTTTTGTTTCATCAGACCAGAGGACATTTCTCCAAAAAGTACGATCTTTGTTCCCATGTGCAGTTGCAAACCGTAGTCTAGCTTTTTTATGGCGGTTTTGGAGCAGTGGCTTCTTCCTTGCTGACCGGCCTTTCAGGTTATATCGATATAGGACCCGTTTTACTGTGGATATAGATACTTTTGTACTTGTTTCCTCCAGCATCTTCACAAGGTCCTTTGCTGTTGTTCTGGGATTGATTTGCACTTTTCGCTCCAAAGTACATTAATCTCTAGGAGACCGAACGTGTCTCCTTCCTGAGCGGTATGACGGCTGCGTGGTCCCATGGTGTTTATACTTGCGTACTATTGTTTGTACAGATGAACGTGGTACCTTCAGGCGTTTGGAAATTGCTCCCAAGGATGTACCAGACTTGTGGAGGTCTACAATTTTGGCTGATTTCTTTTGATTTTCCCATCATGTCAAACAAAGAGGCACTGAGTTTGAAGGTAGGCCTTGAAATACATCCACAGGTACACCTCCAATTGACTCAAATGATGTCAATTAGCCTATCAGAAGCTTCTAGAGCCATGACATAATTTTCTGGAATTTTCCAAGCTGTTTAAAGGCACAGTCAACTTAGTGTATGTAAACTTCTGACCCACTGGAATTGTGATGCAGTGCATTGTAAGTGAAATAATCTGTCTGTAAACAATTGTTTACAATTACTTGTGTCATCCTAACCGACTTGCCAAAACTATAGTTTGTTAACAAGACATTTGTGGAGTGGTTGAAAAACTAGTTTTAATGACTCCAACCTAAGTGTATGTAAACTTCCGACTTCAACTGTATATTGTGTCCACTAGGTTTCTATTTCTTCTTCTGTTTCTTAGCTCAGATGTGGTTTTGGTCTTGATGGTTGAGGTAAACAGGTCTGAAAATTAGGCTGCGAAGAGCATAGTAATCGTGGTGAACCCTTCACATACTTTAAACTTGAGCATTTATAGGTTGTAGTTTGTTTAAACTATAATGGTCGCTGGGAGCTACACATGGACAGACACTGAACAAGATGACAATACTTGTAGCTATTTTTCATCTAGCTATTACAACAGTAAGCTACACCATACAACACCACCCAAAGCACAATTGCCTTTTTTATTTTCGGTAATTATATTTTTATTCCAGTTTTACATTCAGGTTTGGCCTCCGTTGTGAACAATATACACATAACACTACAACATGAGACACTCAAAGGACTGCTTCTGAGACTGCATGACACCCTAACACATTACAAAATATTACACGTTTCGCCTTTCAAACAATTTCAAATAAAACCACGGAGGTTTCTTCAACTCATTTGTTAGTCCAACATTTGCCAAAACATCCTTCCCGCCGTGCCTGTATTGCTGAGGGGGACAGGAAGCCAACAGCTGGGCCATAATGGAGCTCTCAGGCACTTGTTCTCCCATGTAGAGCCAGCCCCTATCTGTTCACCACCAGATGTTACATGGTTTCCTTCCAAATCAACGCAGGGAACACACGCATGCACGTGCGCACACACACACACACACACACACACACACACACACACACACACACACACACACACACACACACACACACACACACACATATTCAATTGATGATTACAGAGTGACGGCGAGGTTAATTGCTGGTTTGGTGTTTATTTCCTTGTGAGGTCCTGTCACTAATTTATGCTGTGTTATTGTAAGTCAGATTGGCAGTGAGGGGCGGGGATACAGAATCTGGTGATAGGTAAACCTTTTCCTCAGTCCGACTGAATGAAAACCAACAGATCAGAGGCTCTTGACTCTGATGCTGTGGATGTGCTACAAAAGGACAGTGTAGCGTTGAGAACTGGTTATCTGTGGATGTGCTTCAAAAGGACAGTGTGGCGTTGAGAGTGAAGTGGTTATATGTGGATGTGCTTCAAAAGGACAGTGTGGCGTTGAGAGTGAAGTGGTTATCTGTGGATGTACTTCAAAAGGACAGTGTGGTGTTGAGAGTGAAGTGGATTTACTGTACAGTACAAAAACAAAACTGCAACAAACCATTAAAGGGGAGATAGGCAATAAGCCATCAATGTCCTGTTCCCTGCCTCTCTCACCAGACCCCCTATCAACTACATTGGGTTGCCAGTTTTCAACGCCTCATCCCCACCATCATCACTACAGTAACGATTAACCATGACAGACTGCAGTCTACGGGGAGCTCATGTAGCTCTGCTGTGATCTCCTGTGGGGATGTTATGGGAGATAGAATGTTTGTCCAGTCCAACCACTGGAGCTTCCTACAGTAGACCTCAGGGATGACTGGGTCTGAAACAGAGAAACAGAGAGAGTAGGTGGACAATTCTACCTCCCATAAGAGGTATGGTGTAAACAACACAGACTGCCTCCCTTCTAGACTGCCTGTCTCCCTTCTAGACTACCAGCCTCCCTTCTAGACTACCAGCCTCCCTTCTAGACTGCCTGTCTCCCTTCTAGATTACCAGCCTCCCTTCTAGACTGCCTGTCTCCCTTCTAGATTACCAGCCTCCCTTCTAGACTACCTGTCTCCCTTCTAGACTACCTGCCTCCCTTCTAGACTACATGTCTCCCTTCTAGACTACCAGCCTCCCTTCTAGACTACATGTCTCCCTTCTAGACTACCTGTCTCCCTTTTAGACTACCAGTGTCCCTTCTAAACTACCTGTCTCACTTCTAGACTACCTGTCTCCCTTCTAGACTACATGTCTCCCTTCTAGACTGCCTGTCTCCCTTCTAGACTATCTGGCTCCCTTATAGACTACCTGTCTCCCTTCTAGACTACCAGACTCCCTTCTAGACTACATGTCTCCCTTCTAGACTACCAGTCTCCCTTCTAGACTACCTGTCTCCCTTCTAGACTACCAGTGTCCCTTCTAGACTACTGTCTCCCTTCTAGATTACACCTGTCTCCCTTCTAGACTACATGTCTCCCTTCTAGACTACATGTCTCCCTTCTAGACTACCAGCCTCCCTTCTAGACTACCAGACTCCCTTCTAGACTACATGTCTCCCTTCTAGACTACCAGACTCCCTTCTAGACTACCTGTCTCCCTTCTAGACTGCCTGTCTCCCTTCTAGACTACCAGCCTCCCTTCTAGACTACCAGACTCCCTTCTAGACTACCTGTCTCCCTTCTAGACTGCCTGTCTCCCTTCTAGACTACCAGCCTCCCTTCTAGACTACCAGCCTCCCTTCTAGACTACCAGTGTCCCTTCTAGACTACTGCCTCCCTTCTAGACTACCTGTCTCCCTTCTAGACTGCCTGTCTCCCTTATAGATTACACCTGTCTCCCTTCTAGACTACCTGTCTCCCTTCTAGACTACTGTCTCCCTTCTAGATTACACCTGTCTCCCTTCTAGACTACATGTCTCCCTTCTAGACTACATGTCTCCCTTCTAGACTACTGTCTCCCTTCTAGATTACACCTGTCTCCCTTCTAGACTACCTGTCTCCCTTCTAGACTACTGTCTCCCTTCTAGATTACACCTGTCTCCCTTCTAGACTACCTGTCTCCCTTCTAGACTACCTGCCTCCCTTCTAGACTACATGTCTCCCTTCTAGATTACATGTCTCCCTTCTAGACTACATGTCTCCCTTCTAGACTACCAGCCTCCCTTCTAGACTACCAGACTCCCTTCTAGACTACATGTCTCCCTTCTAGACTACCAGACTCCCTTCTAGACTACCTGTCTCCCTTCTAGACTGCCTGTCTCCCTTCTAGACTACCAGCCTCCCTTCTAGACTACCAGACTCCCTTCTAGACTACCTGTCTCCCTTCTAGACTGCCTGTCTCCCTTCTAGACTACCAGCCTCCCTTCTAGACTACCAGCCTCCCTTCTAGACTACCAGTGTCCCTTCTAGACTACTGCCTCCCTTCTAGACTGCCTGTCTCCCTTATAGATTACACCTGTCTCCCTTCTAGACTACCTGTCTCCCTTCTAGACTACTGTCTCCCTTCTAGATTACACCTGTCTCCCTTCTAGACTACATGTCTCCCTTCTAGACTACATGTCTCCCTTCTAGACTACTGTCTCCCTTCTAGATTACACCTGTCTCCCTTCTAGACTACCTGTCTCCCTTCTAGACTACTGTCTCCCTTCTAGATTACACCTGTCTCCCTTCTAGACTACCTGTCTCCCTTCTAGACTACCTGCCTCCTTCTAGACTACATGTCTCCTTCTAGACTACCTGTCTCCCTTCTAGACTACATGTCTCCCTTCTAGACTACCAGCCTCCCTTCTAGACTACCAGACTCCCTTCTAGACTACATGTCTCCCTTCTAGACTACCAGACTCCCTTCTAGACTACCTGCTCCCTCTAGACTGCCTGTCTCCTTCTAGACTACCAGCCTCCCTTCTAGACTACCAGACTCCCTTCTAGACTACCTGTCTCCCTTCTAGACTGCCTGTCTCCCTTCTAGACTACCAGCCTCCCTTCTAGACTACCAGACTCCTTCTAGACTACCTGTCTCCCTTCTAGACTGCCTGTCTCCCTTCTAGACTACCAGCCTCCCTTCTAGACTACCAGCCTCCCTTCTAGACTACCAGTGTCCCTTCTAGACTACTGCCTCCCTTCTAGACTACCTGTCTCCCTTCTAGACTGCCTGTCTCCCTTATAGATTACACCTGTCTCCCTTCTAGACTACCTGTCTCCCTTCTAGACTACTGTCTCCCTTCTAGATTACACCTGTCTCCCTTCTAGACTACATGTCTCCCTTCTAGACTACATGTCTCCCTTCTAGACTACTGTCTCCCTTCTAGATTACACCTGTCTCCCTTCTAGACTACCTGTCTCCCTTCTAGACTACTGTCTCCCTTCTAGATTACACCTGTCTCCCTTCTAGACTACCTGTCTCCCTTCTAGACTACCTGCCTCCCTTCTAGACTACATGTCTCCCTTCTAGACTACATGTCTCCCTTCTAGATTACACCTGTCTCCCTTCTAGATTACACCTGTCTCCCTTCTAGACTACCTGTCTCCCTTCTAGATTACACCTGTCTCCCTTCTAGACTACATGTCTCCCTTCTAGACTACATGTCTCCCTTCTAGATTACACCTGTCTCCCTTCTAGATTACACCTGTCTCCCTTCTAGACTACCTGTCTCCCTTCTAGATTACACCTGTCTCCCTTCTAGATTACACCTGTCTCCCTTCTAGACTGCCTGTCTCCCTTCTAGACTACCAGCCTCCCTTCTAGACTACTGTCTCCCTTCTAGATTATACCTGTCTCCCTTCTAGACTGCCTGTCTCCCTTTTAGACTACCAGCCTCCCTTCTAGACTGCCTGCCTCCCTTCTAGATTACCAGCCTCCCTTCTAGACTACATGTCTCCCTTCTAGACTACATGTCTCCCTTATAGACTACCAGTGTCCCTTCTAGACTACCTGTCTCCCTTCTAGACTACCAGTGTCCCTTCTAGACTACCTGTCTCCCTTCTAGACTACCAGTGTCCCTTCTAGACTACCTGTGTCCCTTCTAGACTAGCAGTGTTATCATGTCCAGGAACGTGCACAGTCTGCACACCATTTGATCTATATCTCTTGGCTCGTGCACACTCTCCAGGATGGCGCTCACGCTCAGGTGAGCAGCATCAGTACAGGCCCCAGGGCTCAATGGATGTAGCACCTGGAGAATTACCTCAGCACGGGAAAGGTGAACTCAGCCCGCATGCTGTCTCTCCACACACATTTCAGACATGGAATGCTACGCAATGTGCTTCACAAACACACCCATACACTTCTCTTTTACACACACACACACACAGAGAGAGAGAGAGAGAGAGAGAGAGAGAGAGAGAGAGAGAGAGAGAGAGAGAGAGAGAGAGAGAGAGAGAGAGAGAGAGAGAGAGAGAGAGAGAGAGAGAGAGAGAGAGAGATGCAACCGTACTTGACCTCAACAGCTATTACAAATTTAACATTTATTTGTGGTATGTGTTTGATAAGCAAAATGCCATAGTGTGTTGCATGAAGACAGCATATTTTATTAATCATCTGTCACTGGTTTAAAATGAATAGAATAGAACACTAAAACCACTCCCTTGTCAAAGCTGTCATCTGCAGTTTGGAACCATCTCCAGGAACATAGATTGCTTTTTAATTAGTGCTCACTATGTGTGTGTGTGTGTGTGTGTGTGTTTTTGAAAACATTCATACGCCGATAATTACATCCTCTAATCTACCCCTTGCCAGTAGCATCATGTAGCCGGCTAATTGAATTAATTGAGAGTAGATGTTTCTAAGTATGTCATTGATTTAATTCATATAATTCATGCTATGCTCATTCCTGTTAAAGCCGAAGAGAGACAAGACTAGTCCTGTTTCTTTTGCATTCATTGCGACTTGATGAATGTCCCGTTCTGTCACTGATCAATGCACGTCTTGAGTCCAAACATCTGCCAACCAAATGGAAACTCATTGGGTCCTGCATGCTGTAACTCCACTACCCTCTCTCTCTCTCTCTCTCTCTCTCTCTCTGGTCCATCACCAACCCACCGCCATTACCGACGCATCTCAACTCTTTTATTGAGCGTGGGGCTATCATGGCCCGCTTGTCTTATTCAAATTGGACACGGCCGGGACCGGTCTCTCTTCATGATGAGGGTGATAATGTAAGAGCCTCTTAGCTTCAAACACCATTTAATTTGGAGATTAGGCAAATAAACGTCATTACACACCCTCTCTTTCAACCGCAGGCTGGGGTGATTTGGGTGTAATGCCCCTCATTCATGTGAAATGGACTATAAAGGAAGTGGGTTGTGTAGCCCTGCTTTTAAACATCTCCACTTTCCCTTGTTCTATCTTCATGGGACAAGACTGATCAGCTGGCTCCAATTTCTTCCGTTTTTTTGATGGGACTCGATATTGCTATCAGGCAAGATCAAACTGGCTCAAGTCCTGCACTAGTTTTAATCAAATGTGCAGTCAAAATGATGAGCTACATTGACTGAAATTATTTAGTTCTAATTACAAACAGATGGGAGTCTTTATTTGCACCAAGGGCGACTGAACAAGGGAAATGCTGTGTGAACAAGAATAATTAAGGAGTTGGGCACAGTGTTTTTTTTGTCGTTTGGGTTTAAATAATCAACACTTTTATGTTAATTTAATCTCATTTAATTATATACTTACAGAATGTTTTTCAAACGGCAATGTATCCACCTCCAAGGCTTGAGGTTGTGAGTAGCACACATATTTACTATTTATTTACTGGGGCCTTAAATTGTTTGTTTTATAGAGTAGAACTGCACACCAGTGCGTAACAGAAATTCTCTCTCTACCTGCTGAGTGTTCTGCCACCTCCCGGGCAGCTCACCGGGTTGCCACTAGTAACTTGTCAAGTGAATCCTACTGTTTTCCGCTTCTGGTTGCCGTTCTTCTTATTTGCATAATGTATGGATGATAACTCTTGAACATATGCATAGAAATAAGCCTCCCGCAACGAGACGCCGGTGAGAGAAAAAGTATCCTTCTAGATGATATTGTCACACTATAAGATGTTTATCTTTCAGGCTTCACAGAAGTATTTTGCATTTGTCGTAAGCCTACATTGAAAATGATGCAGACAATTACATTGATGGAAGCTACAATATTAAAGCTGATCTACCCCCTAGTGCCCTTTTGGCTAAGGTTCCGTACAACATTAAACGAGCCAAGAGCAAGTTTGTTTACAACGTCATCAGTAGGCTAAGTAAGCTATTGTTTTCTTGGTTTAAAATCGTTTGTTGCCACTGGAGGCCTAACTAAGGTACTTGATTAAAGGCGCACAGGTTTTCCATTTTACTGCAGTGGGCTAAATCAGGGTCACACAGAGTGTTTCTGGGTAGTCTTAAACAAATCTACTTTGAAACAAAAGTCTACACCTCACACACATGGTTATGGGCTTAAAGAAAGAAGACACCTGTACCATGTCAGATATAGAGTTTAAACGTATTCAATTTTGGGTTTCACTTAGAAACACTGGATTTTCTGCTGTTTTTTTTAATAATGTTTATTAATTATGAAATTATGAAAAATATTAATAACATTCCACCCGCGAGGCCACTAGGTCATTTGACTGCAGGACAGGGCTACACTATCACAGGTCTTCCTTTAAAGTTAAACCATCTATGCATAGACAAACATTTCTACAAGCCCTGTGCAGTTCACCTGATAAGCTGTAGAGGTCCCTGCAGTTCACTTGATAAGCTGTAGAGGTCCCTGCAACCTGGATTTACATTGAGACCTGATTGAAACGCTCCTCTCTGACAAGATTCACTGTTGTCATCTGATTCTGGAACTTTGGTCATCTTAGATCACCATGGTTACACCTCAAATAAAATACCCAACCAAAATATTCAACTAAACCACCCAAATTAAAACATTTCAATAAACAAAATAGCTTGTGCTTTCTTCAACCCAACTGTTATTTTATGTGAACAGCTTGTATTTCTACCCTGTCTGATTCAGCTGACTTCAAAATAAGTTTTGCTTTATTTATGCCGGTGTTTTTTTATGCATGACGTTTTTGCTGAGGGCAGAAAAAGTAACCCCCCTTATCTTTCTATTTATCCAATTGATTTTAGGGCTGCTTTGCTTTGACGTGAAACTATGCCAGAAGTGTCACTTAGACGAATCACTGTTAGCCCAGGCTGGCATAGCGTCATCCCCGCGACAGAAGGGAGAATTCCACGCGGATCAAATAAATACAGCTGTGAAGTAATTAGTTGTATTCCCAAGGAGCCCATTGCCGACACGCTAAAGATGGCAGGGATTGGCCAGCTTACCCGCTAGCAGCTTTGATCAATTTAAAACAGCAACCAGGAAGTGGCTGGGTTACAACCCAGGTGGCTATTAATGACATCACTGTGGCTACAAGCTAATAGATTTAAGCCATGGGATCGGTCTATGAGAGGGAAAACAATAGTTGTCAGCTGGTTATGGAGATGATGGTGTGCTTCCTCAAGGGATAGTTGAAGCACATTATAAATTCACCTCATTTTATTATGCATAACTAGCAATATCCACTGATTACTTGCTATGAGTCAATGAAACAGGGTACATTTATATTTTGTGCCGACTTTCCCTTTAAAGGGGCATTTTACTCCATTCTTTTTTTTTTGATGTAGTCTTCATTTGTCCACTTGATTCAGTACCTGAGAATTGTGTGTGTCAACATTCAAGTTTTGAAAATCTATCGCTTTCAGTCTCCTGATGGACAAAATCAAGCGAGAGTGAAACCGATCATGATAATGTGTAAATGCGTTATGATATAGGTCAGAGAGCCACCAGAAGTGTAATACATATTCATTTTGCCTTTAGATGTGTCAAAGGTGTTGATTAAGCTAACATAACCTAGCTCCATGTTGGGTCAACCTATCTGGCTGGTGTAAAACCTACATCACTCAAATATGTTTTTGGGACAACAAACGCCTTCATGTGACTGATGTTGTTGTAGCTCACATGGAAGCATATGGGTTTCGACATAACAAGGACACGGAAATAGACATAACAAGGACATGGAAATAGCCATTTTAAAGCATGAGTGGTACTGTACTCTAGTAAAAACCGCATCCTTCAATAATCAGACCATGCTTTGATCTGTTGTAATAACCTTCATTCCAAATAGACCTTCCAAATGAACCCCTTCAAATTCACCAAGACAAGGAGTGGTATATTCTTCCACACAATACTGCAGCGACATGTAATGCTGCATCCGCACCAAATGGGAAGCCGTCGTTTTGCCCCGGCAATTACAGTCCCCTTCAGAAACGGGGGTATTTATGCCTAGCAGTTAGCCATGCATTGATTTAATATGTTTCTAATCAGGACATACAGCTTCAGGGCCTAAAATGTTAATTTTTCCTCCTGCTTACAAAGTAGCCTTTGATTTTCTGTCATGCCCATAATTACTGTGTTTTGCCACTAGATAGGAGAGCTTTGTGTCGTCTAATTACGAGGTAATCATCGCCGTAGCACGTTGTTCTCACCTTTTTGTCTTTACTCGGCAGCACCCATCTCCCTGCCTGGGAGGCCATGGCTCCAAACTATTAACTCCTGTTCTAATTCACACTGTGACACTGTTAAGAACGTGTGTGTGTGTGTGTGTGTAGTGTGTGTGTGTGTGTGTGTGTGTGTGTGTGTGTGTGTGTGTGTGTGTGTGTGTGTGTGTGTGTGTGTGTGTGTGTGTGTGTGTGTGTGTGTGTGTGTAGTGTGTGTGTGTGTGTGTGAGGGGGAGAGAGACTGTAATTGTTGTGGTATCAGTGCTGTTAATTACTGGAGTAAACGGTTCAACTACTGCCAGAGCTCTTTGTGGTGGCTGAGGGGGCGGCAGAGAGGGGTGGAAAATTGGGTTTTTACCATCTGGGGACCCGGAGAGAGGGAAGAGAGCGGGAGACCAGTGGCATAGAAGAGTCCAATCGGTGGCTAGAGCCTGAGGGCCCGGGGTCCATATGGAGCCAGCACTTTGCCTACGCTTTATTGCACACCTAGCTGTTTTAATCAATGGCAAGCCTGTTCACCAAGCCTGGAGCTTCAGAGGTTGTTTCTCAGTGTCACACTAGCTCTGCTTTACATGGCTCTCCCTCCTTCTCCTCTGCTTTCTCCTCCCGTAACGTAATGACTGCACTGCACTTCTGGACCACCGGGGGTTTCTCTGGTGACTTCAGAGCTGGATGGGTGTAGACGGGGAGAGGTTTGCCTTTGTGTTGTAGACCAGAATGTTCCATTTGGGGACTGAGATTTCACATGAGTGAGTCAGGAAATGGAGGCTAGGGTCATAGACTTATATCACCACTCAAACTTTCTCTCCCTGTATCACAGCTAGGGTTGTAAAATTCCCGGGAGCTTTCAATAAATTCCCTGGTTTTCCAGAAGTCCTGGTTGGAGGATTCCGGATTTCCTGCTTATTCCCTCCTGATTCCAGAAGGAAAACCCTAGGAATGTTTTGGAAGTTCCTGGAATTCTGCAACCCTAGCCACAGCAGGACATTTACAGCACTGTACTGGGAAGTGAACACTAACTGTTTTGGCATCAAGCCCTTAGAATCAAGCACCATTGCTGTTCTGATCCGTTTGAACACTTTCTTGGTTAATAGGTTTGAGGAGCCATTTTGGATGGTGTTGATGACATCCTAAACCCCTGGACCAGCTGTATTCTCTCTCGGTCCTCTTCGGAAGCCCACATTAGCTCTGAGTGTTAGTTGTTATGGTCCCCCTCAGACCGCCGTGTGTATGGAGTGTGTTACGGTGTGTGTGGGGCCCCTGCCAAGCAGCAGGCTGTGTGCATATTGTTTAATTATTGCCTGTGCTGGGGGCCCCAGCGTGAACTAAGGCTCTGAGAACAACACACACTAACCTATGTGGAATGAGAAAGAGGAAATAAACCCACTTTCTCCAGCTCTCACCTCTTTCTCTGTCTCTCTCTATTTCTTTCTTTCTGTCTTTATCTTTCGCTCTTTTTTCTTTCTCTCTCTCTTTATTTTCTCTCGTTCTTTCTCTCTCTCTCTCTCTCTCTCTCTCTCTCTCTCTCTCTCTCTCTCTCTCTCTCTCTCTCTCTCTCTCTCTCTCTCTCTCTATCTCTTTATTTATTTCTCTCTTCCTTTCTTTCTGTGTCTGTGTGTGTGTGTATTAATGCAGGGATCACACTCAGCATATCTGTGTTGTATAACACATGCCTTATGGTGTAAACCAGGCTGTTTAGCCTGAAATAAATCATATCAATTGCCTTGGCTCTGCCCTATTTCCCATTGTTGAAGTGCTGTGGTGTCCATTTATTGTGGGCGTCCCCACAACAGTTTTCCCCACACCGCTGTGTGCTTTATGGCTGGTGAAACAGGCCAGGGCAGTATCCAGGGTCTGACCTCTAGTGTTAACTGTCTTAACATTAAACCAGGGCCATTTCATCTGTGGACATTTTTACAGTGACATATTTTTATTCTAATAGTTGAATTAGGAACATTGCTGTAGAGAAGTCCTCAGACAGACAGCTTCATATCAATGCTTCTCAAAAGGGTTGTCATTGTTTTTCTAGCTTGCCATTGCCCAATGCTCAACCAACAGTAATTCTGGTGAACTACTGTATATACTGTACATTAAGAGTTAAAAAGGCTAGATGACTATCATAACTGTCTCTATAGAAATCACAATACCTCATCTTCTCATTCATCCATCCATTGAACTCAATAGCAGCTTGGCATTTCCACTGTCACATTACTCACAAAGCCAGGTCGACAACGGAGTGAATTCTGTGCTTGTACAGATTACAGTCCTCTTCTCTGTCTGTTGCGTTTGTGATTAAATTCAGCAAGCTGCTGGTCTCTGTGTCCAGCCACCCTCAATTACCATCTAGGGAGAGTGTCTCGGAAAGCTTAACACAGCAATTAACAACATAATTAAGTGCCAAAGCCATTGTGGCGTTTCTCCAGCCTAGGAACAAGAGCAGTATTGATCAGAGGGATTGCCAGTTGGCCCCTGATTGATCGCACAGATTGATTGGCTTGCATAGGCATTCGACAATGAAGAACGGGGAGTGTGTGTGTGTGTGTGTGTGTGTGTGTGTGTGTGTGTGTGTGTGTGTGTGTGTGTGTGTGTGTGTGTGTGTGTGTGTGTGTGTGTGTGTGTGTGTGTGTGTGCGTGCGTGCGTGCGTGCGTGAATGTGTGTGTACGCACGTGTGTGTGTGGTGTGTTTAAGATGTCAAACTGCTGTGTGACACACTGATAATGACCTGTCACACATTGCCTGGTCTCTCCCTGTTCAAGCAGCCACCCCTGGATCTGTGACACACGTCTGGTGTCAATCACACACACACACACTCACTCTTAAAGGCCTCAGGACGACATCTGAATTTTAAGTAACATCTGCAGTCCATTTAATCTAAATAGACTTGTGACAAGGTTGTGTCCCAACACTGCTGACTCTAACCAACATCACCGCTGACTCTAACCAACATCACTACTGACTCTAACCAACATCACTACTGACTCTAACCAACATCACTACTGACTCTGACCAACATCACTACTGACTCTAACCAACATCACTACTGACTCTAACCAACATCACTACTGACTCTGACCAACATCACTACTGACTCTAACCAACATCACTACTGACTCTGACCAACATCACTACTGACTCTAACCAACATCACTACTGACTCTAACCAACATCACTACTGACTCTAACCAACATCACTACTGACTCTGACCAACATCACTACTGACTCTAACCAACATCACTACTGACTCTGACCAACATCACTACTGACTCTAATCAACATCACTACTGACTCTAACCAACATCACTACTGACTCTAACCAACATCACTACTGACTCTGACCAACATCACTACTGACTCTAACCAACATTACTACTGACTCTAACCAACATCACTGCTGACTCTAACCAACATCAATACTGACTCTAACCAACATCACTGCTGACTCTAACCAACATCACTGCTGACTCTAACCAACATCACTACTGACTCTAACCAACATCAATACTGACTCTAACCAACATCACTGCTGACTCTAATCAACATCACTGCTGATACTAAGCAACATCCACACATGAGCTTCCATTGCAGCTAAAATGACACTACCGTTGCAATCTTTGTATTGCATGTTGATTTTGCATCTATGCCTGGTGACTGTGGTAGATATTGCTAATGGTACAGAAAAGATCCATCCCACTGCAGGTCCCTTCAATTATTTAACAGATGCAAAAGCAGCATTAAGTCAATGTGTTGCTGGTATCATATATCGCAGTACACTTTCATGATAATATGTTGACACCAAGGGAAAATGACAAAATTCACTACATTGGAGACTCCCCCCCCCACACACACACACACACGCATACACATACACACACACACGTACACATTACATACACATACACACACACACACACACACACCTCTAGCCAGTAGTCCCCAGGGAGCAGTTCCATTGAGTAGGTAGCAGCAGGGCAGGACCAGAGGATATGCGGGGAGGGAGGTTGGTGGTAAGACGGCAAATAAACTGCCATGTCTTATTGTGTCAATAAACTAATTCCCCTTTAAAGGCCTGACCTCTGACCTCTGCTAGCCCAACCAATTGAGGAGTGTGTCGGGGCCATGAGGTGATAACAAATGTCTTGAGGGGTGGGGGGTTACTGGGAATGGGTACTGGGGTGGACTCATTTCAAACAGGACCAGTTTGAACAGTTCACAGAGGTGAAATTGTATAATTTATTTTTGGCATCTAGACTACTTGACCTGCTCACGAGGCCCCGTCCGGTCTGAAAATTCATTGAATTCTTATGAGATCCTTATAAGGCATGGTGGTTTGTTGATTGATTTAAAATAGGATATTAACCATGTAAGCACCTAGCAATACACTGAACACTGAAAGTCAACATGTTCAACAGAATCTGGCTTTACCAAAACCAGGATATGAGACACAAAGACTGAGAGAACAAGAGATTTAAAATACTTTCCCCATCCCTCTCTCTTCCCCATCCCTCTCTCTTTCTCTCCCTCTCTTCCCCCATTCCTCTCTCTTTCTCTCCCTCTCTTCCCCCATTCCTCTCTCTTTCTCTCCCTCTCTTCCCCCATTCCTCTCTTTCTCTCCCTCTCTCTTCCCCATCCCTCTCTCTTTCTCTCCCTCTCTTCCCCCATTCCTCTCTCTTTCTCTCCCTCTCTTCCCCCATCCCTCTCTCTTTCTCTCCCTCTCTTCCCCATCCCTCTCTCTTTCTCTCCCTCTCTTCCCCCATTCCTCTCTCTTTCTCTCCCTCTCTTCCCCCATTCCTCTCTCTTTCTCTCCCTCTCTTCCCCCATTCCTCTCGCTTTCTCTCCCTCTCATCCCCATTCCTCTCTCTTTCTCTCCCTCTCATCCCCCATTCCTCTCTCTTTCTCTCCCTCTCATCCCCCATTCCTCTCTCTTTCTCTCCCTCTCTTCCCCCATTCCTCTCTCCTTCCCTCCCTCTCTTCCCCCATTCCTCTCTCTTTCTCTCCCTCTCTTCCCCCATTCCTCTCTCTTTCTCTCCCTCTCTTCCCCCATTCCTCTCTCCTTCCCTCCCTCTCTTCCCCATCCCTCTCTCTTTCTCTCCCTCTCTTCCCCCATCCCTCTCTCCTTCCCTCCCTCTCTTCCCCCATCCCTCTCTCTTTCTCTCCCTCTCTTCCCCATCCCTCTCTCCTTCCCTCCCTCTCTTCCCCATCCCTCTCTCTTTCTCTCCCTCTCTTCCCCCATTCCTCTCTCCTTCCCTCCCTCTCTTCCCCCATCCCTCTCTCTTTCTCTCCCTCTCTTCCCCCATTCCTCTCTTTTTCTCTCCCTCTCTTCCCCCATTCCTCTCTGTTTCTCTCCCTCTCTTCCCCCATTCCTCTCTCTTTCCCTCCCTCTCATCCCCCATCCTTCTCTGTTTCTCTCCTTATCTTCCTCTAGCTATCCTACAGAGCAACTACTGGTTCTCTCATCAGAGCTGCTACAGCCCAGACCAGTAGGATGAGTCCCCGGTGACAAATCCAACCCCTTCCATATCCAGCCAGCCACCCTCATAACCATCTCAGTCCCCCAGGCAGTGCAGGGGAATGGGCTTGGGCTAAATGGCTTTCTCGCCTTGGAGCCACTGCAGGCAGTTTTAGTACTGCTGGGATTTAGGCTGCATAGATACACCCAGTTTTTATCCACTCGAACAATACCAAGATATTTCTTAATTTCTTAATTTTTATTTGAGGGATTTGTGTGTATTGAGCTAGAAAGATATCATTTTGCTGCACCTTACATCTGAAAAATATGTGTACACAACCAATACAATTTGATTTAATTTGAAGATATCATTGGTTTTCTCTCAAACAGTCTGATCTGATAAGTTCATGCTACAGGCCTCCTCTGTTCAAGACTTGTATTGTAAGTCACTCAAGCTCAGAGAGAAAGGCCAGAGAAGATGACCTAGGAACAGCTTGACTCTATCTTTATCATTAAAGAAAGCTACCTTAAAAAGTAATACAGACCTTAGACCAGAACTTAGGGATAATTGGGTCTATCTTGTTCTACCACCAGAGGGTAGTGTTCTATGGACAGAATAGTGTGATGGAACAAGGACCAGACATTTAAAGGTTTCTAGGAATCTAACTAGATATAATACAAGGTGAGCATGTGTGTTTATGTCTCCACTCAGCAGTACATTGACAAAGAACTTAAATAGAAGTTGAATTAGCAGAATTGACCCCATCCCTGTTGCATTTCCAGTGTTATTAAAGCGGCCACATCAATTAGCTGTGGAGTCATTTCACATATTTACATTTTGCACTCAGGGCTACTTACAGTGGACAATACATCTTAATTATATTGCATCGTAGTCCACGCTAGGGTGAAAACATACCTTGACAAGGTGTGTGTGTGTGCCTGCGTGTGTTTGTGTGTGTGCCTGCGTGTTTTGTGTGTGTGCCTGCATGTGTGTGTGAGTGTGTGCCTACATGTGTTTGTGTGTGTGCCTGCGTGTTTTGTGTGTGTGTGTGCCTGCATGTGTGTGTGAGTGTGTGCCTACATGTGTTTGTGTGTGTGCCTGCGTGTGTTGTGTGTGTGTGTGCCTGCGTGTTTTGTGTGTGTGTGTGCCTGCATGTGTGTGTGTGTGTGCCTGCGTGTTTTGTGTGTGTGTGTGCCTGCGTGTTTTGTGTGTGTGTGTGCCTGCATGTGTGTGTGAGTGTGTGCCTACATGTGTTTGTGTGTGTGCCTGCGTGTGTTGTGTGTGTGTGTGCCTGCATGTGCTTGTGTGTGTGTGTGTGCCTGCATGTGTTTGTGTGTGTGTGTGCCTGCGTGTTTGTGCGTGTGCTTGTGTGTGTGCCTGCGAGTGTGTGTGCCTGCATGTGTGTGTGTGTGTGCCTGCGTGTGTGTGTGCCTGCATGTGTTTGTGTGTGTGCCTGCGTGTTTTGTGTGTGTGTGTGCCTGCATGTGTGTGTGAGTGTGTGCCTACATGTGTTTGTGTGTGTGCCTGCGTGTTTTGTGTGTGTGTGTGCCTGCATGTGTGTGTGAGTGTGTGCCTACATGTGTTTGTGTGTGTGCCTGCGTGTTTTGTGTGTGTGTGTGTGCCTGCGTGTGTTTGTGTGTGTGCCTGCATGTGTTTGTGTGTGTGCCTGCGTGTTTTGTGTGTGTGTGTGCCTGCATGTGTGTGTGAGTGTGTGCCTACATGTGTTTGTGTGTGTGCCTGCGTGTTTTGTGTGTGTGTGTGCCTGCATGTGTGTGTGAGTGTGTGCCTACATGTGTTTGTGTGTGTGCCTGCGTGTTTTGTGTGTGTGTGTGCCTGCATGTGTGTGAGTGTGTGCCTACATGTGTTTGTGTGTGTGCCTGCGTGTTTTGTGTGTGTGTGTGCCTGCATGTGTGTGTGAGTGTGTGCCTACATGTGTGTGTGTGTGTGCCTGCGTGTTTTGTGTGTGTGTGTGTGCCTGCATGTGTGTGTGAGTGTGTGCCTACATGTGTTTGTGTGTGTGCCTGCGTGTGTTGTGTGTGTGTGCCTGCATGTGCTTGTGTGTGTGTGTGTGCCTGCATGTGTTTGTGTGTGTGTGTGCCTGCGTGTTTGTGCGTGTGCTTGTGTGTGTGCCTGCGTGTGTGTGTGTGCCTGCATGTGTGTGTGTGTGTGCCTGCGTGTGTGTGTGCCTGCATGTGTTTGTGTGTGTGCCTGCGTGTTTTGTGTGTGTGGGTGCCTGCATGTGTGTGTGAGTGTGTGCCTACATGTGTTTGTGTGTGTGCCTGCGTGTGTTGTGTGTGTGTGTGCCTGCATGTGCTTGTGTGTGTGTGTGTGTGCCTGCATGTGTTTGTGTGTGTGTGTGCCTGCGTGTTTGTGCGTGTGCTTGTGTGTGTGCCTGCGTGTGTGTGTGTGTTTGTGCCTGCATGTGTTTGTATGTGTGTGTGTGTGCCTGCGTGTTTGTGCGTGTGCGTGCGTGTGTGTGTGTGTGTCTGCGTGTGTGTGTAGGTACAACAGGTACAGCCTGGACCTGCTCTGGTTCTTAGGGGAGGAACTTTTGCCCTGTAATTACACTGCTATTCCACGTTTCAGGAAACAGGTCAGTCTGGGACACTAACCTACTGCTGCTGCTTTGACCTGGCCAGAAACAGAGGAGTCTAGGACTGTTACATATGAACACATTGCTTTTATCTGGCCAGAAACAGAGGAGTCTAGGACTGTTACATATGAACACATTGCTTTTATCTGACCAGAAACAGAGGAGTCTAGGACTGTTACATATGAACACATTGCTTTTATCTGGCCAGAAACAGAGGAGTCTAGGACTGTTACATATGAACACATTGCTTTTATCTGACCAGAAACAGAGGAGTCTAGGACTGTTACATATGAACACATTGCTTTTATCTGACCAGAAACAGAGGAGTCTAGGACTGTTACATATGAACACATTGCTTTTATCTGGCCAGAAACAGAGGAGTCTAGGACTGTTACATATGAACACATTGCTTTTATCTGGCCAGAAACAGAGGAGTCTAGGACTGTTACATATGAACACATTGCTTTTATCTGACTAGAAACATAGGAGTCTAGGACTGTTACATATCAAATCAAATCAAACTTTATTTGTCACATGCACCGAATACAACAATAAGTAGACCTTCCTGTGAAATGCTTACTTACAAGCCCTTAACCAACAGTGCAGTTCAAGAAGAGTTAAGGAAATATTCATCAAATAAACTAAAGTAAAAAATTATAAAAATGAACACAATAAAATAACAATAACGAGGCTATATACAGGGGGTACCGGTACCGAGTCAATGTGTGGGGGTACAGGTTAGTCGAGGTAATTTGTACATGTAGGTAGGGGTGAAGTGACTCTGCATAGATAATTAACAGCGAGTAGCATCAGTGTACATAACAAATGGAGCAAAAGGGTCAATGTAATAGTCCGGTGGCCATTTTATTAATTGTTCTGCAGTCTTATGGCTTGGGGGTAGAAGCTGTCAAGGAGCCTTTTGGTCCTAGACTTGGCGCTCTGGTACCGCTTGCCGTGCGGTAGCATAAAAAAACGTCTATGACTTAGGTGACTGGAGTCTCTGACAATTTTTGGGGCCTTCCTCTGACACCGCCTATTATATAGGTCCTGGACGGCAGAAAGCTTGGTCCCAGTGATGTACTGGGCCGTACGCACTACCCTCTGTAGTGCCTTGCAGTCAGATGCCGAGCAGATGCCATACCAGGCGGTGATGCAACTGGTCAGGATGCTCTCAATGGTGCAACTGTAGAACCTTTTGAGGATCTGGGGACCCATGCCATATCTTTTTAGTTTCCTGATGAAGAAAATGTTTTGTTGTGCCCTCTTCACGACTTTCTTGGTGTGTTTGGACCATGATAGTTTGTTGGTGATGTGGACACCAAGGAACTTGAAACTCTCGACCCGCTCCATTACAGCCCCAATGTTAATGGGGGCGTGTTCGGCACTCCTTTCCCTGTAGTCCACGATCAGCTCCTTTGTCTTGCTCACATTGAAGGAGAGGTTTTTGTCCTGGCACCACACTGCCAGTTCTCTGACCTCCTCCCTATAGGCTGTCTCATCGTTGTTGGTGATCAGGCCTACCACTGTTGTGTTGTCACCAAACTTAATGATGGTGTTGGAGTCATGTTTGGCCACGCGTTCATGGGTAAACAGGGAGTACAGTAGCCCTGAGGGGCCCCCGTGTTGAGGATCAGCGTGGCAGACATGTTGTTGCCTACCCTTACCACCTGGGGGCGGCCCGTCAGGAAGTCCAGGATCCAGTTGCAGAGGGAGTTGCATTATTTAAAAATGTAACCTTTATTTAACTAGGCAAGTCAGTTAAGAACAAATTCTTATTTACAATGACGGCCTACCAGGGAAAACTGCCTTGTTCAGGGGCAGAACGACAGATATTTATCTTGTCAGCTCTGGGATTCAACCCAGCAACCTTTCAGTTACAGGCCCAATGCTCTAACCACTAGGCTACCTGCTGGCCCAGACTAGCACGGTTACATATGAACAAATCATCATAATGCCTTCATGAAAGACCTGTATAAAGATCTTCTCATTTCTAAATATCATCTAAACATTTGTAAACAAATGAAATCCTGATGAATCCAGCCTACAGAGACGTTAAATCTGAATCCAGTCTACAGAGACGTTAAATCTGAATCCAGTCAACAGAGACGTTAAATCTGAATCCAGTCAACAGAGACGTTAAATCTGAATCCAGTCTACAGAGACGTTAAATCTGAATCCAGTCTACAGAGACGTTAAATCTGAATCCAGTCAACAGAGACGTTAAATCTGAATCCAGTCTACAGATACGTTAAATCTGAATCCTTTCTACAGAGACGTTAAATCTGAATCCAGTCTACAGAGACGTTAAATCTGAATCCAGTCTACAGAGACATTAAATCTGAATCCAGTCTACAGAGATGTTAAATCTGAATCCAGTCTATAGAAACGTTAAATCTGAATCCATTCTACATAGACGTTATATCTGAATCCAGTATACAGAGACGTTGAATCTGAATCCAGTCTACAGAGACGTTGAATCTTAATCCAGTCTACAGAGACGTTGAATCTGAATCCAGTCTACAGAGATGTTGAATCTGAATCCAGTCTAATGAGATGTTGAATCTGAATCCAGTCTACAGAGATGTTGAATCTGAATCCAGTCTACAGAGATGTTGAATCTGAATCCAGTCTACAGAGATGTTGAATCTGAATTCAGTCTACAGAGATGTTGAATCTGAATCCAGTCTACAGAGATGTTGAATCTGAATCCAGTCTACAGAGATGTTGAATCTGAATCCAGTCTACAGAGATGTTGAATCTGAATCCAGTCTACAGAGACATTATATCCAGAAATATTAAAAATAGAACAGATGCAGTATGAGATGAGTCCCTGTGACCCTGAATTAAGATATCTGGCTAGTTTCCTAGTTTCATACAGTATGCTGTCAGACATTTCAATATTGAGACAGCATGGGGCATTAGAGGAAACCAAAGACTAGGGGAGGTAACACAACCCGCTGTTCTGGCCTATTACTGTAAAGAAGCCCCAACCCAGGGCCCAGTCCAGAACCACAGACCACAGACGTGGACAAACCTGTTTGTCTCTCAGCAGACCCATTTACATTTAAACCTGTTGCAAAGACGAAGAAAAAAAATCCTGTGCCGTCTATCTTTGGGGTGTATTCGAAGGCTAGTGGGTCGCATGTGTTTGCCCTTGTATTCCGTTCGGCATATTGTGGTGTAACGGAGCCTCAGCTGCCTGGATTGCGGCTTTTAATGAAAAAGTGGGGGGCCGAGGGGCGCCAGGTAAGACCCCAGAGCTCCTATTTCAGACGGCTTTGTTTCGGATGACAATGAGGAGCTGTGGTTTGATTCTTACAGACTGGGTAAATGGCCCTCTGGAGTCCGCCTATCACTCAGGACACACACACACACACAGTCTAATAATTAACTAGATGAGAGAGACGCCACAGTGATCGATATGTGTTCAAATCAGACTCTCCAGACAGAGATGTGATTTATTTATTAATGTAGTTACTTTGTCATATTTATCTTTTTACCTTTTTGCTATAACCAATTTTAGAGAAGAAATACCATGTACATGGTACTGGGGCCCAGAGGTCTAAGGCACTGCATCTCAGTGCTGGAGGCGCCACTACAGACCCTGGTTAGATCCCGGGCTGTATCACAACCGGCAGTGATCGGGAGTCCCATAGGGCGGCACACAATTGGCCCAACGTCGTCCAGCCGTCATTGTAAATAAGATTTAGTTCTTAACTGACTTGCCTGGTTAAATAAAGGTTCAATTAATAAATAAAAGAGGACGTTTTAATGATGAGTACCTAGTAATAACAATACCCAATATACTGTACAAGAATCATTACAGAGTAAAAAGACTGAAAAGTGTTTGGCGTGTGTGTGTGTGTGTGTGTGTGTGTGTGCACGTGTGTGCATGCATCCGCGTGTCTGTGTGCATGTACATTGTTGTGTGTGTGCACGTATACATGTAAAAACGCTGCTGAGCCATTATTGGTTGTCGTCGAGAGCAGAAGGTCAGAAAGCAAGTGGCCATTTGCATTTGATGGCAGGAGCATTTAGGTTGACGAATAGAATCTGCACGCTGCGACCACCGCCACCTGGCATTCAGTTATTAACACTTCCAACAGTGATTTATATGCCACTTCTCAACGAGCGAGAGCTATTCCAATATCATTCTGAAAATTAGCCCCTGTTTAACCATGAAAGTCTTCACTTGGCCTGACCCCCTCCCACCCCCAACACACTTTTAATGACATCATTTAAGCCAAGCCTGTGAATGAAGATACGTCAGGTGATATAGTTTCAGCTACTAAACCTCATCTAGGATCAGATGACTGCTTTCACTGCAAAGCACAGAATGCTTGAGGTGTAGACAGTACAGCAGACTACGTAGCAGTCTGGGTTTGTATCCAGAATATGTATCTACATATGGAATATGTACCTAGACATGGAATATGTACATAGACGTGGAATATGTACCTATATATATATATGACTAACAACAGACAGCATATACAATGACAGACAGTATTTACAACGACAGACATCATATACAACGACAGATAGCATATATATATATATATATATGACTAACGACAGACAGCATATACAATGAAAGACAGTATTTACAATGACAGACAGCATATACAACGACAGACAGCATATGTATATATATATATATATATATATATATATATATACTCCGGACCCCGACATTGCTCGTCCTAATATTTATATATTTCTTAATTCCATTATTTTACTTTCAGATGTGTGTGTATTGTTGAGAATTGTTAGATATTACTGCACTGCTGGAGCTAGGAACACAAGCAATAATATCTGCTAAATATGTGTATGTGACCAATAACATTGCATTTGATTTGATTTAATAATGATCAATCTCTGACAGTATTTGTCTTCATTGACTCTTAGGAGAATAGGTAAGATGATGACTAGTTGGTAGTTATGCTTCACTATCTTTACAACAACAAAAAGGTTATTCTGATCGATCACATAAATGGCAACTGTGTACTATGAGAAGTTAATCGTGCTAGAAGAATACTAGGCTAAACGGACACAGTGCCTTACAAAATATACGTTATACTACTGCTACCACGCAGGCCAACCAAGGTCCATACATCAACTTCTATTGAACTTTTACTTTCCACTGGAACTGTGGCGAAATGTCTTTTGTCGATCAAGCCTTGACAAAATAATTCAATGAAAAAAAGCACAAAAAAGATATTGAATGCTGTTTTATAATTACATTTAATTAATTTAGTTTCCGTATTTTTTCCTTGAGTTATATTGAATGTTCCACATCCAAGGACAGTTGTGTGGTTTTGCAGTTGGTGTATTGGTACAAGGCCGTACGGAACCATTATGTGACTTTAATAGCAAACCAACTCAGTGCCTTGTATTGGTGCAGTTTTCAAATTAATACAGAAAACCCAATTGGTCATTTTACGCAAAATGTGCTATTTCTCTGATAGATGAGACTGGATAATCATCACATGAATAATGAATGAACTAAATTCAATTTGCATGTGCGTATTCATACTTTGTGGCCACAGTCACAGCGTAGCCGTCATGATGCCCAAGCCTCACTAACGACCTTCATTGTTAGTGGTCCATCTGACTTGTTATGCTGCAACTTTGAGTCTCTGCACTACATCGACCATCTTTTACAGCCATCTCTGTATAGTTAAAAAATCTGTGACTATAGAGTGGGTGACATCACAGCTACCGTGATGTTGAAATATCTCTAGATGTTTTGTCATAAGGGTACCAGGCCTCCTGCCCTATTCTCATAGCCATAATCAAATCACACACTATGGCTAGCTAGCATGTTCTTATTTTGTAATGATTGTCTTTGTCAGAGATGACCTTTGCTCTAACTGTCTGGCGTTGGTCATCTAGCTACAATTGGAACTTGTTGCTTTGCGGTGTAGACCCAGTAGTTCTCAATACAAAACAATATACATGACTCTCAATTATGTTCACCCAGCTCTCTCTGTGTGGCCAATAACACCATATATGCATAGCCAAGGACATAGGCATCCCTTACAGGACAGTTAAGACTCTGAAATCTCTCCACAAGTCATGTACCTCATTCTCCATCAATTATTGACCTGGCAAATGCAGGTTTCAAAAGCTCCCAGACTTTCCGTTGATTTGTTTGATGAATATTTCAGAGGACAAACAGGCTACCTGACACTCAGCGATACCGAGGCAGCGTCGCTAGAGGTCAGTCAGGCCTTCTGGACACACACACATGGACACGGACAAAACCTAACCTTGACTCTAAACCTAACCCTTACACTAATCCTATTTCAAACATTAACCTGGAAACCTAACCTTAACTCTAAACCTAACCCTAGCTCCTAACCTTAACTCTAAAACTAACCCTAGCTCCTAATCCTAAAACTAACCCTGGCTCTTAACCCTAACACTAATTCTAACCTTAACCCTAAACCCCCTAGAAATAGAATTTGACCTTGAGGGGACTAACAAAATGTCCCCATTTGGTCAAAATTGTGTTTGTTTACTATTCTTGTGGGGTACAGTACAGTGCAGCATAGTATAGTATAGTACAGTACAGTACAGTATAGTATAGTACAGTACAGTACAGTATAGTATAGTATAGCATAGTACAGTATAGTATAGTACAGTATAGTATAGTAATGTATAGTATAGTACAGTATAGTACAGTACAGTATAGTACAGTATAGTATAGTATAGTATAGTACAGTACAGTATAGCATAGTTAAACATGTCTACAAAGTTACAGTTACAGCTACAATTACAGCTGGTTCCTCTCTAGGTTTCTTCCTATGTTCCTACCTTTCTAGGGAGTTTTTCCTAGCCACCGTGCTTCTACATCTGCATTGCTTGCTGTTTGTGGTTTTAGGCTGGGTTTCTGTACAGCACTTTGTGACATCGGCTGATGTAAAAAGGGCTTCATAAATACAGTTGATTGAGCTACAGCTACAGTTACAGCTACAGTTACAGCTACAGTAACAGTGCCCAGCTACAGATTCCGACACAGTTACAGCTACAGTCACAGTTACAGTGCCCAGTAACAGTGCCCAGTTACAGCTACAGTCACAGTTACAGTGCCAAGTTACAGTGCACAGCTACAGATACAGTTACAAATACAGTTACAGTGCTAAGTTACAGCTACAGTTACAGCTACAGTTACAGTTACAGCTACAGTTACAGCTACAGCTACAGCTACAGCTAAAGTTAAAGCTACAGTTACAGTTACAGTTACAGTGACCAGTTACAGCTACAGCTACAGTTACAGTTACAGTTACAGTAACAGTTACAGTGCCCAGCTACAGCTACAGCTACAGTTACAGCTACAGTTACAGTTACAGCTACAGCTACAGCTACAGTTACAGTTACAGCTACAGCTACAGCTAAAGTTAAAGCTACAGTTACAGTTACAGTTACAGTTACAGCTACAGCTACAGCTACAGTTACAGTTACAGCTACAGTTACAGTAACAGTTACAGTGCCCAGCTACAGCTACAGCTACAGTTACAGCTACAGTTACAGCTACAGCTACAGCTACAGTTACAGTTACAGCTACAGTTACAGTAACAGTTACAGTGCCCAGCTACAGCTACAGCTACAGTTACAGCTACAGTTACAGTTACAGTGCTCGGTTACAGTTACAGTTACAGCTACAGTTACAGTTACAGCTACAGTTACAGTAACAGTTACAGTGCCCAGTTACAGCTACAGCTACAGTTACAGCTACAGTTACAGTTACAGTGCTCGGTTACAGTGCCCAGTTACAGCTGCAGTTACAGCTACAGTAACAGTGCCAGCTACAGATACAGATACAGTCACAGTTACAGCTACAGTCACAGTTACAGTGCCCAGTTACAGTGCCCAGTTACAGTGCCAAGTTACAGTGCCCAATTACAGATACAGTTACAGCTACAGTTACAGTGCCCAGTTACAGTGCCCAGTTACAGCTACAGTCACAGTTACAGTGCCAAGTTACAGTGCCCAGCTACAGATACAGTCCCAGTTACAGCTACCGTTCAGTTACAGTGCCCAGTTACAGCTACAGTCACAGTTACAGTGCCACGTTACAGTGCACAGATACAGTTACAAATACAGTTACAGTGCTAAGTTACAGCTACAGTTACAGCTACAGCTACAGCTACAGTTACAGCTACAGCTACAGCTACAGCTAAAGTTAAAGCTACAGTTACAGTTACAGTTACAGTGACCAGTTACAGATACAGTTACAGCTACAGTTACAGTTACAGTTACAGCTACAGTTAAAGTTACAGTTACAGTGCCCAGTTACAGCTACAGTTACAGTGCCCAGTTACAGTGCCCAGTTACAGATACAGTTACAAATACAGTTACAGTGCTAAGTTAAAGTTACAGCTACAGTCACAGTTACAGTGCCAAGTTACAGTGCACAGCTACAGATACAGTTACAAATACAGTTACAGTGCTAAGTTAAAGTTACAGCTACAGTTACAGTTACAGTTACAGTTACAGTGCCCAGTTACAGTTACAGTTACAGTTACAGTTACAGTGACGAGTTACAGTGCCCAGTTACAGTTACAGCTACAGTTACAGCTACAGTTACAGTTACAGTGACCAGTTACAGTGCCCAGTTACAGTTACAGTTAAAATTACAGCTACAGTTACAGCTACAGTTAAAGTTACAGTTACAGTGCCCAGTTACAGCTACAGTTACAGTGTCCAGTTACAGCTACAGTTACAACTACAGTGCCCAGTTACAGTGCCCAGTTACAGAGCCTAGTTACAGCTACAGTTACAGTGTCCAGTTACAGCTACAGTTACAGCTACAGTGCCCAGTTACAGTGCCCAGTTACAGAGCCCAGTTACAGCTACAGTTACAGTGCCCAGTTACAGCTACAGTTACAGTGCCCAGTTACAGCTACAGTTACAGCTACAGTGCCCAGTTACAGTGCCCAGTTACAGAGCCCAGTTACAGCTACAGTTACAGTTACAGTTACAGTTAGAGCTACAGCTACAGCTACAGCTACAGTTACAGATACAGTTACAGCTACAGTTACAGTTACAGTTACAGCTACAGTTACAGTTACAGTTACAGTTACAGTTAGAGCTACAGCTACAGTTACAGTTACAGTTACAGCTACAAGTTACAGTGCCCAGTTACAGTTACAGCTACAGTTACAGTTACAGCTACAGTTACAGTGACAAGTTACAGTGCCCAGTTACAGTTACGGCTACAGTTACAGCTACAGCTACAGTTACAGCTACAGTTACAGTTACAGTGACGAGTTACAGTGCCCAGTTACAGTTACAGCTACAGTTACAGTTACAGCTACAGCTACAGTTACAGCTACAGCTACAGTTACAGTTATAGTTACAGTGACCAGTTACAGTTACAGTTACAGCTACAGTTAAAATTACAGCTACAGTTACAGCTACAGTTAAAGTTACAGTTACAGTGCCCAGTTACAGCTACAGTTACAGCTACAGTGCCCAGTTACAGTGCCCAGTTACAGAGCCCAGTTACAGTTACAGTTACAGTTAGAGCTACAGTTACAGTTACAGTTACAGTTACAGTTACAGCTACAACAGGTAGATCAGAGTGGATTGCTTTCCCATGGTTCTTGAACAAGACGTCGACCAATCAGCAAATATTGACGTGCTCCATGGATAGATGAGAAGACATCAAGGAATCCTCTAAAGTTAAAGTATCCCTCAGACAACAGAAGATATATAGCAACTCAATCACCAACCATTCTCGCAATACCCCCAGGAGTTGTTGTGTGCCCGTGCATTGGTGATTGTCTTGTGGTGATCTAGCACTGAGAGTCATTAGTAAAAACCATTTGTTTGTGGTGTCATTAACTGGACATTGTGTCAGACGTCTGTCCCTCAGGGGAGCATGGTTGACCTCTGGTTGAATCTTTCAGTCGTGCATCAGGAAAAGCTTCAATAAACAGCAAAGTCATTGTAACTTGAGGTGTTAATTGCTAAAACTATAATCCTTAGTTGCTACATCCATTTTTGGACTTAACTTATAAATGCCTCGTGAGCTTAGATCAACTGTCGTACCCCATCAGAACCCAAAAAATATGGGCTTTGTTTTACTCCAGTGTTTGTAAATGACGTACATGTAATCAAACACTGTATAGCTTCAAAGCATGGTTAAAACTATACATTTGAGGTGGATTACAACGAAGACTTGGAACTTCGCATGGAGCACCGTGTTAGCACTGGGTTTCTTAAAGCGGAAGGTTACTTGCACCTGCCTGCTAAAATTAGCTTGATTACAACAACAAAAAGCACAAGAATAAACCAGTAATTTTCTGATCTTACGTTGATAGCAGATAGCTGCAATTTGTGTTGTCTAGTAGGCTACCGCGTTCACGTGCTAGTTGGAACATTTCTGACTTGCTAACCGGATCTAGTTAAACAACCAGTTAGCCCGTCGAACATTTCAGAGCTTCCTAGATCTGAATAGCATATGAATGCGGCATCGGTTCACTATTCCTGACCCCAATTAAATAAAGACCTATCAGTATCATCAGAACCCTTAAGGCTGATGAATGTAAAATTCTTACAGTATCATCAGAACCCTTAAGGCTGATGAATGTAAAATTCTTACAGTATCATCAGAACCCTTGAAGCTGATGAATGTAAAATACTTACAGTATCATCAGAACCCTTAAGGCTGATGAATGTAAAATACTTAACAGTATCATCAGAACCCTTAAGGCTGATGAATGTAAAATTCTTACAGTATCATCAGAACCCTTAAGGCTGATGAATGTAAAATACTTAACAGTATCATCAGAACCCTTAAGGCTGATGAATGTAAAATACTTAACAGTATCATCAGAACCCTTAAGGCTGATGAATGTCAAATACTTAACAGTATCATCAGAACCCTTAAGGCTGATGAATGTAAAATACTTAACAGTATCATCAGAACCCTTAAGGCTGATGAATGTAAAATACTTAACAGTATCATCAGAACATGGAGGTAGCAGGCCATTCATTCAAAGTTTCACCTTAAATGGCAAAATAATTTAATAAATGCCATTCATTTCAAATACGGACAGTGCAGGGATATTTCCCCCTGGTCTTGATAAGACAATTTGTAATTAATGGTATGGAAGTCCAGAGAATCAAAAAATATATTCCTTTGTTATGTCGAGATCATTACTTATTTATCTCACGATCACTACATAACAAATGTTGTTTTGTCGAGATCACAAAATAATCAACAAAAAATAACCACCTCATCAAGGAGTCCTGTGGCTGCATTGATCGCAATGTGGGGCATTTAAGCCCTGAACAATGACAGGCAACTCTGTCTCCCAGGCTGCATGCCGCCCCCAAGTCTTGTGAGTTAACTAGTTAACTAGGTAGTGTTGTTAGCTAGCTTGCAAGCTATATTGTTATCTATGCTGGTTGTTAGCTACCATAACTGATATATAATTATAAAGGGACATTTCATGTTTTGTGGATAATGTTTCATAGGTAAGGCTCATTCTAGGCAGATTAACTGTCAAAGTGCTTTAAGGCAGATGCACATCTGATCCAGGGGGTGAGCTCTATTCCTGGCAGGCTGATCAGATTCAATAGCATCCTCAGAGGCTGATGTCAGGATGCTTCCTTGTAGGCTGTTTGATAGGTAACTCTCCTTGCAGGCAGGCTAACTGTCAGCGCTTTATAGGCCGATGCATATATTCCAGAGAGGGTGAACTCTATTCCTTGCAGGCTGATCAGATTCAATCAGAATGCTGCCATGTAGGCTGTTTCATGTGTAAGGCTTCTTGCAGACAGCCTACAGGCAGCATCCAGACTTATTATACTCTATTTATTATAGATCCCCATTAGTTCCTGCCAAGACAGCAGCTACTCTTTCTGGGGTTTATTATGGGTCCCCATTAGTTCCTGCCAAGACAGCAGCTACTCTTCCTGGGGTTTAATAGGGATCCCCATTAGTTCCTGCCAAGGCAGCAGCTTCTCTTCCTGGGGTTTATTATGGATCCCCATTAGTTCCTGCCAAGACAGCAGCTATTCTCCCTGGGGTTTATTATGGATCCCCATTAGTTCCTGCCAAGACAGCAGCTATGCTCCCTGGGGTTTATTATGGGTCCCCATTAGTTCCTGCCAAGACAGCAGCTACTCTTCCTGGGGTTTATTATGGGTCCCCATTCGTTCCTGCCAAGACAGCAGCTACTCTTCCTGGGGTTTATTATGGATCCCCATTAGTTCCTGCCAAGACAGCAGCTATTCTCCCTGGGGTTTATTATGGATCCCCATTATTTTCTGCCAAGATAGCAGCTTCTCTTTCTGGGGTTTATTGTAGATCCCCATTAGTTCCTGCCAAGGCAGCAGCTACTCTCCCTGTGTTTGTCTTTGCCTGTGTGTGTGTCTCTTCACATTCCCCGCTGTTCCATAATGTGTATTTTTAAAGTGTTTTTTAAATCTGATTCTACTGATTGCATCAGTTACCTGATGTGGAATAGAGTTCCATGTAGTCATGGCTCTAAGTATTACTGTGCGCATCTCATAGTCTGTTCTGGACTTGGGGATTGTGAAGAGACCTCTGGTGGCATGTCTTGTGGGGTATGCATGGGTGTCCGAGCTGTGTGCTAGTAGTTTAAACAGACAGCTCGGTGCATTCAACATGTCAATACCTCTCATAAATACAAGTAATGATGAAGTCAATCTGTCTTCCACTTTGAGCCAGGAGAGATTGACATGCATATTATTCATGTTAGCTCTCTGTGTACATCTAAAGGCCAGTCGTGCTGCCCTGTTCTGAGCCAATTGCAATTTTTCTAAGTCCCTCTTTGTGGCACCTGACCACATGACTGGACAATAGTCCAGGTGCGACAAAACTAGGGCCTTTAGAACCTGCCTTGTTGCTAGTGTTGTTAAGAAGGCGAAGCAGCGCTTTACTATGGACAGACTTCTCCCCATCTTAGCTACTGTTATATCAATATGTTTTGACCATGACAGTTTACAATCCAGGATTACTCCAAGCAGTCACCTTGTGTTGTGTGGTCAGGTGCCACCACAACTTGCTCAATTTCCACATGATTCATTACCTATGAAAGCCTAGGCAGGATCCTGACTTATCAGCCGCTGAGGCTGCTATTGAATCAGATCAAGCTATGAGGCTGAAATTGAATCTTATCAGCTTGTCATGAGTTGAGCTCACTGAAATTGAAACATTATCCATAAAACAATACACATATCAGTTACGCAAGCTATCAACCAGCATGGATAACAAGACTACCCAGCTAGCTAGCTCTCTCGCTCACAAGACAAGCCAAGTTAGCTGTATTGTTGCTTGCATGCAATTGGCTGTGGTCTTGGGGGTGGCACACAGCCTGGGAGACAGTACTGCCTGGCAGGCATCATTCAGGGTTTAAATGCCCCATGAGGGCTTAGATGCCCCAGAGCTTTTAGCTCAAGGTAAGGGGACATTTAACCTATAAACTGATCATGAGCTCCAATCACAAATTACACATGATGTTAGTATAAAATGTACCATCCCTTAGTGTAGTAATTAATAAAAACACGTGCTTATCCACTGTGGGCTCTGCTGCCTCAGCCATACTGTCAATCCATCATCAATGCGTCCACACTCCTATTCATAGAGTTTCTCGTGATCGACAAAACAACGGTCACGATCGTCGTTTGAATAAACGGACCAAGGCGCAGCGTGCGTAGAGTTCCACATATTTATTATTTAGTGGAACATACAAAAACAATAAAGAACACAACTGATCGTACAATACGTAGCGCTCACCGGCACTAACCAAAACAATATCCCACAAACACAGGTGGGAAAAGAACACACTAAGTATGATCCCCAATTAGAGGCAACGAATAACAGCTGCCTCTAATTGGGAACCATACACAAAACCAACATAGAAACAAAACAACTAGAAAACCCCCCTTAGTCATGTCCTGACCTAAAAAACCATAGAGAACCCTGAGGGCTCTCTCTGGCCAGGACGTGACAGTACCCACCCCCAAAGGTGCGGACCTCGGCCGCAAAACCTGAACTAGATGGGGAGGGGTTCGGGTGGCAACTAGCGTCGGTGGCGGCTCCGGTGCGGGATGTAGCACCCGCTCAGACTGCGGATCCGGCCATGGAGCCGGGCTGAACACCATGCCTGGACTGGGACCCGGCGCAGAGGAAGGCTCCGGCCTAGGAGCGGGACTGGACGCCGTGCCTGGACTGGGCACCGACGCCGAGGAAAGCTCCGGCCTTATAGCGGGACTGGACGCCGTGCCTGGACTGGGCACCGGCGCAGAGGAAGGCTCCGGCCCTGGCACCAGGCTGGGAAGGCGCACTGGAGGCCTGTTGCGTGGAGCCGGCACAGGTTGCACCGGACTGGTGACACGCTCTTCAGGGCGAGTGCGGGGAGCCGGCACAGGACGTACCGGGCTGGGAAGGCGCACTGGAGGCCTGGTGCGTGGAGCCGACACAGGTTGCACCGGACTGGTGACACGCTCTTCATGGCGAGTGCTGGGAGCCGGCACAGGACGTACCGGGCTGGGAAGGCGCACTGGAGGCCTGGTGCGTGGAGCCGACACAGGTTGCACCGGACTGGTGACACGCTCTTCATGGCGAGTGCTGGGAGCCGGCACAGGACGTACCGGGCTGGGAAGGTGCACTGGAGGCCTGGTGCGTGGAGCCGACACAGGTTGCACCAGACTGGGGACACGCTCCTCTAAACACCTGCGCTGCAGCATACTCCTAGCCAACACCTCTCTCCGATATCCCTCCTTAAACTCCTCAATCGTCTCCCATTCGGGCTCTGGCTCTCCCCTCGGCTCGGCCGACCCCCCCCAAAAAAATCTTGGGCTTGCCCTTGGGCTCCTTTTGGCCGCGGACCCCGGCGTCGTCGCTATCCTCCTATCTTCCTCGGCGACTCCCGCCAAGGAAGGGTCTGGCATCCACCCAGTATTTCCTCCCAAGACCAACTCTCCTTTACCTTCGGGGCACGCTGCTTGGTCCTGACTTGGTGGGATATTCTGTCACGTTCGTCGTTTGAATAAACGAACCAAGGCGCAGCGTGCGTAGAGTTCCACATATTTATTATTTAGTGGAACATACAATAACGAAAACAAATGATCGTACAATACATACCGCTCAACGGCACTAACCAAAACAATATCCCACAAACACAGGTGGGAAAGGAACACACTAAGTATGATCCCCAATTAGAGGCAACGAATAACAGCTGCCTCTAATTGGGAACCATACACAAAACCAACATAGAAACAAAACAACTAGAAAACCCTTAGTCACGTCCTGACCTAAAACACCATAGAGAACCCCGAGGGCTCTCTATGGCCAGGACGTGACAACAACTTTTGTGAGATAACTAAGTTGTGATCTCGACATAAAGAAGGAATTTATTTATTTATTCATATATAGATATACAGTTTTTCTTTATTTTTTATATTTTCTACATTGTAGAATAATAGTGAAGACATCAAAACTATGAAATAACACATATGGAATCACGTAGTAAACAAATCTAATTATGTTTTATATTTTATATTCTTCAAAGTAGCCACCCTTTGCCTTGATGACCTTTGCACACTCTTGGCATTCTCTCAACCAGCTTCATGAGGAACGATTTTCCAACAGTCTTGAATGAGTTCCCACATATGCTGAGCACTTGTTAGCTGCAGGGTTGAGGCTGGGTGATTGTGGAGGCCAGGTCATCTGATGCAGCCCCATCACTCTCCTTATTGGTCAAATAGCCTGGAGGTGTGTTTTGGGTCATTGTCCTGTTGTAAAACAAATGATAGTCCCACTAAGTGCAAACCAGATGGGATGGCATATGCTTTCCTGTGGCGGTCCTCATGAGAGCTAGTTTCATCATAGTGCTTGATGGTTTTTGCGAAGTTCTTGAAATGTTATCTATTGACTGATATTCATGTCTTAAAGTAATCATGTACTATCATTTCTCTTTGCTAATTTGAGCTGTTCTTGCCATAATATGGACTTGGTATTTTACCAAATAGGGCTATCTTCTGTATACCACCCCAACCTTGTCACAACACAACTGATTGTCTCAAACGCATTAAGAAGGAAATAAATTCCACAAATTAACTTTTAACAAGGCACACCTGTTTATTGAAATGATTTCCAGGTGACTACCTCATGAAGCTGGTTGAGAGAATGCCAAGAGTGTGAAAGCTGTCATCAAGGCAAAGGGTGGCTACTTGGTATGGCAACTGCTTGGCATCCGACCGCAAGGCGTTACAGAGGGTAGTGCGTACGACCCAGTACTTCACTAGGGCCGAGATCCCTGCCATCCAGGACCTCTATACCAGGCGATGTCAGAGGAAGGCCCTGAAATGGTAAAAGACTCTAGTTACCCAAGTCATAGATTGTTCTCTCTGTTAAGGAAAGGCAAGCGGTACCGGAGCACCAAGTCTGTAACCAACAGGACCCTAAACAGCTTTTTCCCCCAAGCCATAGGACTGCTACATAGTTAAATAGTTAGCCTGTGTAGCTATTGGTTATCTGCAGTGAGCCTTTTTGCGCTAACCTTTTTGACCTATCACATACGCTGCTGCTACTGTTTTACTATCTGTCACTTTAATCCTAGTTATATGTAGTATATGTACATATGTATGTCAATGACCTCGTCCCCCTGCATATATACTCTGTACTGGTACCCCTTGTATAGAGCCCAGTCATCACTACTCATTGTGTATCTCTTATGACTTGTATTATTACATGTTGTCATTTTTCTATTATGTCTCTGTTTTCTTTCTCTCTGAATTGTTGGGAAGGAAGCACGTCACTGTTAGTCCACACCTGTTTTTTAACGAAGCATGTAAGGAACACAACTTAATTTGATTCATATTTCCATGACTATTACATTACTTTATCTATATGAATTATAGTGGAAACATGAATGAAGCATAGAGGATAATTATGCTCTCAAATGGCAATGAAATATGATTTTTGTCGTCCTTCCAAATGTAGGAAATTGTTTTTAGCAGAAATGAGTGACTGGAATGTAAGTAACCAATGCACCTGTTCCTACTTTATAATGAAATCTTCCATCACTGTCTCCAGTGTATCATATGCCACAAGGGTTTGGTGAGATGTGTTATTTATTGTAGAGCTCAGTAGCTTTAACTAAACCAGTGTCAAGGTTCACCTGTAACCTCTGTCGGAAGACACACCCCATCAATTCTGAGATGGTCCCTATGAGTGGCTGAAGACTGCAACAATATTTCCTCTTTATTACTAAACAACTGGATAATAAATAGCCATAAAAGAGAAATCTCTCCAGTGTATATGGGACATTGGGTGAGAGAGAAAACCAGCCTCTTAGGCTCCAGGGTAGACTCTGAGTCCATTTCCATTTTGTACAGTACAGGCTCTTTACCCTCTAGTGAAATTTCCCATCTCACTAACCCTCTATATCTCACTAAATCAGCCAGGATTTCAACGCCATATATCGTCAACTAACCAATCTTTACACAAAGTAAGAAATGATACCACAATCCAGCAACTGCTGAGGTACTGTAAACCTCCTAATAGCCTGACCTCAATTTGGGGCTGTTTGTCGAAGGTCCATGGGAGAAGGATTGTATCGATCACACCAAGGACTTTGGCAGCATCAATAAACAAGAGCGGGCTTCAAGGCTGAATGGAGACGTCTCCTTTTCAACAGGACTGTTCTCACTCATTTAGAGACCTGCAGTGGAATCAGGCTCTAGAAGGATGGCGTTCGTACCTGACAAGACTCTCTTGATCAGACCAGTCAAACCAGACCCTGTGGCAGTCATGAATTAGTCAAACTGATTGGTCTACTGATTATTGTCCACACATTGTGTGATCAGCATGCAGCTGTTCAGGGGAAGGGTTTAGGGCCCTATATAATCACGGTCTGAAGCCAAGTCAAAAAATGCATGCATGGGCATGTTATAACTACAATGTAATACAACAATAAACTCAACATAAGCTATCATTCATTCATCCTTTCCATTTGCTAGGTCAATAGTGGTGAATACTTGTGGAGGGCCATAATCAATTAGCATGATATCCCAAGACAATATTCTAACTGCCTGCCTCTATGATGCGTTGAGGCACAAATGAACCATTAATAGGTAACCTTCCTGTCTTTGTGGGAGCTCCTTAACAACCAACACATGGAAATGTTACAAGATGTCAAAAACAGCACTAACCTCGGCCAAGGAGGGAGATAGTATCGAACTCTACTCATTATTTAAAAAACGTGTTATGTATGTGTCACCGTTTTCCATACAGACAACATTTCAGTGTGGGCACAAGAGTGTTCAATCGCCCTTTGTTAATCTCATTAGTGATTGGCCGATGGAGAATTGGACTTCCTGTTGTCTGCACTGTGTGGTTAACTTGTTTTCTCCCTCTTCTTGTAGAGCGTTAAATAAGTGCAGCTCATATGTTTACAGTCAAATTGAGCTCACTCTCAGCTAAGCAGCTTGTCGATACAGAGGGAAGAGGGACTGGCGAGAGAGCAGCGCTGATCAAATGGTTTTTAATTACCAGACAGTGAATGCTGCTAGCCTTTTTTCTCCCCCTCTCTTCCCCCGTCTCTTCTCCTCCTCCTCCCAGCTAAATCAGAGAGTTTGATTTCTGATAATGTGGATTGCTGACTAGGCTTCATCTTGGCATTCTCACAGCAGAAGGCACTATCGTCCAGTCCTGGGAGAGTGTGTTTGACAAACTGCCATATAGATTCCCCTCTTCTCACCAGAGAGCTGTGCTGTAGGGGGCATTAATCAGGGTGGTTGATAGCCCCGCTTTGTTTCCAGCTATGCCCGCAACAATTAGGAAAAGTAATAATTTCAGACGTTAACATGGAAATCAATGGACCCCTTACCCTCTCCTGTTGAGAAGTGACCCCTTAACCTCTCCTGTTGAGAAGTGACCCCTTACCCTCTCCTGTTGAGAAGTGACCCCTTACCCTCTACTGTTGAGAAGTGACCCCTTACCCTCTACTGTTGAGAAGTGACCCCTTAACCTCTACTGTTGAGAAGTGACCCCTTACCCTCTACTGTTGAGAAGTGACCCCTTACCTCTACTGTTGAGAAGTGACCCCTTAACCTCTCCTGTTGAGAAGTGACCCCTTACCCTCTCCTGTTGAGAAGTGACCCCTTACCCTCTACTGTTGAGAAGTGACCCTCTTACCTCTACTGTTGAGAAGTGACCCCTTAACCTCTCCTGTTGAGAAGTGACCCCTTACCCTCTCCTGTTGAGAAGTGACCCCTTACCCTCTACTGTTGAGAAGTGACCCTTACCCTCTACTGTTGAGAAGTGACCCTTACCTCTCCTGTTGAGAAGTGACCCTTACCTCTACTGTTGAGAAGTGACCCCTTACCCTCTACTGTTGAGAAGTGACCCTTACCCTCTCCTGTTGAGAAGTGACCCCTTACCCTCTACTGCTGAGAAGTGACCCCTTACCTCTACTGTTGAGAAGTGACCCTTACCCTCTACTGTTGAGAAGTGACCCTTACCTCTCCTGTTGAGAAGTGACCCTTACCCTCTACTGTTGAGAAGTGACCCCTTACCTCTCCTGTTGAGAAGTGACCCCTTACCCTCTACTGTTGAGAAGTGACCCCTTACCCTCTCCTGTTGAGAAGTGACCCATTACCTCTACTGTTGAGAAGTGACCCTTAACCTCTCCTGTTGAGAAGTGACCCCTTACCTCTACTGTTGAGAAGTGACCCCTTACCCTCTACTGTTGAGAAGTGACCCCTTACCCTCTCCTGTTGAGAAGTGACCCCTTACCTCTACTGTTGAGAAGTGACCCCTTACCTCTACTGTTGAGAAGTGACCCCTTACCCTCTCCTGTTGAGAAGTGACCCCTTACCTCTCCTGTTGAGAAGTGACCCCTTACCCTCTACTGTTGAGAAGTGACCCCTTACCTCTCCTGTTGAGAAGTGACCCCTTACCCTCTACTGTTGAGAAGTGACCCCTTACCTCTCCTGTTGAGAAGTGACCCCTTACCCTCTACTGTTGAGAAGTGACCCCTTACCCTCTCCTGTTGAGAAGTGACCCCTTACCTCTACTGTTGAGAAGTGACCCCTTACCTCTACTGTTGAGAAGTGACCCCTTAACCTCTCCTGTTGAGAAGTGACCCCTTACCTCTACTGTTGAGAAGTGACCCCTTACCCTCTACTGTTGAGAAGTGACCCCTTACCCTCTCCTGTTGAGAAGTGACCCCTTACCTCTACTGTTGAGAAGTGACCCCTTAACCTCTCCTGTTGAGAAGTGACCCCTTACCTCTACTGTTGAGAAGTGACCCCTTACCCTCTACTGTTGAGAAGTGACCCCTTACCTCTACTGTTGAGAAGTGACCCCTTACCCTCTACTGTTGAGAAGTGACCCCTTACCCTCTCCTGTTGAGAAGTGACCCCTTACCTCTACTGTTGAGAAGTGACCCCTTAACCTCTCCTGTTGAGAAGTGACCCCTTACCCTCTACTGTTGATAAGTGACCCCTTACCCTCTCCTGTTGAGAAGTGACCCCTTAACCTCTCCTGTTGAGAAGTGACCCCTTAACCTCTCCTGTTGAGAAGTGACCCCTTACCCTCTCCTGTTGAGAAGTGACCCCTTACCCTCTCCTGTTGAGAAGTGACCCCTTACCCTCTACTGTTGAGAAGTGACCCCTTACCCTCTCCTGTTGAGAAGTGACCCCTTAACCTCTACTGTTGAGAAGTGACCCCTTAACCTCTACTGTTGAGAAGTGACCCCTTAACCTCTACTGTTGAGAAGTGACCCCTTACCCTCTACTGTGCAAGGGATGGCGGGGTTTGGGATTGGGTCAGTGATGTAGGATTGGGTCAGAGATGTGGGATTGAATGATGGTGCCCTCATTCAATAGTTTTTAAACACAAGTGAAGAGGTGATTTGATTGTGTGTGTGTGTATTTGTGTGTGTGTGTGTGTGTGTCTGTGTGTGAGTGCGTATGTGCGTGATGCGTGTGCGTGCACGTGCGTGTGAGTGCATGCATGTGTGTGTGCGTGACCAATCTGGCATTATGATTCCACATTGCGATTACTCGTCTTTGTCTATCAATCACTGATCATCATATCGTACCACTAATAGCCCTTAGTGACCTTATACAGACATAGACCTTTGTGTTTGACTCTGAAAAATATCCTCTTCATTCCCAGCGCTGTTCTGTAATCCACATCTAAGCTTTTTACCCGTTGTTGATTTAGATGGGTCACAGAGAATGGGAAAAGACAGGGCATTCTCCATCTAAGCTGTTGAACCTTTCATTGTGGTCCTACTATAGAGGTTCCCTAATGGAAGCTTAGTGGCAGTTAGGCCCTCATGGGCAGAGGAGGAGGCCCTTTGTTTTAGAGCACGACGTTAGCCAGTGAAATCTCAAGCCTGTGCGCCACGCCATCAGAGAACAGATCGCATTGCCCTTGTTTTCAGCGGTGCTCGCCCAGGCAGGTCTAAGCTGCAGGAGACAGAAGGAAGCTTAAACAGCTGCGTCTCATAACCTAGGTCAACAGTCTAGGGTATCGTAGGCGCAAAACACACCCTGCTGTAAATTAAGGGGAAAATCAGCCACACTTTGCCCAAGGATCAATGTCTTGTAAGGAGGACTGCAATCATTGAGACAGTCACAGAGACTGAATCAGCACGGTTGCACGCACACACAATCAGCTCCCCACCGATAAGGCAGGAATCAAGCAAGTTTTAAGTGCCGTTTGTAGTACATTCAATTACTTTGCTGATGACTCTTGCCAAGTGGAAATCTTTAAATACTAATGCTGTGTTAATCTGGTGCAAAGGGAAGAAGCAGAAAGAAAACTATGGAACACCACGATCAATCGCTACGAGGAAGGACGTCTTTATTCACATTTTCTTCAATGTTTCTTCAACGGAGAAGTTGCCATGAAATTAACTTGTGAAATTTCAAGGTTGACATTGGCAAGAGATCAAGCTTGTAATTAAATTAAAATGAAATGACATTGGAAAGAGTTCCATCAAAGCTTGTAGAATTCTCTGGTCTTCTTGTCTTGTAACATTTTCTAAGAATATTGAATGTATCTGTAGGCTAATAGTAATAATTGAACCAGTGTTGTGTTCGAGACCACCTAAAGCGAGACCGATTCAAGACCAAGACCGGAGGTGGGGGGCAGAGACAGAGTCAAGACCAAGACCGGAGGGGGGGGGTCAGAGACAGAGTCAAGACCAAGACCTGAGGGGGTCAGAGACAGAGTCAAGACCAAGACCTGAGGGGGCAGAGACAGAGTCAAGACCAAGACCGGAGGGGGTCAGAGACAGAGTCAAGACCAAGACCTGAGGGGGCAGAGACAGAGTCAAGACCAAGACCTGAGGGGCAGAGACAGAGTCAAGACCAAGACCTGAGGGGGGCAGAGACAGAGTCAAGACCAAGACCTGAGGGGGCAGAGACAGAGTCAAGACCAAGACCTGAGGGTGGGGGCAGAGACAGAGTCAAGACCAAGACCTGAGGGGGCAGAGACAGAGTCAAGACCAAGACCTGAGGGGGCAGAGACAGAGTCAAGACCAAGACCGGAGGGGGCAGAGACAGAGTCAAGACCTGAGGGGGGCAGAGACAGAGTCAAGACCAAGACCGGAGGTGGGGGGCAGAGACAGAGTCAAGACCAAGACCGGAGGGGAGCAGAGACCGAGTCAAGACCTGAGGTGGGCCGAGACCGAGTCAAGACCGAGACTGGGAGGGGGACAAGTGGTCCGAGACCGAGTCAAGACCGAGACCAGAAAAATGCGAGTCCAATTCAATACCGTGATTGTCATTTTGTCAAATCGCTACCAAAATAAGATGTCCAGTATTTCTGTGTTCATGTTTCAGAAGAACATATGGATTCTTTAAACATTCAGAATGATTTTTTTTTAAAGCACGCTGAGGGCAATAGAGCCACTGTACAAATTATGATCCAAACACAGTGGGGAACAATGAGAGCCTTCTACGCCTTCAGAAAAGGGCTAAGGATTTATAAAATAATGCTAATAATAATTGTAATGATATTTTTATTTTCAATTATGTTCTTATTTAATCTCTTCAGTTTTTTTCGAAAGGAAAAGGTTAACACTGAAGAGAAAAAAATATCCAATCAGGATTTTTCTTTGGTGGTCTCTGGGAGATAAATCTAGCTAGCTAAATCAGCCATTAACTAGGCCATCAGAAGCTAGATAGAAGGCATCTGCCATTCAACTGTATTAAAGCAACATTTTGGAGTGGCAGTAGAATCAACCAATCACATTTTGACTTGTAATGAGTGGGACTGTTTTTACTAAAAATGTATGGAAACTTCTGCCATCTCAAAGACATAGGGCACTGCACAATAGTGAGCAGTAGTTTTTCCATGGTTTAGCTATCCATCTTTTGTTGTAGGCTAGTTTGCAGTGGCTGCAGCCTGTGTTATTGAAGAGGATGTTGTTGCTAATTTGTTAGCTTGTCCCTTTTCAAGAATAACTTTCTACAAGAAGTTAACCTTTTACTGCAGTGGGCAAAATCAAGGTAACAGAGTGATTATTGGTAGTCTTAAACAAATTTGCCCCTGATGCAAACAGCACATGATGACTGAATTGCACATCATAAATAGCCTACTAATCACGAGTTCGGACCAAACTTTTTAAATACCTGCTTTGCATACCCATTAGTTAGCATTTACTGGTAGATATCCTGTGTTGAAACGTCTTTATTACCTACCCTACCGGCTTTATATATGTGGTATATAAAAATACTTCCTTCATATATGTTTTCCAGTTTCTTGAAATACTTTGCAAATGCAACTTATTTCTATATGAAAACTGAAATGGTTTATTCATTCCTTTTCAGTGCTTACATTTTCATACTGGTCCTCCGTCTGTGGGAATCAAACCCACAACCCTAGCATTGCAAGCACCATTCTCTACCAACTGAGCCACATCACATGTCATCATCACAAACCACTTGATGTCTCAATGTAGTCAATTACTGTAGTGGTACTGTATTGTTTTTCTACATGGTGATAGAAAGTCTACAGGTACAAACCTAGATGACCAGCCTGTGTACAATGCAGTCATGTACATTTACATTAAGTGGTTTGTAAGGATGGTAAATTAATTCTGCACAAAAAGTGCTTGTTTTCCATGTTATTTGATCACGAAAAATATTTAATTTGATGTGGATGTTTTGTGTCTTTGCCCATAACTTTGCACCTTTAAAATGGTATATCTGCCTTAAAGTTATTTTGTTTAACCACCTTTTTCATGATATCCAATTGGTAGTTACAGTCTTGTCCCATTGCTGAACTCCCGTACGGACTCGGGAGAGGCAAAGGTCAAGAGCCATGCATCCTCCGAAACACGACCCTGCCTAGCCGCACTGCTTCTTGACACACAGTGAGTTAGAGGAAACACAGTACAACTGGTGACCGAAGTCAGCATGCATGTGCCCGGCCTGCCACAAGGAGTCGCTACAGCGCGATGGGACAAGGACATCCCAGCCGGCCAAACCTTGGGCCAATTGTGCGGCGCCTCATGGATCTCCCGGGTCGCATCCAGCTGCGACACAGCCTGGGATCAGACCCGGGTCTGTAGTGCCTTAGACCGCTGTGCCACTTGGAAGGCCATAACTGCCTTCATTTAGATGTAAATGTTTGAGGACAGGGTTATGCTCTTTCTGGAATCCATTAGAATGACAATTGCAGAGAAAGAGACAGGTCTACAAAGTCTTGCAATTCCAACTAATGAATAACGCAAGATAATGTTCTTATTTTTACCTCTAAAGTGGAGATGCTTAAAACCAATGTTTTGCCCGCTCTACAGACGTCTATATAGGTCTGTTAATACTAGTAAAGGCCCAGTGCACAAAATTCATATTTTCTCATTCATCTTTTTATTACATTCTGATTTTTCAGAATGCAGCACCCTCTGCACCCCTACCTCCCGCTGCTATGTTCCTGGACTGATTTATATGCCAGACCACGCCTATCTGAATGTTTATTGGTATATTTTTGTAGGTACTTGTCTGAAAAATATTGGGTTAAGAGACCTTTGTCCATAGATGCCACATATCAAGTTCTGTGCAGATTGGTCATTCGTTGCCAGAAGAGTAGTGTTTTAAGTGTTTTTCACAAAATTCTAAATGGCGGAAAATCCACAATGGCGGACTTTATGGGTCCCTGAGACAAATGTGTTCCTTGTGAGGAGAGAGAACTAAGTACCGAATTTCATGACTTTAGGTCAAAAGCGGTGAAGGGCGTGACTTTTCAAAGTGTTCATTTTCAATCTCTTGTTATAGCGCCACCATCTGGCCAATCCGTGTAATTTAGTAAATGCCGGATCTCTGTGGCAAGACGTATCACACACACACCTTTCACTAACATATGAAGGAATAAATGGAGACAGATTCACAGTCCCCTCCCCGATTTCATCGTGTGGGACAATAATTATCTGAAGGATGGTAGTCTACAGCGCCACAGAAACCTCTGGCTCCTACTACAACCATAGAGGCAAAGACTGTGAAAGACTATTCCAGACAGAGAGAAGAGTGGCTCCTACATGTATATCCGGTTGGAAATACGAAAACTTCCGGTGAACGTCCTGGGTTTTGTTTACATCGCGGCTAACTTTGCTAGCTATGTCATTTCCAACTACTTAAAACGCTCTTTGTATGTCCGTGAGTCAAACTGTGTTGGAAACGTTATAACGCACTCTCTCGTCGACAAGACATACAATGGCTTGCTCTTAGTCATGCAAGTAACCTTAGTTGAAATGTAGTAACTGTTAGCTAACGGCTAACTTGACAGCTAATGTAGCTAGGATAGGAATAGGATGTGCTGTTAGGAAGTTAGCCAGCCAACACTGATTATGTTTCTGCTTATTCGTCTGTTATGCTTCTACTTGTTTTAAATAACTTCTGCGCTATGGACACCGAGGGAATAGAGATCCGTATAAAGACTCCCGTCGGGGATATGGACTCATCCGTGGACTGCCCATCACTTTTGAGCTTCAATGACTTGTTGGTGAGCGCTAGCTTAATTAGCTAGCTACAGTTGTAAAGTTTACAGTTAGCCAGGCTAAGGAGCTAGCTAGTTAGCAACTGTTTTGCTTTACCGTTCATATCTTTCTAAATCTATTTTGCAGGTCGCTATACGGGATGTTATGCCCGAAACCACAATCACTGCGTTTGAATGTAAGTTACCTCATGAAAAGATTGACATTCTGAGATTTCTTCAGCCTGGTTTCCTGTTGTGGGGACAGTTTTTCATGACACCAACCAAATGTGCAAGTCCGTTTGGCAGACTTCTACCCAACTATGAAAAGCTCAGGTCTACTACTACTACTACTACTACTACTACTACTCCTACTACTACTACTACTACTACTACTACTACTACTACTACTACTACTACTACTACTACTACTACTACTACTCAGTTGCTACTTATCTTGCCTTTTTGGCTGGTATTGTCCTTAATACCCAATAAGACTGACTGTCTTGAGGAACCACCTATGGAGGTTTTTGTGCACCAAAAGGACAATGTAGGCTATGTTCCTGGGTGCAAGTTGCCTCTAGACCACTCTAGACACTGATCTTGGGTCAGTAGTTTTGCATTTTCCCCTGCTAATGGTCGTGGTTAGGATGGGGAAGCTGATCCAAGATCGGTACCCGGGGGAAACTTAGCCCGGACCAAGTTTGTGAAGCCATTACCAGGACCATTAGGCCTGCTATTTAATTTTGTACCTTAGATACAGGAGTGTTGAACTCCAGTCCTCACGTGTCTGATTTTCTTATCCTGTAACTTTAGGATGAATGAATTGCTTTGTTGGATGTTATACATTGGCTTTCACAGTTCCAAAGCGGTCATCTATTTAAAGGCAGAATACTCTGCGCAGATGCAGAGCGGTGGTTGAGGGTAACACCTGGCACACGTCACATATACAATTCCCCACTGGAGACCAGGGTTCAATCCCTGCATCCACCTTTCTTATTGTGTCCCCACCTGCCAATACCCCCCTCTGATTTCCATACTGTCTCAATAAAGTGTCAAAATAGCCTCCAAAATGTATATATTTGAATACTCAGCACTGGACCTTGAGTGCTGAAGTTAAGCACAGCATTGCTTTGATGGAATCATATTTTTTTGCTGTATTGATTTTGTTAAAATGAATCAATCTCTATTTAAACTATTATGATGATGACACAGCTCAGTAACTACAGATGTTAATGATGACACAGCTCAGTAACTACAGATGTTAATGATGGCACAGCTCAGTAACTACAGCTGTTAATGATAACAGCTCAGTAACTACAGTTGTTAGTGATGACACAGCTCAGTATCTACAGATGTTAATGATGACACAGCTCAGTAACTACAGATGTTAATGATGGCACAGCTCAGTAACTACAGCTGTTAATGATAACAGCTCAGTAACTACAGCTGTTAATGATAACAGCTCAGTAACTACAGCTGTTAATGATGATAACAGCTCAGTAACTACAGCTGTTAATGATGACACAGCTCAGTAACTACAGTTGTTAATGATGACACAGCCCAGTAACTACAGCTGTTAATGATGACACAGCTCAGTAACTACAGCTGTTAATGATGACACAGCTCAGTAACTACAGCTGTTAATGATGACACAGCTCAGTAACTACAGCTGTTAATGATGACACAGCTCAGTAACTACAGCTGTTAATGATGACACAGCTCAGTAACTACAGCTGTTAGTGATGACACAGCTCAGTAACTACAGCTGTTAATGATGACACAGCTCAGTAACTACAGCTGTTAATGATGACACAGCTCAGTAACTACAGCTGTTAATGATGACACAGCTCAGTAACTACAGCTGTTAATGATGACACAGCTCAGTAACTACAGCTGTTAATGATGCCACAGCTCAGTAACTACAGCTGTTAATGATGCCACAGCTCAGTAACTACAGCTGTTAATGATGCCACAGCTCAGTAACTACAGCTGTTAATGATGCCACAGCTCAGTAACTACAGCTGTTAATGATGCCACAGCTCAGTAACTACAGCTGTTAATGATGACACAGCTCAGTAACTACAGCTGTTAATGATAACACAGCTCAGTAACTACAGCTGTTAATGATGACACAGCTCAGTAACTACAGCTGTTAATGATGACACAGCTCAGTAACTACAGCTGTTAATGATGACACAGCTCAGTAACTACAGCTGTTAATGATGACACAGCTCAGTAACTACAGCTGTTAATGATGCCACAGCTCAGTAACTACAGCTGTTAATGATGACACAGCTCAGTAACTACAGCTGTTAATGATGACACAGCTCAGTAACTACAGCTGTTAGTGATGACACAGCTCAGTAACTACAGCTGTTAGTGATGACACAGCTCAGTAACTACAGCTGTTAGTGATGACACAGCTCAGTAACTACAGCTGTTAGTGATGACACAGCTCAGTAACTACAGCTGTTAGTGATGACACAGCTCAGTAACTACAGCTGTTAATGATGACACAGCTCAGTAACTACAGCTGTTAGTGATGACACAGCTCAGTAACTACAGCTGTTAATGATGACACAGCTCAGTAACTACAGCTGTTAATGATGACACAGCTCAGTAACTACAGCTGTTAATGATGACACAGCTCAGTAACTACAGCTGTTAATGATGACACAGCTCAGTAACTACAGCTGTTAATGATGACACAGCTCAGTAACTACAGCTGTTAATCATGACACAGCTCAGTAATTACAGCTGTTAATCATGACACAGCTCAGTAACTACAGCTATTAATGATGACACAGCTCAGTAACTACAGCTATTAATGATGACACAGCTCAGTAACTACAGCTGTTAATGATGACACAGCTCAGTAACTACAGCTGTTAATGATGACACAGCTCAGTAACTACAGCTGTTAATGATGACACAGCTCAGTAACTACAGCTGTTAATGATAACAGCCCAGTAACTACAGCTGTTAATGATGACACAGCTCAGTAACTACAGCTGTTAATGATGACACAGCTCAGTAACTACAGCTGTTAATGATGACACAGCTCAGTAACTACAGCTGTTAATGATGACACAGCTCAGTAACTACAGCTGTTAATGATGACACAGCTCAGTAACTACAGCTGTTAATGATGACACAGCTCAGTAACTACAGCTGTTAGTGATGACACAGCTCAGTAACTACAGCTGTTAGTGATGACACAGCTCAGTAACTACAGCTGTTAATGATAACAGCCCAGTAACTACAGCTGTTAATGATGACACAGCTCAGTAACTACAGCTGTTAATGATGACACAGCTCAGTAACTACAGCTGTTAATGATGACACAGCTCAGTAACTACAGCTGTTAATGATGACACAGCTCAGTAACTACAGCTGTTAATGATGACACAGCTCAGTAACTACAGCTGTTAATGATGACACAGCTCAGTAACTACAGCTGTTAATGATGACACAGCTCAGTAACTACAACTGTTAATGATGACACAGCTCAGTAACTACAGCTGTTAATGATAACACAGCTCAGTAACTACAACTGTTAATCTGTGTTTCAGATGAGGATGAGGTGGGCGATAGAATCACTGTGAGGAGTGATGAAGAGCTCAAAGCCATGCTGTCATATGTGAGTATTGTTCTCTTCAGCATGACACTTTGTTGGTGGACTCCCATACCCCCAGTTTACCTGACTAGACTCCCATACCCCCAGTTTACTTGACTAGACTCCCATACCCCCAGTTTACCTGACTAGACTCCCATACCCCCAGTTTACCTGACTAGACTCTCATACCCCCAGTTTACCTGACTAGACTCCCATACCCCCAGTTTACCTGACTAGACTCCCATACCCCCAGTTTACCTGACTAGACTCCATACCCCCAGTTTACCTGACTAGACTCCCATACCCCCAGTTTACCTGACTAGACTCCCATTCCCCCAGTTTACCTGACTAGACTCCCATACCCCCAGTTTACCTGACTAGACTCCCATACCCCCAGTTTACCTGACTAGACTCCCATACCCCCAGTTTACCTGACTAGACTCCCATACCCCCAGTTTACCTGACTAGACTCATACCCCCAGTTTACCTGACTAGACTCCCATACCCCAGTTTACCTGACTAGACTCCCATACCCCCAGTTTACCTGACTAGACTCCCATACCCCCAGTTTACCTGACTAGACTCCCATACCCCCAGTTTACCTGACTAGACTCCCATACCCCCAGTTTACCTGACTAGACTCCCATTCCCCAGTTTACCTGACTAGACTCCCATACCCCCAGTTTACCTGACTAGACTCCCATACCCCCAGTTTACCTGACTAGACTCCCATACCCCCAGTTTACCTGACTAGACTCCCATACCCCCAGTTTACCTGACTAGACTCCCATACCCCCAGTTTACCTGACTAGACTCCCATACCCCCAGTTTACCTGACTAGACTCCCATACCCCCAGTTTACCTGACTAGACTCCCATAACCCCAGTTTACCTGACTAGACTCCCATACCCCCAGTTTACCTGACTAGACTCCCATACCCCCAGTTTACCTGACTAGACTCCCATACCCCCAGTTTACCTGACTAGACTCCCATACCCCCAGTTTACCTGACTAGACTCCCATACCCCCAGTTTACCTGACTAGACTCCCATACCCCCAGTTTACCTGACTAGACTCCCATACCCCAGTTTACCTGACTAGACTCCCATACCCCCAGTTTACCTGACTAGACTCCCATACCCCCAGTTTACCTGACTAGACTCCCATACCCCCAGTTTACCTGACTAGACTCCTATAACAACAGTTTACCTGACTAGACTCCCATTCCCCCAGTTTACCTGACTAGACTCCCATTCCCCCAGTTTACCTGACTAGACTCCTATTCCCCGTTTACCTGACTAGACTCCCATACCCCCAGTTTACCTGACTAGACTCCCATACCCCAGTTTACCTGACTAGACTCCCATACCCCCAGTTTACCTGACTAGACTCCCATACCCCCAGTTTACCTAACTAGACTCCCATACCCCCAGTTTACCTGACTAGACTCCCATACCCCCAGTTTACCTGACTAGACTCCTATAACAACAGTTTACCTGCCTAGACTCCTATTCCCCCAGTTTACCTGACTAGACTCCCATACCCCCAGTTTACCTGACTAGACTCCCATACCCCCAGTTTACCTGACTAGACTCCCATACCCCCAGTTTACCTAACTAGACTCCCATACCCCCAGTTTACCTGACTAGACTCCCATACCCCCAGTTTACCTGGCTAGACTCCCATACCCCCAGTTTACCTGACTAGACTCCTATAACAACAGTTTACCTGACTAGACTCCCATTCCCCCAGTTTACCTGACTAGACTCCCATTCCCCCAGTTTACCTGACTAGACTCCTATTCCCCCCGTTTACCTGACTAGACTCCCATACCCCCAGTTTACCTGACTAGACTCCCATTCCCCCAGTTTACCTGACTAGACTCCTATTCCCCCCGTTTACCTGCCTAGACTCCTATAACAACAGTTTACCTGACTAGACTCCCATACCCCCAGTTTACCTGACTAGACTCCCATACCCCCAGTTTACCTGACTAGACTCCCATACCCCCAGTTTACCTGACTAGACTCCCATACCCCCAGTTTCCCTGACTAGACTCCTATAACAACAGTTTACCTGACTAGACTCCTATTCCCCCCGTTTACCTGGCTAGACTCCCATACCCCCAGTTTACCTGGCTAGACTCCCATACCCCCAGTTTACCTGCCTAGACTCCTATAACAACAGTTTACCTGACTAGACTCCCATTCCCCCTGTTTACCTGCCTAGACTCCTATAACAACAGTTTACCTGACTAGACTCCCATACCCCCAGTTTACCTGCCTAGACTCCTATAACAACAGTTTACCTGACTAGACTCCTATAACAACAGTTTACCTGACTAGACTCCCATACCCCCAGTTTACCTGACTAGACTCCCATACCCCCAGTTTACCTGACTAGACTCCCATACCCCCAGTTTACCTGACTAGACTCCCATTCCCCCTGTTTACCTGACTAGACTCCCATACCCCCAGTTTACCTGACTAGACTCCCATTCCCCCAGTTTACCTGACTAGACTCCTATAACAACAGTTTACCTGACTAGACTCCCATAACAACAGTTTACCTAACTAGACTCCCATACCCCCAGTTTACCTGACTAGACTCCCATACCCCCAGTTTACCTGACTAGACTCCCATACCCCCAGTTTACCTGACTAGACTCCCATAACAACAGTTTACCTGACTAGACTCCCATAACAACAGTTTACCTAACTAGACTCCCATACCCCCAGTTTACCTGACTAGACTCCCATACCCCCAGTTTACCTGACTAGACTCCTATAACAACAGTTTACCTGACTAGACTCCCATTCCCCCAGTTTACCTGACTAGACTCCTATAACAACAGTTTACCTGACTAGACTCCCATAACAACAGTTTACCTAACTAGACTCCCATACCCCCAGTTTACCTGACTAGACTCTATAACAACAGTTTACCTGACTAGACTCAGTTTACCTGACTAGACTCCCATACCCCCAGTTTACCTGACTAGACTCCCATACCCCAGTTTACCTGACTAGACTCCCATACCCCCAGTTTACCTGACTAGACTCCCATACCCCCAGTTTACCTGACTAGACTCCTATAACAACAGTTTACCTGACTAGACTCCCATAACAACAGTTTACCTAACTAGACTCCCATACCCCCAGTTTACCTAACTAGACTCCCATACCCCCAGTTTACCTGACTAGACTCCCATACCCCCAGTAGAACGACAAATCTCTGAAGTGTTTTCTCCTGCATTTTAGTTTTTGGTCCAGTAACGTACACAAGTAACGTACACAAGTTACACATTAATTGTTTATGACACATATACATTTATAACCCCAGTTGGTGGAACCCTTTACATTTTAAGGGTGAACCTTGTGGACGTTGCAGAGGTGAGCTGAGTTCTTCTGGTATTTACAGAGGTCCCAACTTGTAATTACGTTTCCTTTCACATCCTTAAAAAAAAAATACAAATAAACAGTAACATGATATAGGCTAATCAAAGTTACATTGACAAATAAAAATACAGATGAAACCCCCAAAATCAATTTTCTGGATCTTTTTGATTGAGATGCCAGCCTTTGTGTTGAATGAGTGTTGCTATGGCCAAAGATTGAAAATAACACTGCATTTGGAAAATAAATTATCTCCTGTTGAAGAATTCTTAAAAATGGAATAAAGTAAATATAATTACTGACCCCGGTATACCATTGAAGCAGCAATTATAACCTTCTTTTTCACTCCGCTATTGAGTGTTTTTGTTGAAGGGGGAAAGCTATTAAAAATCTATTACAGCAGATCTTTTCACCCAGGGCCACAGTGTGCTCATTGCTAAGCAGACTGGTAAAGATGACAAGTAACTCTACATATTTCTGCCTTTCTGTCTCTTACAATAAAGCACTGTATGTGGGCGATTCCACGCCAGCGGGAGCAGAACAAATTTTGCTATCTCGGATTGTTCTAGCAATTCTCACATAGAAACTTCATTGGGAGGAAGGAGGTCTGATGTGGGTTTTTTTTCTCCATTTGTGCCACAATGTTTGAGAAAATCATGTTGAATGTGGCCGTTGTGGACCCTTTTTAAACCTATACAATCCTCCTGTAAGACCTTATGAACCATACATGTTATACTCCTTATAGTCTGCTTTAACATATGGAGTATATCTAGATTCTTATGCACATTTTCACATTCATTTATTCAACATAAAAAAAATAGATATTTAGTCAAAATCAAAAAGGGCACTTTTCAGATTAATATTTTTAATTTTGAAAAGATTAATGTGGACATTTGTATTTCAGAAACGGGACATATGTTAGAGCACATTATACGGAGTATAATGCCACCAACATGTACGATTCATAGATCACAAGGTCTTAAAGGAAGCATGTATAGGTCTATATAGTGGCCACTTTCATCATGATATACTTTTTAAATACAAAATGTAAAAAAACATGTTGAACATCCTTCCTCCCAATGATGTTCCTATGTGAGAATTGCCAGAACATAACAAAAATATTTTCCGCTCCCGCTAACGTGGAATCGCCCGTGTCTGATGTGCCAATCGGTGTAGTCATGGTAACATGTGACCTTTTGGCAAGTGCCGCCAACCTTCAGTCCTCTGCATTGGACCGGGTTTAGGAAAAAGAGTGACAACCAATAAAAAATTAAGATATGTTATTGACTTCACCAAGGTTACGAAGGGAATTAGACGTGTCAACTTGTTTTATTTCAGCCTTTGAGCTCAAATGGAGAGAAAAAAGTGAGGCTTTCAAAACGCATTGAAATACCTCATGGACGTATGTACCCTAGATCTATGCCTTCATATTGATGAAGTAACAGTAAAACGTGTTATGTAGACTATAGAGACAAACCCTATCTGTTGTATAGAGGCTATACTTGTGTTTGGAACACATCTCTCTTGTTTTTTGTCTTGTTGATTTACTTTTCAAGTCCCCCACCGCTTCCCCTCCCCCGCGTGATGTTACCATCTTCCTTCATAGTTACTGTTCACATCACGGACATTAAGAGTAATGACTTGTAATGGGCTTCTTCACGAGGTACACTGAAAAGCTAAATGAACTATCCATTTTTATTATTTATTATTCAGTACTTAAAGTTTCGCCTCATTAAAAAGCAGGCCCCCCTGGGCGGAGAATATTTGTCAAAATCTACTCTTCATCTGGGGATGTCTTTTACCCCCCATCAGCTTACGATGATGGCGCTATAGCCACAGGCTGAATTTCCTCTGTTTCTGCTCCTTTATTACTCCTTCCTCTTGGATGCTTTGTTTTCATTGGCTATCATTGGGTATCCCAGGGTTTGCTGGTGCTGGTGTGAAGCTGATTGAACGGGCAGAGTGGCCTAGACAGCTGTAGTGGTGTCGAGCTGTAGGGAAAGGGAGGACGGGAAACATATTGACCTTGCCTTGATTGATTTACCAGTCTCTCACCCTCGGGATACTTTTTGACTATTTTTACCACAATCAAATAAAATAAAATAAAATTGTATTGGTCAAATGCGTCGAATACAACACGTGTAGACTTTTAACTGTGAAATGCTTCGTTATGAGACGATTCTCAACAGTGCAGAGTTAAAAAGGAAGACAAATAAAGGAAACAGAATAAAAACAATAACTAGGCTGTATTTAAGGAGTACCAGTACTGAGTCAATGTGCAGGGGTACCAGGTAGTTGAGGTAATAACAAGGCTATATACCAGGAGTACCAGTACTGAGTCAATGTGCAGGGGTACCAGGTAGTTGAGGTAATAACGAGACTATATACCAGGAGTACCAGTACTGAGTCAATGTGCAGGGGTACCAGGTAGTTGAGGTAATAACGAGACTATATACAACGAGTACCAGTACTGAGTCAATGTGCAGGGATACCAGGTAGTTGAGGTAATAACGAGACTATATACAAGGAGTACCAGTACTGAGTCAATGTGCAGGGATACCAGGTAGTTGAGGTAATAACAAGGCTATATACCAGGAGTACCAGTACTGAGTCAATGTGCAGGGGTACCAGGTAGTTGAGGTAATAACAAGGCTATATACCAGGAGTACCAGTACTGAGTCAATGTGCAGGGGTACCAGGTAGTTGAGGTAATAACGAGGCTATATACCAGGAGTACCAGTACTGAGTCAATGTGCAGGGGTACCAGGTAGTTGAGGTAATAACGAGACTATATACAAGGAGTACCAGTACTGAGTCAATGTGCAGGGATACCAGGTAGTTGAGGTAATAACAAGGCTATATACCAGGAGTACCAGTACTGAGTCAATGTGCAGGGGTACCAGGTAGTTGAGGTAATAACGAGACTATATACAAGGAGTACCAGTACTGAGTCAATGTGCAGGGGTACCAGGTAGTTGAGGTAATAACAAGGCTATATACCAGGAGTACCAGTACTGAGTCAATGTGCAGGGATACCAGGTAGTTGAGGTAATAACGAGACTATATACAAGGAGTACCAGTACTGAGTCAATGTGCAGGGGTACCAGGTAGTTGAGGTAATAACGAGACTATATACAAGGAGTACCAGTACTGAGTCAATGTGCAGGGGTACCAGGTAGTTGAGGTAATAACGAGGTTATATACAAGGAGTACCAGTACTGAGTCAATGTGCAGGGGTACCAGGTAGTTGAGGTAATAACGAGGCTATATACCAGGAGTACCAGTACTGAGTCAATGTGCAGGGGTACCAGGTAGTTGAGGTAATAACGAGACTATATACCAGGAGTACCAGTACTGAGTCAATGTGCAGGGGTACCAGGTAGTTTAGGTAATAACGAGACTATATACCAGGAGTACCAGTACTGAGTCAATGTGCAGGGGTACCAGGTAGTTGAGGTAATAACGAGACTATATACCAGGAGTACCAGTACTGAGTCAATGTGCAGGGGTACCAGGTAGTTGAGGTAATAACAAGGCTATATACCAGGAGTACCAGTACTGAGTCAATGTGCAGGGGTACCAGGTAGTTGAGGTAATAACGAGACTATATACCAGGAGTACCAGTACTGAGTCAATGTGCAGGGGTACCAGGTAGTTGAGGTAATAACGAGACTATATACAAGGAGTACCAGTACTGAGTCAATGTGCAGGGGTGCCAGGTAGTTGAGGTAATAACGAGACTATATACCAGGAGTACCAGTACTGAGTCAATGTGCAGGGATACCAGGTAGTTGAGGTAATAACGAGACTATATACAAGGAGTACCAGTACTGAGTCAATGTGCAGGGGTACCAGGTAGTTGAGGTAATAACAAGGCTATATACCAGGAGTACCAGTACTGAGTCAATGTGCAGGGGTCCCAGGTAGTTGAGGTAATAACGAGGCTATATACAAGGAGTACCAGTACTGAGTCAATGTGCAGGGATACCAGGTAGTTGAGGTAATAACGAGACTATATACAAGGAGTACCAGTACTGAGTCAATGTGCAGGGGTACCAGGTAGTTGAGGTAATAACGAGGCTATATACCAGGAGTACCAGTACTGAGTCAATGTGCAGGGGTACCAGGTAGTTGAGGTAATAACGAGACTATATACAAGGAGTACCAGTACTGAGTCAATGTGCAGGGGTACCAGGTAGTTGAGGTAATACAGTATCTACGTGTGGGTAATAATAAACAGAGTAGGAGCTGTGTGTGTTGCAGTGTCAGTGTAGTATGTGAAGGTGTGCGTAGAAGGTAGTTTGTGTTTGAGGAAGACGTTGAGCAGAAATATTGGTGTGGCAGGATGAGCTGTTTGTTTGGACCGTTTGGGCACTTAAACCTCGGCAAGTGTACACTTGGTTTAAGATGGACGCTAGCAGAGGCGGGAAGTTAATGGAGTTATATTGGAGACGTTTGACTGTGACTGATTTGCCCATTATGGATCATGTGAATTCACCATAAGTCTGGCAGTTGACTTTGAGCGCTACAATGACACTAGCACACAGACTGCAAAGACGAGGCTCACCATTGAGGGAAGTGAATGAGATATGTTATGAAGAAGTCAAGTGGTTTTGCTTCTTTTATCACGTTATGTGATACATTTACTCTTGAGATGCAGTAAATCTTTGTGAAATGCGATGAATTGGTGTTTTCGCCCTTAACACAGGTGGCTTTTGATAGTTCTCTATCATAGTGTCTTCATCAATGAAAGAGCTAATTTCATCTCAGCAGGAACATAATCACACAGAGTAGCTCTATTGCCTGGTTGGTGTGTGTTATTGGCTGAATCCCACGTTACCTGCTCGGGATCTATGTTTCACATCTCCAAACTGACTGAAATATTTGCTTTCCATACGACACAACATTCCCCACCGCCACACAAATACACATTGCTTCGTCCACATATTTTCGGATGCTGCACAACAAATCTCCAATCTCTCGGTAAATGAATTCAGGTCCCCTATAATGGCTTTCTGCTCCTCTCGGGACGAGCGTGTCTGGCGAAAAGCTGCTGATTGCCGGGGAAAATTGTAATACAGGTATATAATATACGTGAGGCAGGCTTCCCGGGCGTCTTATGCAAGGGTTATGCATTTCAGCAATCCATTTGTGTTCATATTCAAAGCATATGGGCTTCTTTGGTTCGCTGCTGTGGCCGTTTGGCCTCCGTAGAGACCCGGGCGCATTCTGCCTGGCTGTCGTTAATTCCAGATGACTGGATAGCCATTGTGCAAAATTAATATGAATTAAGAGAGGCCAATGTATTAGGTGCGTAAGGGGGGGAATTCATTAGGTACCTATCCTCAACACTGTTTCAGAGTAGGAGTGATGAGCTGCCATATAATCCATGTCATCTCATATAATGATCTGAAACACTTTAACAGGGCTGTGACGGTCATGGAACTCTAGATGACTGTAATTGGTCTAATAGCTAAAAACACACATTTTCTCCTTTCCTCAGCTCCTGACTGTGTGCTGCCATAGATATATCATTAATAGAACAGGCATCAAGACAATGATGGCATAATGGGTGGCCAGGTGGCCATTGCGAGGAGCAAAGCAGGAAGTGTGCCCATCCAATATGTGCTGTGATTTGTTGATTCAACTTAACTGGAAAAATACCTTCTATTGTATGAGCCACATCATTTAACATCATTTGAATTAACATTCTACATTACCATGTCAATTATTGCATCATAATACCAGCCATTGCCAGTGTACTCATGAGTTTACCAGTCAAATTGCCAGAGTTAGAGGTTCCAAGCCTGTTCTATTCATTCTATTTCTATGTGTGCTGCTGCCGGGAGGGGAGTGTTGTCTAGGCAACCGAAAACTTGTTTGCTACAACACCAAGGAGCAACAAAGTTCCATCACATTGTTAAGAGTCCATGTTACCGCAGGAACAGACTCAACCGCGCCAAAGCCCGGCCGTCCCGTCTTCAGTCAACTGTTCTTTAAATGGTTATGACGGACTTCACCCATAACCGTCTGTTACACCATTATACGGTAATTGTGCCAGCCCTACCCATGAATTGGATCTGCACATATAGATTTATTAGCATCATGTCAATCTTAAACCATCGTCTATGTATGACTCTCTAAGGACTTTTATTTTGAAAGCCAGACAAAAAAACAAAACAAAAAAACATCCTTTGGCATTGGAGTCCTGTGAGACAAGCCAGTCTTCCAGGCAACTCTAATCATTGCTCGGCACCTTGAATGGCTTGGAGCCGCCGTTGTGAAAGTTAAAGACTGACCCGTGTCAGCTCGTCTACCACGTGACCTCATTCCCCTTCTCCTCCTATCATATGCCCCCGGAGGTAGCAGGCCTAATTGCATCCCGCGCTCTCCTGTTCCCCCTCCTCGTCTGCTAATGATGATGAGCTTCCTACAGCCTGGGCCTGTGCTCTCTCCTCTCTCTCTCTCTCTCTCTCTCTCTCTCTCTCTCTCTCTCTCTCTCTCTCTCTCTCTCTCTCTCCTGTCCCCCTAGGCTGAGCGATGGTATTTGTGATCTGACGCTGTTTAGTTATTGGCCAACAAAGGGGAATGTCTTTTAATACACCTTTTAAAAGATTAGGTGGTAATTGTTGCGGTCTTAATCAATAGGGTAGCTGAGTGGAAAATTAAAGGTGTGTGTGAAAGTGTGTGTGAGAGAGAGAGAGCATGTTGCTGTGTTAGTCCCATTGTTCCTGTTCAGCCTAGTGACAACACCGGAGGGCAAGTGGAGGGATGGGACCTGAGGAGAGGCTGACAGTGATAAATAGGCCTTTTAATAACAGCTGTGCCTCTCGGGGAGCCATTCAGATCCATTCTGATTCCAAGCTGGCCTGCCGATCTACATTTAAATATCTAGAGTGATATGCACATCTATACTAGATAGGAAATGTCTAAACATCAGTGTTTGTTAGGTTTTTATACACTGACTGACGCATGGTAAAAACTAAGCCACAATCTGTCACACACACACACATTTCCAGCCACCCCCTGTAAGTATCCATCTGTGTCTGTGCTTATGGGCCTGATCGTCAGGGCCAAGGCCTCTGTGTTCATTACAAAGGTCTCAAATCTCCAAAGAAGGGGGTGGGGTTAAACACACACTCACATGCACATCTTTTAACAGATGGTTTAGTTAACTGAAGCATGAATTGCAATGTTGCTTTGGCAGGAGTCTCCAAGGCTCGTGTGTGTGTGTGTGTGTGTGAGATCCCAACAGGGTCTAACTGAATGTTTGGTGAGCTGGTGACCTGGAGAGGAGGAGGTTGATGCTACAGCCGTTCCTGAACTAGCCCACAGGGCACTAGACTCTACCTGCAGCAGCTTTCAACACAGCATGTGTTTGTTGTAGACTATGCTATACTCACCACCCTCGTGTTGATAAAACATTTGGTTAATAATGATTTACGTTTGCCATCTTCCTCACTGATGATTATTGGGTATCTCTTCCTCTCTCTCCTCAGTACTGCAATAATGTGAAGGAGCAGCGGATGAATGGCCTACTGCCTGAGCCTCTCCAGATATTTCCTCGAGGTATGTAGTGTGTGTGTGTGTGTGTGTGTGTGTTCTGAGCACTCCAAACTTAGTTTGCTAAGCTCTGTGATGAGATCACAGTTTATTGATGGGGAGGGATGTTGGCTGTGTAGAAAGACTGGGTGCTTGGGCGAGAGAGAGAGACTGGGTGCTTGGGCGAGAGAGAGAGACTGGGTGCTTGGGCGAGAGAGAGAGACTGGGTGCTGGGGCGAGAGAGAGAGACTGGGTGCTGGGGCGAGAGAGAGACTGGGTGCTGGGGCGAGAGAGAGAGACTGGGTGCTGGGGCGAGAGAGAGAGACTGGGTGCTGGGGACGAGAGAGAGAGACTGGGTGCTGGGGCGAGAGAGAGACTGGGTGCTGGGGCGAGAGAGACTGGGTGCTGGGGCGAGAGAGAGAGACTGGGTGCTGGGGCGAGAGAGAGAGACTGGGTGCTGGGGCGAGAGAGAGACTGGGTGCTGGGGCGAGAGAGAGAGACTGGGTGCTGGGGCGAGAGAGAGACTGGGTGCTGGGGCGACAGAGAGACTGGGTGCTGGGGCGAGAGAGAGAGACTGGGTGCTGGGGCGACAGAGAGACTGGGTGCTGGGGCGACAGAGAGACTGGGTGCTGGGGCGAGAGAGAGACTGGGTGCTGGGGCGAGAGAGAGACTGGGTGCTGGGGCGAGAGAGAGACTGGGTGCTGGGGCGAGAGAGGGAGACTGGGGGCGAGAGAGGGAGACTGGGGCGAGAGACTGAAGAGAGAGAGGGTGGGTGCTGGGTAGAGGACTAGAGAAGTGTGGGTGCCCATGAGTGGAAAGAATCAACACAGCCACTGCAAAGCAATCAATCAAAATTGACAGAGCCTTTAACATAGACTTTAATGGTATTGTGTTGAGGAAAATGTGCAGTGTGGCTTCGTCTCCCTCTAAAACTCACTAAAGCTCTAATTCATTTGATGTTCCATTTGTGTTTTTCTATGTTTTCTAAATGTTTTCACAACTAAGAAAGAAAGTGTTGTTCATGTGTGTTCTGTTTCACCAATGAAACAATTAGTTTTTCCTTGCCTGTCACTGTGGTCTTGTTCACAGTTGATAAGAGTTAGGATATTACACAATGCGCTATTGCCCTCACACTCAACTCTGGACCTCCAAACCAGTTCCACTGTATGTTTTCATTGTTCCCCTCTAATCAGGGACTGATGTAGACCTGGGACACCAGGTGGGCGATTCCCCTCTAATCAGGGACTGATGTAGACCTGGGACACCAGGTGGGTGATTCCCCTCTAATCAGGGACTGATGTAGACCTGGGACACCAGGTGGGTGATTCCCCTCTAATCAGGGATTGATGTAGACCTGGGACAACAGGTGGGCGATTCCCCTCTAATCAGGGACTGATGTAGACCTGGGACACCAGGTGGGTGATTCCCCTCTAATCAGGGATTGATGTAGACCTGGGACACCAGGTGGGCGATTCCCCTCTAATCAGGGACTGATGTAGACCTGGGACACCAGGTGGGCGATTCCCCTCTAATCAGGGACTGATGTAGACCTGGGACACCAGGTGGGCGATTCCCCTCTAATCAGGGACTGATGTAGACCTGGGACACCAGGTGGGCGATTCCCCTCTAATCAGGGACTGATGTAGACCTGGGACACCAGGTGGGCGATTCCCCTCTAATCAGGGACTGATGTAGACCTGGGACACCAGGTGGGCGATTCCCATCTAATCAGGGACTGATGTAGACCTGGGACACCAGGTGGGTGCAATTAATTATCAGGTAGAACAGAAAAGCCAGCATGCTCCGGACCTCGTAGGGTCAGAGTTGAGTACCCCTGCTCTATTGAATACTTGGAGTATGTTAATGTACAGTGTATAAATAGAACCTGTTTGTCTTGGAAAAGACTGTTTGAACATACTTCCCCACAGCCCATGTATTCATACAGTACAAGTGTTGCTTCTCTTCACCATCTAGCTGCGTATGTGTAACTGAAACGGATCACAACTACAAATGTCTGCCGCTAGTCCTCCACACCTCCAGCCAAGCAGCAACCCATTTATAAACACAGCCTGAAAAAACCCCAGATTTTCCTAATTCCCCTCTCTCTCTCCCGGTCTCCAGAGCCACATCTCAATCATTTTTCTGCACAGCTAATTTCAGATTCACCCTCATTTCGCCTTTTTAAACGATTCCTTTTCAGCACCATTTGTAAATGGCCCTGTGATGTGTTCTAAAATTTAGTCAATTACTGTTTCAGCCGGCAAGACTCCAGGGATCCGGAACATACATGGCCTGAAGGTACCCATCTCAATAATTGTTTCAGGAGAAAAGTTGGGGCGAAATGGATTGGTAACGCTGTGTTCCACTTATTGAAATGTCAATTGAAGTCAAGGTTCTCTTTCTCACTCACACACACACACAAACCCCTCTCTCTCCGCTTTGTATTTATATATGTAGATGTGTGGCTGTATTCCTTTCTCTCTCTCTCTCTCTCTCTCTCTCTCTCTCTCTCTCTCTCTCCCCCTTCCTCAGCTCCCAGTACTCATTTGGTTACGCTGCGATGGGCGGCTAAGAGCAGGGTATTATATTGTAAGCTGCCCCCCAAAGCATCATGGTCCCCTCAATTTTCACACATCTGATTGGATGTTGAAGATGAGCAGGATTAGACCAAGCCAAGTCAAGCAGCACCATGGAGGAAAGGCTTTTGCACCCGACCATGAAATGGTCATTACCCAGAATCCCCATTCAGAAACACCCCAGACACTCCATCTTCATGTTCTGCTTATATGTTCGCTATTGAAACCCTTCTGCTAATTACAATGGCTTAAATGGGTTAACCAAGCTGACAACCCTGTCTCTAGGTCATTCTTAAATCCATGTTCCATTCTAATAAGACTACATTGCATTCTGTTTTAATCGTAGGGCTGGGCTTCCCTTGAAATGCTGAAATCGCCATACCTTTATTTAATTTAACACGTACGTCAAGGGTTCCTGTTGACAATGTTTTGATGGGGAATCTCTTTTAAGGTCCAATGTTTGTTTCTCCCTAGAATATGTTGAAACCCTTTCATAATGTTTCATCTCAAATGAATTGGCTCTAGAAAATGAGGAGGAACAAGAAACTGTACATTTTAAATGAGGTCTTCTCTGGGCACTAATTAAAGGGAGAATCCCTGCCTTAGTAGACCAAACAGGGCGACCTGTGGACCTCAATTAAACAAGTTATTTTTAGAACGACCACCCCGTTTTCCCTCTCGTTTCTCTTTTGTTCAACCTGGGTTGAATCTGGGTGTGCTGGGTCTTTGGTGTAAAAATCCAACCATACCCATGCAGAGCTGGAAAGAATGAAATGCCCTAGAGAGATGGTACTTTCCCCCCCTAATGTGAGTCTTTCAGTCCGTTTTTCCAACGATGCTCCCATTGTCGTCATTATGTTCATTTCTGTGCACCACCACAACACATACTGCCACCCTCTCTCTCTCCCTGTCTCTCGTTCTCTCTCCTCTCTCTCTCCCTGTCTCTCTCCCTGTCTCTCGTTCTCTCTCCTCTATCTCTCCCTGTCTCTCGTTCTCTCTCCTCTCTCTCTCCCTGTCTCTCTCCCTGTCTCTCGTTCTCTCTCCTCTATCTCTCCCTGTCTCTCGTTCTCTCTCCTCTATCTCTCCCTGTCTCTCTCCCTGTCTCCCTCGTTCTCTCTCCTCTCTCTCTCCCTGTCTCCCTCGTTCTCTCCTCTCTCTCTCCCTGTCTCTCGTTCTCTCTCCTCTATCTCTCCCTGTCTCTCTCCCTGTCTCCCTCGTTCTCTCTCCTCTCTCTCTCTCCCTGTCTCTCGTTCTCTCTCCTCTCTCTCCCTGTCTCTCGTTCTCTCCCCTCTATCTCTCCCTGTCTCTCTCCCTGTCTCCCTCATTCTCTCTCCTCTATCTCTCCCTGTTTCTCGTTCTCTCCTCTCTCTCTCCCTGTCTCTCGTTCTCTCCCTGTCTCCCTCCCTGTCTCCCTCGTTCTCTCTCCTCTATCTCTCCCTGTCTCTCTCCCTGTCTCCCTCGTTCTATCTCTCTCTCTCTCCCTGTCTCTCGTTCTCTCTCCTCTATCTTTCTCTCTCAAGCTACTCCTCCCCTCTCACTCTTTCTCTCTAACAAAAGTCAATTAACCCTCAGTTTGAACTGAGAGAAAAAGAGAGAGAGAGAGAGAGTGTGTGTGTTGTTGAGTCAGTCAATGGGTTCATTAGAAGGCCTGCGTGCTTGCTGGCTGCCTGGCTGGCTGGCTGTTGGCCTTGCCAACTTATTGTCTCTGTCTCTTTTTGGCCGCAGGTGAACACACGGCCCAATGACTGTTCCCCTGCCGCCGTCGGCTCTATGCCCAACAATAGGTGAGGAGTCTGGAGGTTTAAGACCCAACTGCCTGGGGGTGGATGGAGGAGGGATGGATGTGGGAATGTATGTAAATGCTGGTGGATGGATGGATGGGTAGGTGGTGGATGGATAGATAGGTGGAAAATATAGGTGAATGGCTAGATGGGTGGGTGGATGGATAGATGTGTGAATGGGTGGGATAGTGGGTTGGTGGATGGATATATGATTGTGCTTCTCAGATATACAGTGGATTTGAATATCTTGGTATCTATGTACAGTACCAGTCAAAAGTTTTTTACTATTTTCTACATTGTAGAATAATAGTGAAGACATCAAAACTATGAAATAACACATATGGAATCATATGTTAATAAAATTAAAATAATTTTTGATTCTTAAAAGTAGCCACCATTTGCCTTAATGACATCTTTGCACATTCTTGGCATTCTCTCAACCAGCTTCATGAGGTAGTCACCTGGAATGCATTTCAATTAACAGGTGTGCCTTGTTAAGTTCATTTGTGGGATTTCTTTCCTTCTTAATGCGTTTGAGCCAATCAGTTGTCTTGTGACAAGGTATGGGTGGTATACAGAAGACAGCCCTATTTGGTAAAAGACCAAGTCCATATTATGGCAAGAACAGCTCAAATAAGCAAAGGGAAATGACAGTCCATCATTACTTTAAGACATGAAGGTCAGTCAATACGGAACATTTCAAGAACTTTGAACGTTTCTTAAATTGCAGTCGCAAAAAACTATCAAGCGCTATGATGAAACTGGCTCTGATGAGGACCGCCACAAAAAAGGAAGACCCAGAGTCGCCTCTGCTGCAGAGGATGAATTCATTAGAGTTACCAGCCTCAGAAATTGCAGCCCAAATAAATGCTTCACAGAGTTCAAGTAACAGACACATCTCAACATCAACTGTTCAGAGGAGACTGCGTGAATCAAGCCTTCATGGTCGAATTTCTGCAAAGAAACAACTACTAAAAGACGCCAATAAGAACAAAAGACTTGCTTGGGCCAAGAAACACGAGCAATGGACATTACGGCGTTTGTAAATCTGTCCTTTTTTGTCTGAAGAGTCCAAATATGATATTTTTGTTTCCAACAGCTGTGTCTTTGTGAGATGCAGAGTAGGTGAACGGATGATCTCCGCATAAGTGGTTCCCACCGTGAAGCATGGAGGAGGAGGTGTGATGGTGTGGGTGTTCTTTTGCTGATGGCACTGTCAGTGATTCATTTAGAATTCAAGTCACACTTAACCAGCATGGCTACTGCAGCGATTCGCCATCCCTTCTGGTTTGCGCTTAGTGGGAGAATGCCAAGAGTGTGCAAAGCTGTCGGCAATGCAAAGGGTGGCTACTTTTAAGAATCTAAAACATATTTTGATTTGTTCAACATTTTTTTTTTTTTGGGTTACTACATGATTCCATGTGTTATTTCATAGTTTTGATGTCTTAACTATTATTCTACAATGTAGAAAATAGTAAAAATAGAGAAAAACCCTTGAATGAGTAGATGTGTCCAAACGTTTGACTGGTACTGTAGACTACAGTGTAGACAGCACACCTTTGCTCTATAGCCTGTGTCTTTTGACTGAATCCAGATATTGTCATTTTTCAGTCCCAGTCTAAAGAAGTCATCCGCAGAGCTAAAGAAGATTTTGATGAATGGACAGGTATTGTATTTCTCTCCTTTCTGAACTAACACACACGTGTCCCCACTAGGCGCTGTCCTCAGGGCCTAGGCCTGCACCCTGTTAGATCCTGTTGGAGAAGACACGTCATGTCCCTGTTAGTAAGTGGCTTGTCCTGTTATAGAAGACACGTCATGTCCCTGCTACTGAGTGTCTGGTCCTGTTACAGAAGACATGTCATGTCCCTGTTAGTGAGTGTCTGGTCTTGTTGGAGAAGACACGTCATGTCCCTGTTAGTGAGTGTCTGGTCCTGTTATAGAAGACATGTCATGTCCCTGTTAGTGAGTGGCTGGTCCTGTTATAGAAGACACGTCATGTCCCTGTTAGTGAGTGTCTGGTCCTGTTGGAGAAGACACGTCATGTCCCTGTTAGTGAGTGGCTGGTCCTGTTATAGAAGACACGTCATGTCCCTGTTAGTGAGTGGCTGGTCCTGTTACAGAAGACACGTCATGTCCCTGTTAGTGAGTGGCTGGTCCTGTTGGAGAAGACACGTCATGTCCCTGCTACTGAGTGTCTGGTCCTGTTGGAGAAGACATGTCATGTCCCTGTTAGTGAGTGGCTGGTCCTGTTATAGAAGACATGTCATGTCCCTGTTAGTGAGTGGCTGGTCCTGTTATAGAAGACACGTCATGTCCCTGTTAGTGAGTGGCTGGTCCTGTTGGAGAAGACACGTCATGTCCCTGTTAGTGAGTGGCTGGTCTTGTTATAGAAGACAGGTCATGTCCCTGTTAGTGAGTGTCTGGTCCTGTTGGAGAAGACATGTCATGTCCCTGTTAGTGAGTGTCTGGTCCTGTTATAGAAGACACGTCATGTCCCTGCTACTGAGTGGCTGGTCCTGTTGGAGAAGACACGTCATGTCCCTGTTAGTGAGTGGCTGGTCCTGTTGGAGAAGACATGTCATGTCCCTGTTAGTGAGTGTCTGGTCCTGTTACAGAAGACACGTCATGTCCCTGCTACTGAGTGGCTGGTCCTGTTGGAGAAGACACGTCATGTCCCTGTTAGTGAGTGTCTGGTCCTGTTATAGAAGACACGTCATGTCCCTGTTAGTGAGTGGCTGGTCCTGTTGGAGAAGACACGTCATGTCCCTGTTAGTGAGTGGCTGGTCCTGTTATAGAAGACACGTCATGTCCCTGTTAGTGAGTGGCTGGTCCTGTTATAGAAGACACGTCATGTCCCTGTTAGTGAGTGGCTGGTCCTGTTATAGAAGACACGTCATGTCCCTGCTACTGAGTGGCTGGTCCTGTTATAGAAGACACGTCATGTCCCTGTTAGTGAGTGTCTGGTCCTGTTGGAGAAGACACGTCATGTCCCTGCTACTGAGTGTCTGGTCCTGTTGGAGAAGACATGTCATGTCCCTGTTAGTGAGTGGCTGGTCCTGTTATAGAAGACATGTCATGTCCCTGTTAGTGAGTGTCTGGTCCTGTTATAGAAGACACGTCATGTCCCTGTTAGTGAGTGTCTGGTCCTGTTATAGAAGACACGTCGTGTCCCTGTTAGTGAGTGCCTGGTCCTGTTGGAGAAGACACGTCATGTCCCTGTTAGTGAGTGTCTGGTCCTGTTATAGAAGACACGTCATGTCCCTGTTAGTGAGTGGCTGGTCCTGTTGGAGAAGACACGTCATGTCCCTGTTAGTGAGTGGCTGGTCCTGTTGGAGAAGACACGTCATGTCCCTGTTAGTGAGTGTCTGGTCCTGTTGGAGAAGACATGTCATGTCCCTGTTAGTGAGTGGCTGGTCCTGTTATAGAAGACATGTCATGTCCCTGTTAGTGAGTGTCTGGTCCTGTTGGAGAAGACACGTCATGTCCCTGTTAGTGAGTGTCTGGTCCTGTTGGAGAAGACACGTCATGTCCCTGTTAGTGAGTGCCTGGTCCTGTTGGAGAAGACACGTCATGTCCCTGTTAGTGAGTGTCTGGTCCTGTTGGAGAAGACATGTCATGTCCCTGTTAGTGAGTGCCTGGTCCTGTTATAGAAGACACGTCGTGTCCCTGTTAGTGAGTGTCTGGTCCTGTTGGAGAAGACATGTCATGTCCCTGCTACTGAGTGGCTGGTCCTGTTGGAGAAGACACGTCATGTCCCTGTTAGTGAGTGTCTGGTCCTGTTGGAGAAGACACGTCATGTCCCTGTTAGTGAGTGGCTGGTCCTGTTATAGAAGACACGTCATGTCCCTGTTAGTGAGTGGCTGATCCTGTTATAGAAGACAAGTCATGTCCCTGCTACTGAGTGGCTGGTCCTGTTGGAGAAGACACGTCATGTCCCTGTTAGTGAGTGTCTGGTCCTGTTATAGAAGACACGTCATGTCCCTGTTAGTGAGTGGCTGGTCCTGTTGGAGAAGACACGTCATGTCCCTGTTAGTGAGTGTCTGGTCCTGTTATAGAAGACACGTCATGTCCCTGTTAGTGAGTGCCTGGTCCTGTTATAGAAGACACGTCATGTCCCTGTTAGTGAGTGTCTGGTCCTGTTGGAGAAGACACGTCATGTCCCTGTTAGTGAGTGTCTGGTCCTGTTGGAGAAGACATGTCATGTCCCTGTTAGTGAGTGTCTGGTCCTGTTGGAGAAGACACGTCATGTCCCTGTTAGTGAGTGTCTGGTCCTGTTGGAGAAGACACGTCATGTCCCTGTTAGTGAGTGTCTGGTCCTGTTGGAGAAGACACGTCATGTCCCTGTTAGTGAGTGTCTGGTCCTGTTGGAGAAGACACGTCATGTCCCTGTTAGTGAGTGTCTGGTCCTGTTGGAGAAGACACGTCATGTCCCTGTTAGTGAGTGTCTGGTCCTGTTGGAGAAGACACGTCATGTCCCTGTTAGTGAGTGTCTGGTCTTGTTGGAGAAGACACGTCGTGTCCCTGTTAGTGATTGTCTGGTCCTGTTGGAGAAGACACGTCATGTCCCTGTTAGTGAGTGTCTGGTCCTGTTGGAGAAGACACGTCATGTCCCTGTTAGTGAGTGTCTGGTCCTGTTGGAGAAGACACGTCATGTCCCTGTTAGTGATTGTCTGGTCCTGTTGGAGAAGACACGTCATGTCCCTGCTACTGAGTGGCTGGTCATTGATTTCCTCTGAAAGCTGCTGCTCACTTCCTCTTTCACCGCCAGCCCCGGGTGAGATCTTCATCCTGACCGACTGGATAGATATTCATTGTCTTAGCTGTGCGCTGTTGCCTAGGACACACTCACACACACACACACACACACACACGTAAGGCTAGGCAAAGTGTGTCAAGCAGACAATTAAGCCCAGCCACTTCCCTGATGTCACCTGTAACACATTGGTCTAATGGAGCCATATCTCTCTCTCTCTCTCTCTCTCTCTCTCTCTCTCTCTCTCTCTCTCTCTCTCTCTCTCTCTCTCTCTCTCTGTCTGTGTCTCTCTGTCTGTGTCTCTCTCTGTGTCTGTGTCTGTCTGTCTGTCTGTCTGTCTGTCTGTCTCTCTCTCTCTCTCTCTCTCTCTCTCTCTCTGTGTCTGTCTTTGTCTCTCTGTCTCTCTCTCTCTCTCTCTCTCTCTCTGTGTCTGTCTTTGTCTCTCTGTCTCTGACACCTGACAAGTATCTCTCTCTGACACCTGACAGGTATCTCACCCCCTCTCCCATGTAACCCAATCAATGGGGCTGAATTGGAGGAGGAGGTGGTGGTGGGTCATTTTTAACCCCCAGTGTAGCCCCACTCGCCCCTTCCCCTTGGCCAAAATGAACCTTGACAGCAGGCCATTGACTTGATATCATGCTGGTCTCAGCAGCACAAACAAGCATCTGCCCACACAATCAGGCTATTGACAAGCCTGCTAGGCAGGACCAGCCCCTACCCCAGCCACCCAAACAGATGTTTCTATCTAATACAGGTTATGAGATATAAATATTTATCTGATAGCTGTCATGGGGTTTAAATGGGAAGGGTGTTGGAGAGTGGGGGGTTGTTGTAGGTATTGATGAAGTGACAAGCGTCACGCCAGCCGAAGACATGTCTTTATTAGGCTATAGACTTTATAAAAAAGGCTTGAACTGAGTCCGTATACTCCCTCACAACAGAGCCCTGTTAAACGGGGATGGCCCGGGGTTGTTGTCAGTGTGTTGTTGTCGTGAAGCAGAGCAGAATGTGTATAAGGTCGCTAAATAAAAAGATGATGGAAACGGACCGTTGTTTTAGACCGGCTGCTTTTGTCATGGACCATGTTTCCATCCAACCATTTTATACGCATGTTTCCATCCAACCATTTTATACGCATGTTTCCATCCAACCATTTTATACGCATGTTTCCATCCAACCATTTTATACGCATGTTTCCATCCAACCATTTTATACCCATGTTTCCATCCAACCATTTTATACCCATGTTTCCATCCAACCATTTTATACGCATGTTTCCATCCAACCATTTTATACGCATGTTTCCATCCAACCATTTTATACGCATGTTTCCATCCAACCATTTTATACGCATGTTTCCATCCAACCATTTTATACGCATGTTTCCATCCAACCATTTTATACGCATGTTTCCATCCAACCATTTTATACGCATGTTTCCATCCAACCATTTTATACGCATGTTTCCATCCAACCATTTTATACGCATGTTTCCATCCAACCATTTTATACGCATGTTTCCATCCAACCATTTTATACGCATGTTTCCATCCAACCATTTTATACGCATGTTTCCATCCAACCATTTTATATCGCATGTTTCCATCCAACCATTTTATACGCATGTTTCCATCCAACCATTTTATACGCATGTTTCCATCCAACCATTTTATACGCATGTTTCCATCCAACCATTTTATACGCATGTTTCCATCCAACCATTTTATACGCATGTTTCCATCCAACCATTTTATACCCATGTTTCCATCCAACCATTTTATACGCATGTTTCCATCCAACCATTTTATACCCATGTTTCCATCCAACCATTTTATACCCATGTTTCCATCCAACCATTTTATACCCATGTTTCCATCCAACCATTTTATACCCATGTTTCCATCCAACCATTTTATACCCATGTTTCCATCCAACCATTTTATACGCATTTTTCCATCCAACCATTTTATACCCATGTTTCCATCCAACCATTTTATACGCATGTTTCCATCCAACCATTTTATACGCATGTTTCCATCCAACCATTTTATACGCATGTTTCCATCCAACCATTTTATCGCATGTTTCCATCCAACCATTTTATACGCATGTTTCCATCCAACCATTTTATACGCATGTTTCCATCCAACCATTTTATACGCATGTTTCCATCCAACCATTTTATACGCATGTTTCCATCCAACCATTTTATACGCATGTTTCCATCCAACCATTTTATACGCATGTTTCCATCCAACCATTTTATACGCATGTTTCCATCCAACCATTTTATACGCATGTTTCCATCCAACCATTTTATACGCATGTTTCCATCCAACCATTTTATACGCATGTTTCCATCCAACCATTTTATACCCATGTTTCCATCCAACCATTTTATACCCATGTTTCCATCCAACCATTTTATACGCATGTTTCCATCCAACCATTTTATACCCATGTTTCCATCCAACCATTTTATACCCATGTTTCCATCCAACCATTTTATACGCATGTTTCCATCCAACCATTTTATACGCATGTTTCCATCCAACCATTTTATACGCATGTTTCCATCCAACCATTTTATACCCATGTTTCCATCCAACCATTTTATACCCATGTTTCCATCCAACCATTTTATACGCATGTTTCCATCCAACCATTTTATACGCATGTTTCCATCCAACCATTTTATACCTATGAATTACCAGGCTCTTAAAACAATACTCAAGACAGGTGTGATGGAAAAAGCTAATTGGCTGTAAAGCTTTCATAAATGTCGACAGAACTAGATGCGTTCGACAAGAGTGGATCATTTTTGTGGGTGAAATAGATTGTGCTTCATATTTTGGTGGAGATGCTATTATGCTCCAGTATTGGCAGAACAACATCATGTTGTGGTGCTGTGTGGTCCTCCCGCTACCACGGGGAAAAGCAAGAAGGGTTTATTTGACTACAGGTGAAATAAGTTATGATGAACTTCTCAAGGTGGTGAATGTGCGGTGATGAGCGTGTTGCTAATTTCCAGGAAATAGGCCTATCCAGGATATTCATTTCCAGTAAATAGGCCTATCCAGGATATTCATTTCCAGGAAATAGTCCTATCCAGGATATTAATTTCAAGGAAATAGTCTTATCCAGGATATTATCTGTAGGCTATGCTGGTGACATCATGGTGCTTGGCTGCCAATTGAGAAATAAAAATGATCTTTAATCTCATCATGTAGCTTATCCACTTTATCTGCCAAGAGAGCATGTGCCAAGACCAGATCACTTTATCTGCCAAGAGAGCATGTGCCAAGACCAGATCACTTTATCTGCCAAGAGAGCATGTGCCAAGACCAGATCGGAGAAGTTTGCTATTTATCTAAAAACGTTTGTAGCAAAACCATCGTTAGAGTTTAAAATGCGATGGAAGCACATTGAACTTCTGTGTTTTTATTTTAATACGTTATGTCACAGTGCTATTTATAAGCACTATGTCATTATGCCAAGTGTTTATTCACAACAAGTCAATTTGATGGAAACACCTCTGTCAGTGAAATGCATTTATTTTTGTGTGAATATTAGAATAGTGGCTTGAAAATGTTTTAACAAGTGGATGGAAACCTGGCTGTGATCGATTTATTCTGTGCAGTATACTCTTTTTTGGCTAGTGTGTGTGTGAATTCTAACACACACACCCCCTTCCCTCCTCCCATCAGTCTGACAGGAGGAAACTTTTCCCCAGCCTCCCCTCCATGTCACACGGGGCCATGTTATATTACCCCGTTCTGACACCTTTTATCAACACAGGAATGGAACGACGACAGCAAACAAGTCATCATTAAACTCCATCACTCCTCCCCCACCCGCCCCCCTACATGCCATTGTCCTTTTATAAATTGGACAGCAAATGTTGTATTGATCTCGCGCTCTCTTTCCCTCTCTCTCTTTCCCTCTACTTCTCTCTCCCTCTCTCTCTCTCTCTCTCCCTCTCTGAACTTGGGATGACCTGAACACCGGTCTCCTTGTTTATGGCCTCCAGTAACATTCCTCTCTCTCTCTCTCTCTCTCTCTCTCTCTCTCTCTCTCGCTCTCTCCCTTTCTAAATCTCCATTGACATCTCTATCTTCTATCTCCTATCCTATTTGTATTGATCTCTGTTTGTGTCTCTTTAGATCAATGGTCAAGACATACAATACCAGGAGCAGCTTGGCCATGGAAACGGAGGGACCGTGTACAAGTAGGTGCATGTCTGTACTTTACTGTCGGCCTTCGTGACAACACTGGTAGGTATAACAATAAGAATAGTGTTGAGAGAAGAGCCGTGGTTGGAGTATGGGCTTCTCAGTGAAGGGTAGAGAGAAGAGCCGTGGTTGGGTTATGGGCTTCTCAGTGAAGGGTAGAGAGAAGATCCGTGGTTGGGTTATGGGCTTCTCAGTGAAGGGTAGAGAGAAGAGCCGTGGTTGGGTTATGGGCTTCTCAGTGAAGGGTAGAGAGAAGAGCCGTGTTTGGGTTATGGGCTTCTCAGTGAAGGGTAGAGAGAAGAGCCGTGGTTGGGTTATGGGCTTCTCAGTGAAGGGTAGAGAGAAGAGCCGTGGTTGGAGTATGGGCTTCTCAGTGAAGGGTAGAGAGAAGAGCCGTGGTTGTGTTATGGGCTTCTCAGTGAAGGGTAGAGAGAAGAGCCGTGTTTGGGTTATGGGCTTCTCAGTGAAGGGTAGAGAGAAGAGCCGTGGTTGGGTTATGGGCTTCTCAGTGAAGGGTAGAGAGAAGAGCCGTGGTTGGAGTATGGGCTTCTCAGTGAAGGGTAGAGAGAAGAGCCGTGGTTGTGTTATGGGCTTCTCAGTGAAGGGTAGAGAGAAGAGCCGTGGTTGGAGTATGGGCTTCTCAGTGAAGGGTAGAGAGAAGATCCGTGGTTGGAGTATGGGCTTCTCAGTGAAGGGTAGAGAGAAGAGCCGTGTTTGTGTTATGGGCTTCTCAGTGAAGGGTAGAGAGAAGATCCGTGGTTGTGTTATGGGCTTCTCAGTGAAGGGTAGAGAGAAGAGCCGTGTTTGGGTTATGGGCTTCTCAGTGAAGGGTAGAGAGAAGAGCCGTGGTTGGGTTATGGGCTTCTCAGTGAAAGGTAGAGAGAAGAGCCGTGGTTGGAGTATGGGCTTCTCAGTGAAGGGTAGAGAGAAGATCCGTGGTTGTGTTATGGGCTTCTCAGTGAAGGGTAGAGAGAAGAGCCGTGGTTGTGTTATGGGCTTCTCAGTGAAGGGTAGAGAGAAGAGCCGTGTTTGTGTTATGGGCTTCTCAGTGAAGGGTAGAGAGAAGATCCGTGGTTGTGTTATGGGCTTCTCAGTGAAGGGTAGAGAGAAGAGCCGTGTTTGGGTTATGGGCTTCTCAGTGAAGGGTAGAGAGAAGAGCCGTGTTTGGGTTATGGGCTTCTCAGTGAAGGGTAGAGAGAAGAGCCGTGGTTGGGTTATGGGCTTCTCAGTGAAAGGTAGAGAGAAGAGCCGTGGTTGGAGTATGGGCTTCTCAGTGAAGGGTAGAGAGAAGATCCGTGGTTGTGTTATGGGCTTCTCAGTGAAGGGTAGAGAGAAGAGCCGTGGTTGTGTTATGGGCTTCTCAGTGAAGGGTAGAGAGAAGAGCCGTGTTTGTGTTATGGGCTTCTCAGTGAAGGGTAGAGAGAAGATCCGTGGTTGTGTTATGGGCTTCTCAGTGAAGGGTAGAGAGAAGAGCCGTGTTTGGGTTATGGGCTTCTCAGTGAAGGGTAGAGAGAAGAGCCGTGGTTGGGTTATGGGCTTCTCAGTGAAAGGTAGAGAGAAGAGCCGTGGTTGGAGTATGGGCTTCTCAGTGAAGGGTAGAGAGAAGATCCGTGGTTGTGTTATGGGCTTCTCAGTGAAGGGTAGAGAGAAGAGCCGTGGTTGTGTTATGGGCTTCTCAGTGAAGGGTAGAGAGAAGAGCCGTGTTTGGGTTATGGGCTTCTCAGTGAAGGGTAGAGAGAAGATCCGTGGTTGGGTTATGGGCTTCTCAGTGAAGGGTAGAGAGAAGAGCCGTGGTTGGAGTATGGGCTTCTCAGTGAAGGGTAGAGAGAAGAGCCGTGGTTGTGTTATGGGCTTCTCAGTGAAGGGTAGAGAGAAGAGCCGTGTTTGGGTTATGGGCTTCTCAGTGAAGGGTAGAGAGAAGAGCCGTGGTTGGGTTATGGGCTTCTCAGTGAAGGGTAGAGAGAAGAGCCGTGGTTGTAGTATGGGCTTCTCAGTGAAGGGTAGAGAGAAGAGCCGTGGTTGTGTTATGGGCTTCTCAGTGAAGGGTAGAGAGAAGAGCCGTGGTTGGAGTATGGGCTTCTCAGTGAAGGGTAGAGAGAAGATCCGTGGTTGGAGTATGGGCTTCTCAGTGAAGGGTAGAGAGAAGAGCCGTGTTTGTGTTATGGGCTTCTCAGTGAAGGGTAGAGAGAAGATCCGTGGTTGTGGTATGGGCTTCTCAGTGAAGGGTAGAGAGAAGAGCCGTGTTTGGGTTATGGGCTTCTCAGTGAAGGGTAGAGAGAAGAGCCGTGGTTGGGTTATGGGCTTCTCAGTGAAAGGTAGAGAGAAGAGCCGTGGTTGGAGTATGGGCTTCTCAGTGAAGGGTAGAGAGAAGATCCGTGGTTGTGTTATGGGCTTCTCAGTGAAGGGTAGAGAGAAGAGCCGTGGTTGTGTTATGGGCTTCTCAGTGAAGGGTAGAGAGAAGAGCCGTGGTTGGGTTATGGGCTTCTCAGTGAAGGGTAGAGAGAAGAGCCGTGGTTGGGTTATGGGCTTCTCAGTGAAGGGTAGAGAGAAGAGCCGTGTTTGGGTTATGGGCTTCTCAGTGAAGGGTAGAGAGAAGAGCCATGGTTGGGTTATGGGCTTCTCAGTGAAGGGTAGAGAGAAGAGCCGTGGTTGGGTTATGGGCTTCTCAGTGAAGGGTAGAGAGAAGAGCCGTGGTTGGAGTATGGGCTTCTCAGTGAAGGGTAGAGAGAAGAGCCGTGGTTGTGTTATGGGCTTCTCAGTGAAGGGTAGAGAGAAGAGCCGTGGTTGGGTTATGGGCTTCTCAGTGAAGGGTAGAGAGAAGAGCCGTGTTTGGGTTATGGGCTTCTCAGTGAAGGGTAGAGAGAAGAGCCGTGGTTGGGTTATGGGCTTCTCAGTGAAGGGTAGAGAGAAGAGCCGTGGTTGGAGTATGGGCTTCTCAGTGAAGGGTAGAGAGAAGAGCCGTGGTTGTGTTATGGGCTTCTCAGTGAAGGGTAGAGAGAAGAGCCGTGTTTGGGTTATGGGCTTCTCAGTGAAGGGTAGAGAGAAGAGCCGTGTTTGGGTTATGGGCTTCTCAGTGAAGGGTAGAGAGAAGAGCCGTGGTTGGGTTATGGGCTTCTCAGTGAAGGGTAGAGAGAAGAGCCGTGGTTGTAGTATGGGCTTCTCAGTGAAGGGTAGAGAGAAGAGCCGTGGTTGTGTTATGGGCTTCTCAGTGAAGGGTAGAGAGAAGAGCCGTGGTTGGAGTATGGGCTTCTCAGTGAAGGGTAGAGAGAAGATCCGTGGTTGGAGTATGGGCTTCTCAGTGAAGGGTAGAGAGAAGAGCCGTGTTTGTGTTATGGGCTTCTCAGTGAAGGGTAGAGAGAAGATCCGTGGTTGTGTTATGGGCTTCTCAGTGAATGGTAGAGAGAAGAGCCGTGTTTGGGTTATGGGCTTCTCAGTGAAGGGTAGAGAGAAGAGCCGTGGTTGGGTTATGGGCTTCTCAGTGAAAGGTAGAGAGAAGAGCCGTGGTTGGAGTATGGGCTTCTCAGTGAAGGGTAGAGAGAAGATCCGTGGTTGTGTTATGGGCTTCTCAGTGAAGGGTAGAGAGAAGAGCCGTGGTTGTGTTATGGGCTTCTCAGTGAAGGGTAGAGAGAAGAGCCGTGTTTGGGTTATGGGCTTCTCAGTGAAGGGTAGAGAGAAGATCCGTGGTTGTGTTATGGGCTTCTCAGTGAAGGGTAGAGAGAAGAGCCGTGGTTGTGTTATGGGCTTCTCAGTGAAGGGTAGAGAGAAGAGCCGTGGTTGGAGTATGGGCTTCTCAGTGAAGGGTAGAGAGAAGATCCGTGTTTGGGTTATGGGCTTCTCAGTGAAGGGTAGAGAGAAGAGCCGTGGTTGGGTTATGGGCTTCTCAGTGAAGGGTAGAGAGAAGATCCGTGGTTGGGTTATGGGCTTCTCAGTAAAGGGTAGAGAGAAGATCCGTGGTTGGGTTATGGGCTTCTCAGTGAAGGGTAGAGAGAAGAGCCGTGGTTGGAGTATGGGCTTCTCAGTGAAGGGTAGAGAGAAGATCCGTGGTTGGGTTATGGGCTTCTCAGTGAAGGGTAGAGAGAAGATCCGTGGTTGGGTTATGGGCTTCTCAGTGAAGGGTAGAGAGAAGAGCCGTGGTTGGGTTATGGGCTTCTCAGTGAAGGGTAGAGAGAAGAGCCGTGGTTGGAGTATGGGTTTCTCAGTGAAGGGTAGAGAGAAGAGCCGTGGTTGGAGTATGGGCTTCTCAGTGAAGGGTAGAGAGAAGATCCGTGGTTGGGTTATGGGCTTCTCAGTGAAGGGTAGAGAGAAGAGCCGTGGTTGGGTTATGGGCTTCTCAGTGAAAGGTAGAAGATACTCTCTGAACCTGGCCCTTTAACTGCTGCCTGTTCATTCCATGAACATGATATGGGTTACCAATTCATTAAAGTGTACACTCACCCCCTCACATATACAATCCATGTTCTTTCTGCAGACTTTTACAACTAGTTACTTTCTTTTTCTCTCTCTCTTTCACCCTATTACTCTGATCTCCTTTTCTCACCATATCTCTCTCTCCTTCTCTCTCTCTCCTTCTCTCTCTCTCCTTCTCTCTCTCTCTCCTCTCTCTCTGTCTGTCTCTCTCTCTCGATCTCTCTCTGTCTGTTAATCTCTGGTGTCCCTCTGAAATCCATCAGGCTGGTTAGTGTCTGGGGCGCGAGTGGCGATTCAATTTATTTATGTATTTTTTTTACGATGTGAAGGTTGCCAAACGTATGTGGTATTGATCTGGTATGAGAGTGATTGCCCCACTGGACCATACAGCATGTTACCTGGAGAGAAGACTCTCCTCCCAAATCACCTGACTGATGTATTGTCAACACACACACAGTCACAGTGGGGGCATTTGGGTCGTCACACTCAAATCTTTCCCCCCCTTATAACTCTCCTCCTCTTCTCTGTCCTCCTCTCCTCTTCCTCTCCTCCTCCTCTTCTCTGTCCTCCTCTCCTCCTCCTCTCCTCCTCCTCTTTTCTGTCCTCCTCTCCTCCTCCTCTCCTCCTCCTCTTCTCTGTCCTCTTCTCCTCCTCCTCTCCTCCTCCTCTTCTCTGGCCTCCTCTCCTCCTCCTCTTCTCTGTCCTCCTCTCCTCCTCCTCTCCTCCTCCTCTTCTCTGGCCTCCTCTCCTCCTCCTCTCCTCTTCTTCTTCTCTGTCCTCCTCTCCTCCTCCTCTTCTCTGGCCTCCTCTCCTCCTCCTCTCCTCCTCCTCTTCTCTGGCCTCCTCTCCTCCTCCTCTCCTCCTCCTCTTCTCTGGCCTCCTCTCCTCCTCCTCTTCTCTGGCCTCCTCTCCTCCTCCTCTCCTCTTCTTCTTCTCTGTCCTCCTCTCCTCCTCCTCTTCTCTGGCCTCCTCTCCTCCTCCTCTCCTCTTCTTCTTCTCTGTCCTCCTCTCCTCCTCCTCTTCTCTGGCCTCCTCTCCTCCTCCTCTCCTCTTCTTCTTCTCTGTCCTCCTCTCCTCCTCCTCTCCTCTTCTTCTTCTCTGTCCTCCTCTCCTCCCTCTTTTCTGTCCTCCTCTCCTCTTCCTCTTCTCTGTCCTCCTCTCCTCTTCCTCTTCTCTGTCCTCCTCTCCTCTTCCTCTTCTCTGTCCTCCTCCTCCTCCTCCTCCCTTCATCTCCTGTTATTGAACTGTTTTATTGAGATAGAGGTATTGATCACTTCTCAGGCTAACCTTGACTTGACGGAGAGAGAGGCTGTGGGTCTGTCGTCTCTGTCAGAGCCCTTCGTAAATTTCATCCGGAGCAAATCCTGTTTATTTCTTTCACAGGCTTGTTCAGGCTTTTTTTCTGTCGTTTGTTCTTTACGTTTCTTTTACCGTTTTATTGTGGCGAGGTTGTTTCATTAACGGCCTATCTCTTATAGTTGAGGGAGAAAGTGACTGGCTATTTGCTCGGCTTGGGAAATTGTTCCGCTGGGCTGAGGAAAGCCAATATTGCAAACCTCCGACAACTTCTCAGTCAATTGAGCTCAGCAGAAAATCCATACGGTTCTGCGGCAGATTTTTTTTATGGTCGGGAGAAAAACTGCTGATGTTATTTTTTTCTCCGCCTGTCCAATTGTTCATGTTAGTTTTGGTTTTGTTATGTTTCTGTTAGTATTTTGTCAACATGCAAACAAGGCAGCTCCTCAAAGATTGTAATCAGGCTGTACATTTCACCTGCCTGTTTACATAGATGGAGTTGGTTCCTATCGGGCTGTACATTTCACCTGCCTGTTTACATAGATGGAGTTGGTTCCTATCGGGCTGTACATTTCACCTGCCTGTTTACATAGATGGAGTTGGTTCCTATCGGGCTGTACATTTCACCTGCCTGTTTACATAGATGGAGTTGGTTCCTATCGGGCTGTACATTTCACCTGCCTGTTTACATAGATGGAGTTGGTTCCTATCGGGCTGTACATTTCACCTGCCTGTTTACATAGATGGAGTTGGTTCCTATCGGGCTGAACATTTCACCTGCCTGTTTACATAGATGGAGTTGGTTCCTATCGGGCTGAACATTTCACCTGCCTGTTTACATAGATGGAGTTGGTTCCTATCGGGCTGTACATTTCACCTGCCTGTTTACATAGATGGAGTTGGTTCCTATCGGGCTGAACATTTCACCTGCCTGTTTACATAGATGGAGTTGGTTCCTATCGGGCTGTACATTTCACCTGACTGTTTACATAGATGGAGTTGGTTCCTATCGGGCTGAACATTTCACCTGACTGTTTACATAGATGGAGTTGGTTCCTATCAGGCTGTACATTTCACCTGCCTGTTTACATAGATGGAGTTGGTTCCTATCGGGCTGTTCATTTCACCTGCCTGTTTACATAGATGGAGTTGGTTCCTATCGGGCTGTACATTTCACCTGCCTGTTTACATAGATGGAGTTGGTTCCTATCGGGCTGAACATTTCACCTGCCTGTTTACATAGATGGAGTTGGTTCCTATCGGGCTGAACATTTCACCTGCCTGTTTACATAGATGGAGTTGGTTCCTATCGGGCTGTACATTTCACCTGCCTGTTTACATAGATGGAGTTGGTTCCTATCGGGCTGTACATTTCACCTGCCTGTTTACATAGATGGAGTTGGTTCCTATCGGGCTGAACATTTCACCTGCCTGTTTACATAGATGGAGTTGGTTCCTATCGGGCTGAACATTTCACCTGCCTGTTTACATAGATGGAGTTGGTTCCTATCGGGCTGAACATTTCACCTGCCTGTTTACATAGATGGAGTTGGTTCCTATCGGGCTGTACATTTCACCTGCCTGTTTACATAGATGGAGTTGGTTCCTATCGGGCTGAACATTTCACCTGCCTGTTTACATAGATGGAGTTGGTTCCTATCGGGCTGAACATTTCACCTGCCTGTTTACATAGATGGAGTTGGTTCCTATCGGGCTGTACATTTCACCTGCCTGTTTACATAGATGGAGTTGGTTCCTATCGGGCTGTACATTTCACCTGCCTGTTTACATAGATGGAGTTGGTTCCTATCGGGCTGTACATTTCACCTGCCTGTTTACATAGATGGAGTTGGTTCCTATCGGGCTGTACATTTCACCTGCCTGTTTACATAGATGGAGTTGGTTCCTATCGGGCTGAACATTTCACCTGCCTGTTTACATAGATGGAGTTGGTTCCTATCGGGCTGAACATTTCACCTGCCTGTTTACATAGATGGAGTTGGTTCCTATCGGGCTGTACATTTCTGATATACAGGGTAGCCTTACACCAAATAGTGATGTATGGTAGCTTAGCCACAGATGAACCTGGTCAAAGGCTGACAAATCCTCAGCAACAATTAGACGTTGTCTGCCAACTTTAATCCAGACTGTGCAATGATTACCTCCAACACTAGACGGCATTTTACACCTGACCTCAAGGGCATTACTTGGTATCTAAACCACTTGATTGGCTGAAGTACAGTAGGCTTACTTCCTGACTTGTCTAGTTGTTGTTCAGGATCCTGTTGTCCTCCTGCTGTTTCCTGAAAGACATGGACAAAGTGGCTGAGCTTATCCAATCAGCCGCTTAATGAGGTTCAGTGGGGAGATAAGAGGAAGCCCAGGTGGAGCTTGGGGAGCGGATGGCGAGCCAATAGGATTCACTCTGGCATCTCTCTCTGCCCTCTGGTGTCATTGTCACATTATCACCACTGACCAAGACACACACACACACACAGGCTTGGTGTCTGTCCTCTACTCACAGGGTTAGGGTTTAGTAACCTGTCTGTCCTCTACTCACAGGGTTAGGGTTTAGTAAGCCTGTCTGTCCTCTACTCACAGGGTTAGGGTTTAGTAACCTGTCTGTCCTCTACTCACAGGGTTAGGGTTTAGTAAGCCTGTCTGTCCTCTACTCACAGGGTTAGGGTTTAGTAACCTGTCTGTCTGTGAGTCAGACATTGTGTTTTGGTACACGACCAGATTTATTGACTGCTACACATGTAGGATCTTAATCTGAGACAGTTTGTTACAGCAGGAAAATAATCCTACAGCAACAGGAAATATGAATTATTTTGTGGATTATAATGTATCAAATTTTTCTAGGGGTCGATACCATGTTTGTAAAGGAAAGAAAATCAAGTCTGAAATTTCGAAGTGGAAATTACAAACTTCAGAGCTTTTTTTTAAACCTCAAATACACTACAAGTTTTAAATATGCTGCACTTCAGGAAAGTTCTCCTGCAGCAGGGTGATCAAATGAGGATCCTACATCTGTAGATGCTTAGATTTCATTGTCTTGTCTGTCAGTGTGTTTGTTCTCTTCCATTCACACTGTGCTGTGCTGTGTCTGTTGATCCTGCATATCCTCCTGTCCTGGTGGTCTGTCTGTCTGTTCTGCATGTCAATCCCAGACCACTGCTTGTGCCTTCAGATGTTAATATGTTGTACACAGCAGATGGAGAGAGAGACCAGTTGTTCCTGGTCCTAGGCTGGGGACAGCAAGAGGACCCAGCGCGTGTGGATATCTGTACTAACACAGGGCGCTGCCCTAAGGGGAAAATAGGGCCTGTAATATCTGTATTCTTGTGTCCTATGTCACCTCTACCCTAAACACTTTTGGTTAATGTAAAACACAAACCACTTTGACCGTCAAACATGCACAGAGGGTTTTTCCCCACAGAGTAAGGCACCTGGAGTATTACTGTAAATTGCTTTCTTTAAAAATAATTTGGTGGGCTTCTCTGTTGGGCTTTGTGTTTTGTCCTGCTGCTATTATATGTCAGAGTATGAAGTGTTGATAACCCAATGACATACATATTATGCACACACACACACACACACACACACACACGATTATCTACCCATACTGTACACACACACACACACACACACACACACACACACACATCCTTATACATCCTTATACATTCTTACTGCCTCAAGACTGTGGGGAGCAGGCTAAATTGGCCACCGAATCATCCCCAGCTTTCAATTGGCTCATTCATCCCCCCCTCTTCTCCCCTGTAACTATTCCTCAGGTCATTGCTCTACATGAGAATATGTTCTCAGTCAACATACCTGGTCAAATAAATAAACCGCCCCACCCACCCACCCACCCACCCAGTCTCCTCATTCTAAACTAAACATGGTCTCCTCTGAACAAGGTCATTATCTCTCCTCCGTCTCCCTATTGGCCTGGTTTATATTAAGCTTATCTAGTGTGAATAGCTGCACTTAAGACACTCCACCTTTTAACCCTTAACCCTGTTTATGACCCAAGGCCATTTACACTCAATTGGATGTTGCTGACACCTTGGCTATGGTCTGTGTCTCTGACCCGGTGATCCATCAATGTTGTCCCTTGGCTTTTATTACCTTCTACTCTCCCTCTCTGAGGTCCAGCCTGTCCTGCCAGGTTATAAATAACTAGCGTAGGGACAGGTGGCCATTCCGTGCCTGATGGACCTGTGCAATTAGAACAAGCACATTTACATGCAGTTACATCCACTTAGACACCGGCGTGGCCTCTCCCGAAGTCCCCCAGCCTAGTTGTTTTCTTATTGATCTCCCATTGATTTAGACGTGGGGAGCAGGAACATTTCATTTGTTAGTTGGTTACTATATCTTAAGCTGCAGGCCATAAAGTAGGGTTGAAATGCCTGGTCTATTTAGCACCTGACCACGTCAAGGTTTATTTAACCTCTTTTTTTTAACCTCTGTTTTCTCTCCTTTCTCTCCGGTCACTGTTCCTTCCTCCATCTCCTCTGTCTCTGCTTCTAGTGGTCTCTGCTGTTCCTTCCTCCATCTCCTCTGTCTCTGCTTCTAGTGGTCTCTGCTGTTCCTTCCTCCATCTCCTCTGTCTCTGCTTCTAGTGGTCTCTGCTGTTCCTTCCTCCATCTCCTCTGTCTCTGCTTCTAGTGGTCTCTGCTGTTCCTTCCTCCATCTCCTCTGTCTCTGCTTCTAGTGGTCTCTGCTGTTCCTTCCTCCATCTCCTCTGTCTCTGCTTCTAGTGGTCTCTGCTGTTCCTTCCTCCATCTCCTCTGTCTCTGCTTCTAGTGGTCTCTGCTGTTCCTTCCTCCATCTCCTCTGTCTCTGCTTCTAGTGGTCTCTGCTGTTCTTTCCTCCATCTCCTCTGTCTCTGCTTCTAGTGGTCTCGGGTGACTGGGAAACTGACACCACTGATAACCATGGGGATATAACCTCTGTTTATATTCATAGTTGTGGGTCTGTGTAATGTTTCCTCATCTTTGTGAGTTTGCAGTGGTGTGGTTATACCGGCTAGCCTCTTCGTCTGCAGAGCGATGTACTCTTAATTTAGGTAGGTCAGTCTCTGTTTGGCAAGTGACCCGGTCGTTCTGGTCGGGCCATCTCAGGTGAGGGTGTCTGGCTGGAAGAGAGGCCGCCTTGCCTGCCACCCCTGTGGCACTGTAAACCAACCGCTCCAGCCCTGACCGCCCGCTCGGGGGCCGCTTTAGAGAGCCAGCCAGGCCCATGAATACTGCATGGTGGATCTTTTATTACACCAGGGGCTGGAGTGTAAATAAGATCCAGGCAATGGGGCACGTTTACTGGGGTCAGGACGGGGGGAAGAGGGGGTGGGGACGGGCGGCTGGGTAACCTTGCTCCCAGGTCCTCTAGTCACTAGGCCTGTCACTATAACTCACCGCTGGAGGGTTGGCCCTGAGGGGGGTCAAGGACGCTGGATCTACTGGGCCCACCACATTACAGGCTGCATGGAGGATAGAGACTGGAGTTAGACTACTCACTCACTCCAACGGTGAGGTTGTGCTGTCGTCGTGTCATCACTCTGTTGGGGGGTAGAGGAAGGCTTGGGAACATTAGGCTACTGAAATAACTGGTATAAGAGACACACTCCTCCTGAGGGGACTGTTAGGCTACTGAAATAACTGGTATAAGAGACACACTCCTCCTGAGGGGACTGTTAGGGTACTGAAATAACTGGTATAAGAGACACACTCATCCTGAGGGGACTGTTAGGGTACTGAAATAACTGGTATAAGAGACACACTCCTCCTGAGGGGACTGTTAGGCTACTGAAATAACTGGTATAAGAGACACACTCCTCCTGAGGGGACTGTTAGGCCACTGAAATAACTGGTATAAGAGACACACTCATCCTGAGGGGACTGTTAGGGTACTGAAATAACTGGTATAAGAGACACACTCCTCCTGAGGGGACTGTTAGGCTACTGAAATAACTGGTATAAGAGACACACTCCTCCTGAGGGGACTGTTAGGCTACTGAAATAACTGGTATAAGAGACACACTCCTCCTGAGGGGACTGTTAGGCCACTGAAATAACTGGTATAAGAGACACACTCCTCCTGAGGGGACTGTTAGGGTACTGAAATAACTGGTATAAGAGACACACTCCTCCTGAGGGGACTGTTAGGCTACTGAAATAACTGGTATAAGAGACACACTCCTCCTGAGGGGACTGTTAGGCTACTGAAATAACTGGTATAAGAGACACACTCCTCCTGAGGGACTGTTAGGTACTGAAATAACTGGTATAAGAGACACACTCATCCTGAGGGGACTGTTAGGGTACTGAAATAACTGGTATAAGAGACACACTCCTCCTGAGGGGACTGTTAGGCTACTGAAATAACTGGTATAAGAGACACACTCCTCCTGAGGGGACTGTTAGGCCACTGAAATAACTGGTATAAGAGACACACTCATCCTGAGGGGACTGTTAGGGTACTGAAATAACTGGTATAAGAGACACACTCCTCCTGAGGGACTGTTAGGCTACTGAAATAACTGGTATAAGAGACACACTCCTCCTGAGGGGACTGTTAGGCTACTGAAATAACTGGTATAAGAGACACACTCCTCCTGAGGGGACTGTTAGGCCACTGAAATAACTGGTATAAGAGACACACTCCTCCTGAGGGGACTGTTAGGGTACTGAAATAACTGGTATAAGAGACACACTCCTCCTGAGGGGACTGTTAGGCTACTGAAATAACTGGTATAAGAGACACACTCCTCCTGAGGGGACTGTTAGGCTACTGAAATAACTGGTATAAGAGACACACTCCTCCTGAGGGGACTGTTAGGCTACTGAAATAACTGGTATAAGAGACACACTCCTCCTGAGGGGACTGTTAGGCTACTGAAATAACTGGTATAAGAGACACACTCCTCCTGAGGGGACTGTTAGCGTACCTGTTCCATTTAAATGTCATCTTGTATCTTCACAACAACTGTTGTTCTGGTTCATCTGCTTGTCCCCTAGTTTCCCGGTTCATTAGTGACAGAATGGTGCAGACGTGAGGAAAGAGAGGTTATCCTCCAAGCAGTTGGTAATCACGACAAGGCACAAAGATGTGTCAACGTGAAGAAACGTCTTCCTGAGTCAGCAGGTTCTGTGGGTGAACCTGAACATGTTCAGCGGGATGATAACATAATGACTACTTGCTCTGTTCGTTTGCTACACAGCCAATCAGCCAATCAGTATTTAACATCTCTGGCTCTCCACTCCGGACTCAATTCACTTCTTCATCTGGTCTTAACAACCCGTAGTGGTGCTTAATTGATATTGATTGTAGCTTAAAGGAGGAGTGAGACATCACAACTAAAAGGTGAAAGTGAGCCTCAAATGCAGTGTTCACTTGAAAACAGCCAGCGGTGGGAAAAGTGGGAACTGTTTCTACGAATGACCTGTGCTTGATGCATTCTAATGCCTTCATGCATTTAAGACTCGGCTTTAATTAGGACCCAGTACTCTAATTAGGACCCAGTACTCTAATTAGGACCCAGTACTCTAATTAGGACCCAGTACTCTAATTAGGACCCAGTACCTGACATGAAGGCTAATAGAAAACCTTTTGATACACAGTTGGTACATATAAAGCTACAACCAAGTTAGAAATTCCATTAAAGATGTGTAAGGAAGCGGTATGTCGGTACGCCCAGCGCTGAGCACAAGAGGGATAGACTAATGTCCTGACTGGAGGGTCGTTATCAGACGGCCCAGACGACACACTAAGAGGTGGCATTCATTAAATGGCCAGTTTAGAGGTGTCTGGGTATAACACGATCCCCCAATCTACCACGCATTCATCTGAGCGCGTACACGCCGGGCCTACCCTGTTGACAGGTGAAACCGCGGGAGGTATCCAGTATACCTGGCTGTCGTAAACAAACTGGTGAACTGACCTGGTGACGTCCGCCCTCCCTCTGGCCCTCACCTCCGGCAGCTGTTCTACGGGGACAAGAGGATTGGATGTTGAGACATTGGCGCTTTTGGTAAACCGACCCTCTTGGCCGGTAACTAAAGCCGACGGTGGGCATTAAGGAGTTTCATAATTAAATCATTAAGGTCGGCTAGGCCAGCCGGCGCTCCTTGGCTGTTTGGTTTACCTGCCACCTGAAACCTGTCTGGAGAACGGTGACGATACAGGACTGACTGGGCTCAATGGCCATTGTCATGAAGGCTATTGTTTTGACCTCTGACCTTTTTAATGATGGAAATGCTGTTAGACTAAGAGACGTGTTGTCATGCTCATTTGGATTCTAGGGTTTCCTTTATGACAACAGCCCTTTCTCCATGTTCTAACTCACCAACTAGGAAAGTTGTGGATGTTTGATTTGAATAAGCATGTTTAGTCTGGACCTCTCTACTGTATGTACATTCTGAATGTAGTAATGTCCACCCAAATCCTTTTTCCACACTCAACATATTTTCATTCACATGATGACTTTAAAGGCCCAGATGAATGAACAGTAACAGTGAAATAGTTTAGCAGGGACTTTTCTGAAGCTCTGGCGTACTCTTTGTTGGGCTATGTTAATGTTTCCTTCTCTTTCTCTCCCACAGAGCGTACCATCTTCTCGGAAACAGAGTGTTGGCGGTGAAGGTGAGATCAATAGCTGTACTGCTGTAACCTTTTCCTGGGCACCTCTCCTTTTACCAAATCACCTTCAACTACACTAGTCTTCTTCTGTATCTCTACCTCTGTCCTTTTCCCTTCCCTCTTTCATTTTCTATGCTTCTCAACCTCTGATCCCCCTCTCTCGTTCGTTCATTCATCCACTTTGTTCTCATGCTCTGTAATTCTACCAGTAATATAATCTATTGGAGTGGAATGGAAGGTCCATGTAATGGGTACCTCCTTGACCCTCTTTACATGTAGCTACTCCCTTCTCTCTCTCTCTAACCTGTAATCAATGATGTTTACATGTAGCTACTCCCTTCTCTCTCTCTCTAACCTGTAATCAATGATGTTTACATGTAGCTACTCCCTTCTCTCTCTCTCTAACCTGTAATCAATGATGTTTACATGTAGCTACTCCCTTCTCTCTCTCTCTAACCTGTAATCAATTATGTTTACATGTAGCTACTCCCTTCTCTCTCTCTCTAACCTGTAATCAATGATGTTTACATGTAGCTACTCCCTTCTCTCTCTCTCTAACCTGTAATCAATGATGTTTACATGTAGCTACTCCCTTCTCTCTAACCTGTAATCAATGATGTTTACATGTAGCTACTCCCTTCTCTCTCTCTAACCTGTAATCAATGATGTTTACATGTAGCTACTCCTTCTCTCTCTCTCTAACCTGTAATCAATGATGTTTACATGTAGCTACTCCCTTCTCTCTCTCTAACCTGTAATCAATGATGTTTACATGTAGCTACTCCCTTCTCTCTCTCTCTAACCTGTAATCAATGATGTTTACATGTAGCTACTCCCTTCTCTCTCTCTAACCTGTAATCAATGATGTTTACATGTAGCTACTCCCTTCTCTCTCTCTAACCTGTAATCAATGATGTTTACATGTAGCTACTCCCTTCTCTCTCTCTCTAACCTGTAATCAATGATGTTTACATGTAGCTACTCCCTTCTCTCTCTCTCTAACCTGTAATCAATGATGTTTACATGTAGCTACTCCCTTCTCTCTCTCTCTAACCTGTAATCAATGATGTTTACATGTAGCTACTCCCTTCTCTCCCTCTAACCTGTAATCAATGATGTTTACATGTAGCTACTCCCTTCTCTCCCTCTAACCTGTAATCAATGATGTTTACATGTAGCTACTCCCTTCTCTCTCTCTAACCTGTAATCAATGATGTTTACATGTAGCTACTCCCTTCTCTCTCTCTAACCTGTAATCAATGATAAGTTTAGCTAATCTTTGCTAATGCTAGTGTGCCATTATTGTTGCTATTAGCTAAGCTCAGTGCGGCCAGATCAAAATTCACACCCTCGGTAGTGCCCATTTACCGTATAGTATCCACACTATCCAGATAGGTTGGCATGAAAGAATCATGAGTTTCTCTACAAGGTTTCTAGGTCATGTGTTACCACCAGTGCAGGATTATTTTGACCCATAGTTCCATTATAATAATAATGCACATTGCTTTAAATGTTTCTGTGTGTGTTTTTGAAGTGCTTTAGCTGTGTGTGTGTGCTTGAATATAAACCTGTGCACGTGTATGTTACACTACTATCTAATTTGGGCTGTGCTTGTGACTTTACAGGTCATTCCTCTGGACATCACAGTGGAGCTACAGAAACAGATCATGTCCGAGTTGGAGATCCTCTACAAGGTCGGCTTCTATTCTCTAGAGCCCCAAAGTGCTCAAATCTCCCCCCAACTGGCCCAAATCTTGTAGTCAAATCTCTCCCCCAACTGTCCCAAATCATGTAGTCAAATCTCTCCCCCAACTGTCCCAAATCATGTAGTCAAATCTCTCCCCCAACTGTCCCAAATCATGTAGTCAAATCTCTCTCCCCCAACTGTCCCAAATCATGTAGTCAAATCTCTCCCCAACTGTCCCAAATCATGTAGTCAAATCTCTCCCCCAACTGTCCCAAATCATGTAGTCAAATCTCTCCCCCAGCTGTCCCAAATCATGTAGTCAAATCTCTCCCCCAACTGTCCCAAATCATGTAGTCAAATCTCTCCCCCAGCTGTCCCAAATCATGTAGTCAAATCTCTCCCTCAACTGTCCCAAATCATGTAGTCAAATCTCTCCCCCAGCTGAAGCCTCTTATCAGACCTGCAGTGTTTAGTCTACTCTAGGTTACTTTAGACTAGTTCATGGAGCACCTTTTATCTGACTGGATCTCCTCTCCTCCTGCCTGGCAAGCCAGGGATTGTCGAAATAGGCACGCACGAGGCAGGAACACGTGATTGCTGATAAGCCCTTTCAATAATTTACCCCAGGTCTCTCCTTTTCTTTTGAGGTAGACTGTGAAATGGGATAACTAAACAGTTCAACAATAAATACTGCAACATGCATCAATGTTAATTAATGAGTGGATGAACTGTGTTAATTGTCTTTTTGTTTTGCAGTGTGATTCCTCCTACATCATAACCTTCTACAGTGCCTTCTTTGTGGAGAACAGGATCTCCATATGCACAGAGTTTATGGACGGTGAGTGTTGAGGCTGGGGTTAGGGTTAGTGTTGGGGGTTAGTGTTGAGGCTGAGGTTAGGGTTAGTGTTGAGGCTGGGGTTAGTGTAAAAAACTAAAGTGCAAATGGGGTTAGTGTTGATGAAAACTAAAGTGTGAGGCTGGGGTTAGCGTTGATAGAAACTAAAGGGGTTAGCGTTGAGGCTGGGGTTAGCGTTGAGGCTGGGGTTAGCGTTGAGGCTGGGGTCATAAGCGCGAGGCTAAAATGGGGTATATAGCGCCCGAGGAGCTGGGGGTTAAACGCCCGAGCTAAAGGGGTTAGCGCCGAGGCTGGGGTTAGCGCCGAGGCTTCAAAATTAGCTTGCCCGAGGCAAAGTCGCGCCCAAGGCTGGGGTTCAGAAGCGTCGAGGCTGGGGAAATTAAGCGCCCGATAAAGCTAAAATTAGCGCCCGAGGGAGGCTGGGGATCAGCGCCGAGCTGGGGTTAGCGTGGCGTTAAAACTGAGGTTAAGCGTGGCGTTGAGGCTGAGGTTAGCGTGAGCGTTGAGGCTGGGGTGGCGTGGCGTTGAGCTGGGGTTAATTAAAAGGCTAAATTAAATAGTGTTGAGATCTGGGGTTCCAGGTTTGCGTTAGAAAGCTGGGAGTTAAAATTTCGCATTGAGCTGGGGTTAGGGTTTGCGTTGAGAGCTGGGAGTTGGGTTAAGCATTAAAAACTGGGAGTTAAAATTACCGCTTGATGAAAACTAGAAATTAAAATTTACATTAAAACTAAATTTGCGATAAGAAAGCTAAAATTTGCATTGAGAGGGAGATTTACGTTAAGAAAACTGAGAAATTTCTGTAAAAACTAGAAATTTCTTTGATAAAAACTAAAATTTACACATTAAACACAAAATTAAAATTCACATTAAAACAAAAATTAAAATTCTTTGATAAAAACTAAATTAGAAATTCTGAGTATTAAACTAAAAGTGTAGCATTAAAACTAAAATTGAAATTACTTGATAAACTAAAATTAAAAATTATATAGAAACTAAAATTAAAATTACCTTATAAAAAATCAAAATTCATAAACCATTAAGCATAACTAAAAATTAAAATTAAACTTACAGAAACTAGAATTAAAATTCACTTGTAAAACTAAAATTAAAATTACTTATAACTAACTAAATTAAAGATCCTTATAAGAAACAAATTACTTGATGAAACAAAATTAAAATTATATAAAACTAGAAAATTAAAATTAACATAGCTTTAAGAAGTTAAAATTCATACCAAAAACTACAAAATTCTAAAAGTCCTTGCCAAAGCTAAAATTAAAAGTGCTTAAACACCAGAAACTAGAAATTAAAGTCATTACTTATAAACTACAAGAATTAAAGTGTACTTGCCAGAAATTAAAGCCATACCAAAGCACTAAGGAGTCAGAAATTACTTACCAAAAACTAAAGTATTTAACATTAAGAAGAAACTAAAAATTCTGATAAAAACTAAAATTTACCCATTAAAAAACTAAGAATTAAAATTTCACCGTAAACTAAAAATTAAAATTTAAATTAAAAAACTAAAATTAAAATTTACATTAAAAACTAAAATTACTTGATAGAAACTAAAATTAAAATTATATAAAACTAAAATTAAAAATTAGAGTATACTCAAAACTAAAATTAAATTATATAAAAAGCTAAGAAATTAAAATTATATACCAACTAAAATTAAAATTACATATGCCAAAGCTTCAAAATTAAAATTCATATAAAAACTAAAATTAAAATTACTATGCAAACTAGGAAATTCTAAAATTATATAAAAACTAAAAGTTAAAAGTTAGCGCTTGAGAGCTGGGGTTCAAAGCGTTGAGACATAGTTAAAGGGTTAGCCTTAGAGGCTGGGAGTTAAGAATAGCGCCGAGGCTGAGGGAATTAGGGTTAGCGCCCGAGGCTGGAGTTCAGAGGTTAAATATAGGCTGGGAGTTCAGGAGTTAACTTAGCTGGGGTTAGAGGTTAAGCGCCGGGGGTTAGAGTTAGCGCCAGTAGGATTAGGAGATTAGCGCCCGAGGCTGGGAGTTAAGGGTTATGGAAGGCTGGGGGGTTAAGGGTTCGCGTTAGAGACTGGGGTTAAAGGGTTACTTGTGAGGCTGGGGTTAGTGCTGAGGCTGGGGTTAGGGTTAGCATTGAGGCTGGGGTTAGTGCTGAGGCTGTGGCTAGCAGAGGTCTTTACTCCTCTCATCCAGAGCTCTATGAAAGCTTTCTGGAATGTCAAACCTCTTACCACCCTGTATCCATTTACACTTCTACTAAGAGGAAGACTGTCTCGTCTTCAGTGGCTGGGGGCTAGCATGCATCTTTGCTAAAAGCTACAAGGGTGGGAGTGTGTGTGCGTGAATTTAACACAGTGATTTCTCAGTTATAACACATTACGTCTCCCTCGGTGGACGACCTGTCAGCATGAGTCCATCAACACTCAACAGTGTGCGTGTGCGTGTGCGTGTGTGCGTGTGTGTGTGTGTGCAGGTGGCTCTCTGGACGTATACAGGAGGATCCCAGAACATGTGTTGGGCAGGATCTCTGTAGCGGTGAGTGAACTGCCTTTCAGCTCTCAGACCTACTGACCACAGCTATTTACAATGAGACTATCATATTCTATAACTGACCACAGCTATTTACAATGAGACTATCATATTCTATAACTGACCACAGCTATTTACAATGAGACTATCATATTCTATAACTGACCACAGCTATTTACAATGAGACTATCATATTCTATAACTGACCACAGCTATTTACAATAGAGACTATCATATTCTATAAGTGACCACAGCTATTTACAATGAGACTATCATTCTGTAAAGCATCATCTAATGAAGACAATGGATCAGGTAGCTTTGTATGGGAATTGCAGGTTTGATGAATCGGCTACAATTCATCATTCTACCCAATTCAGTAAATAATAACTCAATGAATAACTTTGAGACTTTTGCAGGTAAAGTTTACCCATTTTGGCAAGTGTGGCCAACAGGTGTGAATCTCCCAATTAGCCTTCATCAGTGAGAAGGGGATGAAATGGACAGACTCTCTCTCTCTCACACACACACTCAAGCATCACAGCACAGAGGAGCGTTTGATTCAGCCTAACGTGGGCGTTTCCACCTCTATTAGCCCCTCTCCCTCTGATTCAGCCTGTAATCAAACATTGACAGCTATTTAGTCAGCGTTAATTCTAATTCACAGCTCTCCTCCCTCTCTTCCCCCTCTCTCCCTGTCAGAGCTGTTAATTATCGCTGGGAAAAGCACCCGGGAGGGCGAGATGGATGCTGCGTACGCACACCAGTTGTTTTGGCACCAGAGCCACAGTCCAATCAGATCTTTTGATTATGTCTGAATTGAGAAGTAGATTTGGCACATTGTTTTGGGGTCAAATCTTCTTTCTCAATAATAAACCAAAATAATGTGAATCCTTAAAGTCTTTGCTGCTCGCTGTAGTCAAATAAAAGCAGATGGTTTTGATATCAAGAACGTAAAGATCCAAAGTAGCTATGCAACTCTGTTTCTCTGGACTAATACTCATGCTGTGCACAGTCCATGAACAATGAGCAGATGCAGGGCCTTCACAAAGTATTCACCTTTTCAACACGTTTTGTTGTCTTCCAGCCTGAGTTCAAAATGGATGAAATAGAGTTTTTTTTACACTGGCCTACACACACAATACACCATCATGTCAGTGGAATTACGATTTTAGACATTTTTACATATTAAAGCTGAAATGTCTTGTGTCAATAAGTATTCAACCCCTTTGTTATGGCAAGCCTAAATACATGTTGCTTAACAAGTCACATAAGTTGCATGGACTCACTCTGTGTGCAATAATAGTGTTTAACATGATTTTTGAATGACTACCTCATCTCTGTTCCCCACACATACAATTATCTGTAAGGTCCCTCAGTCGAGCAGTGAATTTCAAACACAGATTCAACCACAAAGACCAGGGAGATTTTCCAATTCCTCACAAAGAAGGGCACCTATTGGTATACATTAAATATCCCTTTGAGCATAGTGAAGTTATTAATTACACTTTGGATGGTGTATCAATGCACCCAGTCACTACAAAGATACAGGCGTCCTACCTAACTCAGTTGCCGGAGAGGAAGGAAACCGCTCAGAGATTTCACCATGAGGCCAATGGTAACATTAAAACAGTTACAGAGTTGAATGGTTGTGATAGGAGAAAACTGAGGATGGATCAACAACATTGTAGTTACTCCACAATACTAACTAACCTAATTGACAGTGAAAATAAGGAAGCCTGTACAGAATAAAAAATATTCCAAAACATGGATCTTGTTTGCAACACGACACTAAAGTAATACTGCAAAACAATGTGGCAAAGCAATTCACTTTTTGTCCTGAATACAAAGTGTTATGTTTGGGGGAAATCCAATACAACATCTTACTGAGTACTACTCTCCAAATTTTCAAGCATAGTGGTGGCTGCATCATGTTATGGGTATGCTTGTAATCCTTAAATAAGGATTGGAGTTTTTCAGGATAAAAAAGAAATGGAATGGCGCCAAGCACAGGCAAAATCCTAGAGGAAAACCTGGTTCAGTCTGCTTTCCACCAGACACTGTAAGATTAATTCACCTTTCGGCAGGACAATAACCTAAAACACAAGGCCAAATCTACACTGGACCTGCTTACAAAAAAGACAGTGAATGTTCCTGAGTGGCCGAGTTACAGTTTTGACTTAAATCTACTTGAAAATCTATGGTGAGACCTGAAAATGGTTGTCTAACAATGATCAACAACCAATTTGACAGAGCTTGAAGAATTTTTTAAATAATATTTGGCAAGTGTTGCACAATCCAGGTGTGGAAAGATGTTAGAGACTTACCCAGAAAGACTCACAGCTGTAGTCAAAGGCCAAAGTGTTTCTACAAAGTATTGACTCAGTGGTGGGAATATTTAAGTGAATTAGATATTTCTGTATTTGATTTTCAATCAATTTCTTTCGAAAAGTATCTAAAAACATTTTTTCTCTTTGACGTTATAGGGTATTGTGTGTAGATGGGTGAGAGAAAATTTTTGAATTCAGGCTGTGACAACAACAAAATGGGGAACAGGTCAAGGCCAAGGGGTGTGAATACTTTCTGAAGGTCCTGTTTATAAATGGTTTACCAAATGAGTTATCCCACCAGGGTCTGAAAGCAGTGGCTTTGTGTATTGTTGAATTTTGAACTCATATCTCCTATCTGTCTTCAGGTAGTGAAAGGCCTAACCTATCTGTGGAGCCTGAAGATTCTTCACAGAGGTCAGTGAGGTGGAAGGTAGTAGATTCTACAGAGGTCAGTGAGGTGGAAGGTAGTAGATTCTACAGAGGTCAGTGGGGTGGAAGGTAGTAGATTCTACAGAGGTCAGTGGGGTGGAAGGTAGTAGATTCTACAGAGGTCAGTGGGGTGGAAGGTAGTAGATTCTACAGAGGTCAGTGGGGTGGAAGGTAGTAGATTCTACAGAGGTCAGTGGGGTGGAAGGTAGTAGATTCTACAGAGGTCAGTGAGGTGGAAGGTAGTAGATTCTACAGAGGTCAGTGGGGTGGAAGGTAGTAGATTCTACAGAGGTCAGTGGGGTGGAAGGTAGTAGATTCTACAGAGGTCAGTGGGGTGGAAGGTAGTAGATTCTACAGAGGTCAGTGGGGTGGAAGGTAGTAGATTCTACAGAGGTCAGTGAGGTGGAAGGTAGTAGATTCTACAGAGGTCAGTGGGGTGGAAGGTAGTAGATTCTACAGAGGTCAGTGTGGGGTGGAAGGTAGTAGATTCTACAGAGGTCAGTGGGGTGGAAGGTAGTAGATTCTACAGAGGTCAGTGAGGTGGAAGGTAGTAGATTCTACAGAGGTCAGTGAGGTGGAAGGTAGTAGATTCTACAGAGGTCAGTGGGGTGGAAGGTAGTAGATTCTACAGAGGTCAGTGGGGTGGAAGGTAGTAGATTCTACAGAGGTCAGTGGGGTGGAAGGTAGTAGATTCTACAGAGGTCAGTGGGGTGGAAGGTAGTAGATTCTACAGAGGTCAGTGGGGTGGAAGGTAGTAGATTCTACAGAGGTCAGTGGGGTGGAAGGTAGTAGATTCTACAGAGGTCAGTGGGGTGGAAGGTAGTAGATTCTACAGAGGTCAGTGAGGTGGAAGGTAGTAGATTCTACAGAGGTCAGTGGGGTGGAAGGTATACGTAGAATATAATGAAATGAGAAACTGTCATGATGCTGTATACAGTACATATTTGTCACAGAGATACTTCCTGTGCAGCAGAAAATGTAACATAGTAGTGTATTCAAGGTTTAAAATGGCTTCTAAAGTTTGCAATTTCCACTTTAAAATGTCAGACTTGATTTGCCCCCCCCCAAAAAATGTATCACAAAAATAATAATTCAATATTAATAATTTCCTGTTGCTGCAGGATAATAATTTCCTGTTGCTGCAGAATAATAATTTCCTGTTGCTGCAGGATAATAATTTCCTGTTGCTGCAGGATAATGTTCTTGCCGGGAGAAACTGGTCAAATGAAGATATAACATGAGTACAGTCTGATAGGCGGAGGTAGCAGCTGTTACTGTATGTACTTGTCTCTGTAGACGTCAAGCCTTCCAACATGCTGGTCAACACTAGAGGTCAAGTGAAGCTCTGTGACTTTGGAGTCAGCACGCAGGTACAGTCCCCCGTGTGTGTTTATACCTCTGTCTGTTTGTGTGTGTGTGTTTGTCTCTCTGTGTTTGTCTGTGTGTGTGTGTGTGTCTCTCTCTCTCTCTCTCTCTCTCTCTCTCTCTCTCTCTCTCTCTCTCTCTCTCTCTCTCTCTCTCTCTCTCTCTCTCTCTCTCTCTCTCTCTCTCTCTCTCTCTCTCTCTCTGTGTGTGTGTCTCTTTTTCTCTGTGCGTGTGTCTCTTTGTGTGTGTGTGTGTCTCTCTCTCTCTCTCTCTCTCTCTCTCTCTCTCGGTCTCTTTCTCTGTGTGTGTGTGTCTCTTTCTGTGTGTGTGTGTGTCTGTGTGTGTGTGTGTGTGTGTCTCTTTCTGTGTGTGTGTGTGTGTGTGTAGTCGACCTGTCAATCTGGACCTATTCATTGTGTCCTCACGACAGTGGAAGCACCTTGAGGGACAGCCTCTCACATTAACTTCCTCACTACCATTGTTCCACAGGCACTCGAAAACATGCACTTGTTATAATTACTACTCACACACACATACATACACACACACATACATACATACACACACACACACACACTTTCACATACACACACACACACAACGCCAAAGCTTCATTTATATGCCTTTGATGGATGTGGCAAGAGCGTGGCTGGGCAGACAATAGCTGATGTGTGTGTGTGTGTGTGTCATGTCATCACGTCACCCTGGGACAGCCCTTCCAACTCCCCCGAAGACCCCCGAGAATAACTCCCCCCTACTCTCTCTCACCCTGTCACCCCCACGCCCCAATTTTAATTAATTTTCATCCCTCTCTCCTTGGAGATGTGAAGCAGCGTTGACCCCTGCACAGGCTTCTGAATGCTAGCTTTACCTCCACACACACACACTGCCCTGTAGGAAGGTCAGTGTCTCTGCGTTCCCTGAGCAGGACCTCCCCTCCAAACACAGGAGCCATCAGGGAACACAATCATTCACTCATTATCACAGCCCTGTCATCCATGGCATGTCCCATTGTGCTCACACACTCACACACACTCCGACGTCCCCACGTCCTCATCCTAGTCCCCTGTGAGAAGGGTGGGAACAGACCACAGTAACACTGACGTTTCAATAGATTTGGGTATGTAAGTCTGGGAGGGAAAGGAGATGGAGATGGGAGCGGTACTTAATGTAGGACAAAGTCTCTGCCATGCCGACTCTTTTGTTCAGTTATAGCCATCGCTATGGCCATCTTGTTTCAGTTATAGCCATCTTGTTTCAGTTATAGCCATCACTATGGCCATCTTGTTTCAGTTATAGCCATCACTATGGCCATCTTGTTTCAGTTATAGCCATCTTGTTTCAGTTATAGCCATCACTATGGCCATCTTGTTTCAGTTATAGCCATCTTGTGTCAGTTATACTCATCTTGTTTCAGTTATAGCCATCACTATGGCCATCTTGTTTCAGTTATAGCCATCTTGTTTCAGTTATAGCCATCTTGTTTCAGTTATAGCCATCTTGTTTCAGTTATAGCCATCTTGTTTCAGTTATAGCCATCTTGTTTCAGTTATAGCCATCACTATGGCCATCTTGTTTCAGTTATAGCCATCTTGTTTCAGTTATAGCCATCACTATGGCCATCTTGTTTCAGTTATAGTCATATTGTTTCAGTTATAGCCATCTTGTGTCAGTTATAGCCATCTTGTGTCAGTTATAGCCATCTTGTGTCAGTTATAGCCATCTTGTGTCAGTTATAGCCATCTTGTGTCAGTTATAGCCATCTTGTTTCAGTTATAGCCATCACTATGGCCATCTTGTTTCAGTTATAGCCATCTTGTTTCAGTTATAGCCATCTTGTTTCAGTTATACTCATCTTGTTTCAGTTATAGCCATCACTATGGCCATCTTGTTTCAGTTATAGCCATCTTGTTTCAGTTATAGCCATCTTGTTTCAGTTATAGCCATCACTATGGCCATCTTGTTTCAGTTATAGCCATCTTGTTTCAGTTGTAGCCATCTTGTTTCAGTTATACTCATCTTGTTTCAGTTATAGCCATCACTATGGCCATCTTGTTTCAGTTATAGTCATATTGTTCAGTTATAGCCATCTTGTGTCAGTTATAGCCATCTTGTGTCAGTTATAGCCATCTTGTGTCAGTTATAGCCATCTTGTGTCAGTTATAGCCATCTTGTTTCAGTTATAGCCATCACTATGGCCATCTTCTTTCAGTTGTAGCCATCTTGTTTCAGTTATACTCATCTTGTTTCAGTTATAGCCATCACTATGGCCATCTTGTTTCAGTTATAGTCATATTGTTCAGTTATAGCCATCTTGTTTCAGTTATAGCCATCTTGTGTCAGTTATAGCCATCTTGTGTCAGTTATAGCCATCTTGTGTCAGTTATAGCCATCTTGTTTCAGTTATACTCATCTTGTTTCAGTTATAGCCATCACTATGGCCATCTTGTTTCAGTTATAGCCATCTTGTGTCAGTTATAGCCATCTTGTGTCAGTTATAGCCATCTTGTGTCAGTTATAGCCATCTTGTGTCAGTTATAGCCATCTTGTGTCAGTTATAGCCATCACTATGGCCATCTTGTTTCAGTTATAGCCATCTTGTTTCAGTTATAGCCATCTTGTTTCAGTTATAGCCATCTTGTTTCAGTTATACTCATCTTGTTTCAGTTATAGCCATCACTATGGCCATCTTGTTTCAGTTATAGTCATATTGTTCAGTTATAGCCATCTTGTGTCAGTTATAGCCATCTTGTGTCAGTTATAGCCATCTTGTGTCAGTTATAGCCATCTTGTGTCAGTTATAGCCATCTTGTGTCAGTTATAGCCATCTTGTTTCAGTTATAGCCATCTTGTTTCAGTTATAGCCATCTTGTGTCAGTTATAGCCATCTTGTGTCAGTTATAGCCATCTTGTGTCAGTTATAGCCATCTTGTTTCAGTTATACTCATCTTGTTTCAGTTATAGCCATCACTATGGCCATCTTGTTTCAGTTGTAGCCATCTTGTTTCAGTTATACTCATCTTGTTTCAGTTATAGCCATCACTATGGCCATCTTGTTTCAGTTATAGCCATCTTGTTTCAGTTATAGCCATCTTGTCAGTTATAGCCATCTTGTGTCAGTTATAGCCATCTTGTGTCAGTTATAGCCATCGTGTGTCAGTTATAGCCATCTTGTGTCAGTTATAGCCATCTTGTGTCAGTTATAGTCATCTTGTGTCAGTTATAGTCATCTTGTGTCAGTTATAGCCATCTTGTGTCAGTTATAGCCATCTTGTGTCAGTTATAGCCATCTTGTGTCAGTTATAGTCATCTTGTGTCAGTTATAGTCATCTTGTGTCAGTTATAGTCATCTTGTGTCAGTTATAGTCATCTTGTGTCAGTTATAGTCATCTTGTGTCAGTTATAGCCATCTTGTGTCAGTTATAGTCATCTTGTGTCAGTTATAGCCATCTTGTGTCAGTTATAGTCATCTTGTGTCAGTTATAGTCATCTTGTGTCAGTTATAGCCATCTTGTGTCAGTTATAGCCATCTTGTGTCAGTTATAGCCATCTTGTGTCAGTTATAGTCATCATGTGTCAGTTACACTCATCTTGTTTCAGTTGTACTCATCTTGTTTCAGTTGTAGCCATCTTGTTTCAGTTATGCCCATCTTGTTTCAGTTATGCTCATCTTGTTTCAGTTATATCCATCACTATGATCATTTTGTCTATACAGTAATATAATAGCATATGTATTGTAATGTAATGTAATGATGCCATTTATGTACAGTGTAATGTGAAGTGTACTTTTCCCATAAACAAATCAATTTGCTGTTTTGCCATAATTTTGACAAAACTGAATGGCCTTTAAGAATATGTTCCAGTCAGTTCTCATGTGAAACAGTTGGACAAATCGACTGGAAGACAAAAGTAATGCACTAGTATTTTGCTCAGTCAGTTGTTACTGAGGGAAAGAGAGAAACCCATTCATCCATCTACACTTTATCAGTCTAACCTCTTTTGTTTGCAGTTGGTGAATTCCATCGCCAAGACGTATGTGGGAACTAACGCGTATATGGCAGTAAGTAGACCTAATATGAATACATGTTGGTGGTAATTGGACATCTTGGTGAAATAGGCTCTGGATGTTGTTTTGTGCCAGCCTTTGTGCCAGCCTTGAACATGTTCTAGGAGAAACATTGACAGGACACATGGCATCTGGTCATGCAGTAACCACTAAGGGTTCAGCTGAACACAGTATAACATAGCACAGTAACGTTTCCTGAATCTCAAGTCAACCACAGCATACTGCCTCATCTGAGCCCCTTGTTTGTACCCTGCAGCCGGAGAGGATATCTGGGGAGCAGTATGGCATCCATTCAGACGTCTGGAGCGTGGGCATCTCCTTCATGGAGGTACCAAAATAATGTGCTCTTTATAAATCAGTGAAGAAATGGGTATGTACCTGGTATTTCCATTTCTTCACTGATTTGACAGGAAATAGGATTGACCCAGAGACCGCTCCTTCGCTCAGAAGCAAAGTGTCTCTGTGTGTGTCTGTGATTGTAGAGTGCAGATGTTTGTGTGTGTCTGATTGTAGAGTGGAGGTGTCTGTGTGTGTCTGTGATTGTAGAGTGGAGGTGTCTGTGTGTGTCTGTGATTGCAGAGTGCAGGTGTTTGTGTGTGTGTCTGTGATTGCAGAGTGCAGGTGTTTGTGTGTGTGTCTGTGATTGCAGAGTGCAGGTGTTTGTGTGTGTGTCTGTGATTGCAGAGTGCAGGTGTTTGTGTGTGTCTGTGATTGTAGAGTGGAGGTGTCTGTTTGTGTCTGTGATTGCAGAGTGCAGGTGTTTGTGTGTGTCTGTGATTTCAGAGTGCAGACGTTTGTGTGTGTCTGTGATTGTAGAGTACAGGCGTTTGTGTGTGTCTCTGTGTGTCTGTGATTTCAGAGTGCAGACGTTTGTGTGTGTCTGTGATTGTAGAGTGGAGGTGTCTGTGTGTGTCTGTGATTGTAGAGTGCAGGCGTTTGTGTGTGTCTCTGTGTGTCTGTGATTTCAGAGTGCAGACGTTTGTGTGTGTCTGTGATTGTAGAGTGCAGGCGTTTCTGTGTGTCTCTGTGTCTGTGATCGCAGAGTGGAGGTGTTTGTGTGTGTCTGTGATTGTAGAGTGGAGGTGTCTGTGTGTGTCTGTGATTGCAGTGTGCAGGTGTTTGTGTGTGTCTCTGTGTGTCTGTGATTTCAGAGTGCAGACGTTTGTGTGTGTCTGTGATTGTAGAGTGCAGGTGTCTGTGTGTCTCTGTGTCTGTGATTGCAGAGTGCAGGTGTTTGTGTGTGTCTGTGATTTCAGAGTGCAGGTGTCTGTGTGTGTCTGTGATTGCAGTGTGCAGGTGTTTGTGTGTGTCTGTGATTGCAGAGTGCAGGTGTCTGTGTGTCTGTGATTGCAGAGTGTCGGTTTTTGTGTGTGTCTGTGATTGCAGAGTGCAGGTGTTTGTGTGTGTCTGTGATTGCAGAGTGCAGATGTTTGTGTGTGTCTGTGATTGCAGAGTGCAGGTGTCTGTGTGTGTCTGTGATTGCAGAGTGCAGGCGTTTCTGTGTGTCTCTGTGTCTGTGATCGCAGAGTGGAGGTGTTTGTGTGTGTCTGTGATTGTAGAGTGGAGGTGTCTGTGTGTGTCTGTGATTGCAAAGTGCAGGTGTTTGTGTGTGTCTGTGATTGCAGAGTGCAGGTGTTTGTGTGTGTCTGTGATTGCAGAGTGCAGGTGTCTGTGTGTGTCTGTGATTGCAGAGTGCAGGTGTTTGTGTGTGTCTGTGATTGCAGAGTGCAGGTGTCTGTGTGTGTCTGTGATTGCAGAGTGCAGGTCTCTGTGTGTGTCTGTGATTGCAGAGTGCAGGTGTCTGTGTGTGTCTGTGATTGCAGAGTGCAGGTCTCTGTGTGTGTCTGTGATTGCAGAGTGCAGAGTGCAGGTGTCTGTGTGTGTCTGTGATTGCAGAGTGCAGGTCTCTGTGTGTGTCTGTGATTGCAGAGTGCAGGTGTCTGTGTGTGTCTGTGATTGCAGAGTGCAGGTCTCTGTTTGTGTGTGTCTGTGATTGCAGAGTGCAGGTGTCTGTGTGTGTCTGTGTGTCTCAAGGGGCTTCATTTCAGAATAGTGTTTTTATTTCAATACTACATTTGGCCAGGCCCTGTCGTCCCCATTGACACCTATTGATTCTCAATCTATTCCCGTCAAGGACTCCTATTTCCACAGCTCTGACAAACGCTTTACCCTCTCTGGCCTCTACACTGCTTGTCAATACTGTTGAATATTATCACCGTTGTAACTGTAACGGATGGGGCCGCGGAAAATCAAAGTCTGTCGGAATTATCCACACAATCTCAGTTTGATCAGGATGGAGTTTTCTCGCCACAGGATCAAAGCCCTTTCCTCTTTGTGAATCGTTAGAGAGAGAGAGAGAGAACCGTACAGGTAAGTGTGCATTAGTCTAAATGAAACGGCTTTAAACTCTCTGCTTAGTTTAGATTAATCTGCCGTCGCTAGCAGTCGGTCCACGTTCAAGGCCAACATAGGTTCCCGTGTATTGACATCGTCGTAATAACGTGATGGCGCCAACATCATCAGAGATAAACCAAGATTAAAGACTCCAGGCGCAACGCAAAGTGAATTGCCAAATGTCACGAGGCGGGTTGGATATTTTCCGGTGTCATACATCACATGAATCTATCCCTCCATCGTTCCAATCCCTCCCTCTTCTTATCTCTCTGTTCTGTTCTCGGCGGGGGGTGGTTGTGGTTGCAGGGGGTGTTATTAACTAATAGCAGAGGTTCTTTGAGGAAGGGGGTTATTCGACGGGGGCGCATTGAGCCCCTCTCAAAGACTGGCCTCTCTAATCTGGAACACGCTTCAGCTAGTCTCCCTCCATGAGGAGATTAGACCTCCTGTTTACACGCATTTCGACCACAGTCCTAAAACAAGTCCAGTCAAACCACATCTTGTGGTTCAACCACATTTAAACATATAGGCACTTCATATTCCTGCTAGTCCCTGTAGACCTGTTTATTCAACTTCCTTCCCATTCTAATAATCTTCCAATAGTCACTTAATAGTCTTTCAAATATATATATAAATATATTTATTTAAATCTTTGCATTTTTTTGTTTATATATATTTTAGTATTTTTACCCCGTTTTCTCCCCAATTTGATGATATCCAATTGGTAGTTCCAGTCTTGTCCGTACGGACTCGGGAGAGGCGAAGGTTGAGAGCCGTGCGTCCTCCGAAACACAACCCAACCAAGCCGCACTGCTTCTTGACACAATGCCCAATTAACCCAGAAGCCAGCCGCACCAATGTGTCGGAGGAAACACCGTACATCTGGTGACCGTGTCAGCATGCACTGCGCCCGGCCTGCCACAGCAGTCGCTAGTGCACGATGGGACAAGGACATTCCTGCCGGCCAAACCCTCCCCTAACCCGGACGACGCTGGGACAATTGTGCGCCTCCCCATGGGTCTCCCGGTCGCGGCCGGCTGCGACAGAGCCTGGACTCGAACCCAGAATCTCTAGTGGCACAGGTAGCACTGTGATGCAGAGCCTTAGACCACTGCACCAGGCGGGAAGTCTTCATAGTCCCGGTAGGCCTGTTTATTATTTTCCCAGGATGCCTTTGTCGTCACCCTTATTGTCGTGCTTTTCTCTTTCTACAGTTGGCGCTGGGCGCTTTCCCCTATCCACAGGTGAGTCCGTTCCTCACTACATTCCATGCACATGGCATCATGTTTAGTTATGTAGAAGCTGCACAGTAAGGTGTCATGACAACATATGGTCATAGGGTCTTTCTCACTCCCTTAATTCTGTTTGTGATGTCACTGGTGGTCCGGTATCGACTCTCTTATCCATTCTCCATGTTGACCCTACTCCTACAATCCTGCTCATCTTCAAATGTAATTGCTGAGCCACAGAAGAGGTCTGCTGAATCCCATCAGCTCTCTAATTAGGCCCTAATGAGGACTTAGTACCATAATCCTCCTCTGAGCATGCTGAACTTGGTTACCTCGTGTGATGTGCGGCCATCTTGGAAAGCCATGTGGATGGTGGCTGTAATGGTGATTATTGAGTCGATTCTTTGAGTGTTGTTTATGATGTGTCACTGGACAAAAAGGTCTTCTCACTTGATCAAGAGTGACCTTTCAGAAAGGTCACCTGGCTTTATCCATTGTGTGCTTCAACGACTCCGACTTGCTTTCCATTATTCATTCTTCTGACAGGAAAATGGACTGACAAGACAAAATGGCTACTGAGTATGTAGTACTTCCTATAAACCTCCAAACGACCATAATAGAATGAAATGTAGGTCTTAAAGAGCATTGTTTTGTCAACGAAATGGGCTGGAGTCATGTACCTTATTGTCCCAAGTACCCCAAAATAATACTCTCTACATAAAGGGTCCCGTGTTTCTCAGTTGGCAGTGCATGGAGCTTATAACTCCAGGGTTGTGGGTTCAATTCCCACGGTGGACCAGTACAACAACAACAAAAAAGTCTGAAAATGTATGCTCTCACTACTGTAAGTCGCTCTGGATAAGAGCATCTGCTAAATGACTCCAATTCCTCAGTCATTTAGCAGATGCTCTTATCCAGAGCGACTTACAGTAGTGAGAGCATACATTTTCAGACTTTTTTGTTGTTGTTGTACTGGTCAAATGTAAAGAAAGAGTCCATCAGCAGTTGAAACAATAACAAAGCGTCCTCCCCGCACCTGTTTCTGTAAAAAGCTGAGGAATTGGAGCTAGAGAAATCTAACCACTGTTACATTCATAGACAGAGTTATGGATGTAAGGACTGGCCTATCAAAATGATGATAGTTTTATTGATGTTGTGAGGTTTTATAGTGTTTATTTACAAACATTGGAGCAAAACAAGCTTATATGTTGGGTTCAGATGGGGTACGACAGTTGAACTAAGCTCATGAGACATTTATAGGTTATATTCTTCAACAATCAATCAGTACAAATCATTCATTTATAAGTCCAAAAATGGATGAAGCAACTGCATATTGGCATTTTTGTAAAGAGACATTACAAGTTCTACAATGCTCTTTTATGGTCCGTGTCTCGATGTTCCAATCCATCAACCGCTGCTAAGACAACACGTTGTGACTTTTTAATCGTCAACACAACTTCCTCTTACATTTCTCATGCTCAATAACAAGCTTATTATTATTTATTATTATTAAGTCAAATGTCAATGGACTGCCCCTTTTAATATGTGACTTATAAGGCACACCGTTTCCAAGCTGTGAAATAGAAACTCCATGGAGGCTGATTTGAAAGGAGCCCAGTGAGCTAGAGCAGAGCGCTAGTAGAGCAGAGCACTAGTACCATTAGTCCAAGCTCTGCGCTGGTGACCGCTTTGTTTCCCAACGCTAATTAACCCAACAGGCATGCTGCGAACTAATCTAATGAACATTACTCACGGCTACCATGACCGTCGGCCTGTGGATAGCCTGGAACACCCAAATAAGACTGAAGGGGACCATAGCACTGACTGAAACTGGGATATGATGCCAAGTGTATCATGGTTGTGAATCTATTCAGTGGCAATAGGATACCATAGCTGCATGTCCACAAGAGGAATTGTCCAGGGTCTGTGGCATTGTTTATGATGTTTAGTACTCAGAGTAAGACCTGTGAATTAGGGTAGTTGTGCTAGTTATTCCTAGATGTGTTTCTGTAGGGGGTTTGCAGTAAATGGATGTCTTCAAGAGAATAATTAAGACGATATAAACCCTCTACACAGTGATTAAGCTACATAGTGAATCAGTTTTGTTAATACTAGTCCTGGAGACATGGGAAATACTAAACTTGTTTTGAGGCGACCAGTCAAACGTGTGTGTGTGCCCCCTGTGTTCATCGTGCTGTGATGACGTACATGAGGTCTCCATGGTTATTGTGTGTGTGGCCTCGGGCATGTCTCATTTCTTCAGCACCGTCTATTAACATGGCCATTATCATGTTAATCGCCAATGTATGATTACACACACACACACACACACACACACACACACACACACACACACACACACACACACACACACACACACACACACACACACACACACACATGGTTTTTGAATAAGAAGCGGAGGGATGTGGGCTTGTCTGTTCTTCTCTGGTATTTACATATCCACCATTTTGTATGGAAGGCAGCGTCATTCTCAGCATCTCCATGTCTCTTTTAATAGGCTGAGACCTCTGGTAACACTTAGATATCTCCAATATATTCAGTCCAATCTATAGCAGTCTGTCTTCCAGTGTATTTCCACCAGAATCTGATTAACAAATGAACCTAAATAACCAGAGGAAGAAAAAAGACACACTTATTTCTTGTTCTTTTCAAATGGAGCCATAGGCGTTGTGGTGGAGCGTTGAATGTTTTCACACCCCATTAATTTATTTCTTCTTCCTCTCTCCCCCTCTCTCACTGTTTCCCCGCTCTCTCTCTCTCACTGTTCCCCCCTCTCTCTCTCACTGTTTCCCCCCTCTCTCTCTCACTGTTTCCCCCGCTCTCTCTCTCTCACTGTTTCCGCTCTCTCTCTCTCACTGTTTCCCTCTCTCTCTCTCTCTCTCTCTCTCTCTCTCTCTCTCTCTCTCTCTCTCTCTCTCTCACTGTTTCCCCCGCTCTCTCTCTCTCACTGTTTCCCCGCTCTCTCTCTCTCACTGTTTCCCCCGCTCTCTCTCTCTCACTGTTTCCTCTCTCTCTCCTCTCTCTCACTGTTTCCCTCTCTCTCTCTCTCACTGTTTCCCCTCTCTCTCTCTCTCACTGTTCCCCCTCTCTCTCTCTCTCTCTCTCTCACTGTTTCCCTCTCTCTCTCTCACTGTTTCCCCCTCTCTCTCTCTCACTGTTTCCCCGCTCTCTCTCTCTCACTGTTCCCCCTCTCTCTCTCTCTCTCACTGTTTCCGCTCTCTCTCACTGTTTCCCCTCTCTCTCTCTCACTGTTCCCCCTCTCTCTCTCTCTCTCTCTCTCACTGTTTCCCCGCTCTCTCACTTTTCCCCGCTCTCTTTCACTGTATCCCCGCTCTCTCTCACTGCTCTCTCTCACTGTTTCTCTCTCTCACTGTTTCCCTCTCTCTCTCTGTTTCCCCGCTCTCTCTCACTGTTTCCCCCTCTCTCTCTCTCTCTCTCTCTCTCTCTCTCTCTCTCTCTCTCTCTAACTGTTTCCCCCGCTCTCTCTCACTGTTTCCCCCGCTCTCTCTCACTGTTTCCCCCTGCTCTCTCACTGTTTCCCCCTGCTCTCTCACTGTTTGCTCTCTCACTGTTTCCCCCTGCTCTCTCACTGTTTCCCCGCTCTCTCTCACTGTTTCCCCGCGCTCTCTCTCTCTAACTGTTTCCCCCGCTCTCTCTCACTGTTTCCCCGCTCTCTCTCTCTCACTGTTTCCCCAGCTCTCGCTTTCCCATCCTCTCTCTCTCTCTGCCCTTCTATTTTCCCTACATATGGAATTTAAAGCTACACCGAGAGACAGTGTGTGTGCCAGGGAAATCTCCCGCTGCCAGTGTTCTCCTCATCTCTCTGTTAATTTTCCCTGCTCCATATGGCATTACAGACAGTTCACCTGCAGGCTGTAGCAGAGCCCTGGTAGAACGGGTAGAGTGGCAGTGGAGCGCCGCTCGGCTTCATCTCGCCAGGCGCAGCCGGCGAACGTCCTCGGGCCCAGGCTGTCAGCTGTCTGTGCAGAAGCCCCCTGTGCTATCACCCTCCACGGTCCACCCGACTGTGGCAGCAACACAAATAGAGAGAATGGAATAAATTGTAAGCACCTGAGATTTGCTTTTGGGAGAATGGGGTCAGTTTTTGGGGTGGGATGTGGGTGGATTTGAAGGGCAGACGGGTGCTTTTTGTTTTTGGAAAGAGCTGTTGTAACGCTGTAAGGGGCCTCTGTTCTCACCCTTTCCATTTTGAGGTGTGTGTGTGCGCGTGCGCGGGCGCACTATATGAGTTGCCTAGAGTATGGGTTAACAGTAACATTGGGGGCGGAGGTGGCGATAACAGAACACACGCCATGGCGTTTTCATCCTGTGTTTGTCATTGATTAGAGACGGCCTCTTTAATTTCTCTTCACCCCATGTTGTGATCCATTTGCATTGGTTGTGAGGAGTTAATGGAGTTTTCTCCCGGCTCTGAAAGTCTTTGAAGACAGCAGACTGGATGTGATGTGTATACAGCCGCCGGGGCAGCGCCCCCTGATTGATTTGGACCCTTTTTGCTTTTCCTCATCTCCATTTTAAATTGTTCTGCAGAAGAAGAAGAAGAAGAAGTATAACAGGAAGTAGTTGAAATATGTTTGGTGTTATGAAGTCATCACGTAAAAAGAACAAACTGTAGAGGGATTTAACAGATCAGTGATTGCACTCCAAGTATTGAGTAATGTAGACTCTTTTGACACTATCCCTATATTGTGTTGTGACACGGCGACTTTCATATGATGAAGTATCACATTTTCCAAAAATGTTGAATGCTTTATGCAGAGGCCGCATTCACCCCTGTCTGTCTGTGAACGTTTTGTACTTTTTGATGCTCTAGCTATTGCTCCCCTGGAACCTGGAACATCTGCCTTCAGATCAACACAGCTGGTAACATCTATAGAAATAGGAGGCCAATGGAAGTATTGAGTGTTTCTATACAGTACTGTCTCCCTGTCTGTAGACTGTGCTGCAGCTCTGACTGAGAACAGCTTCTACCTGATGACCGAGTAGGAATACCTTTGACTCCCTTTCAGTAGACTGTGAGAACAGCTTCTACCTGATGACCGAGTAGGAATACCATTGACTCCCTTTCAGTAGACTGTGAGAACAGCTTCTACCTGATGACCGAGTAGGAATACCATTGACTCCCTTTCAGTAGACTGAGAACAGCTTCTACCTGATGACCGAGTAGGAATACCATTGACTCCCTTTCAGTAGACTGAGAACAGCTTCTACCTGATGACCGAGTAGGAATACCATTGTCTCCCTTTCAGTAGACTGTGAGAACAGCTTCTACCTGATGACCGAGTAGGAATACCATTGCTTATAACCAAGTCTGTCTATTCTGTTGTGTTTGATGGCTGTGATGAAACGAGGGAGTTTCATCGGGTTGACCTCGAGTATCCATCCACTGCCTCTGAAATGTTGTTCCCTCAGAAGTATTGGAGTCCATCTCGAAACCAAGACTTGAAAAGTCCATCTTTTGTCCATCAAGTGCCTCTACTCTTATTTGGGGTTATTGTTCATGATTCAAGTTGTTTTATCCAGAAAGTGGACCACAGAACACTGTTGTTCTCCTCTGCAGTTCTCCAGTTTGTTGTCCACAGTAGTCCTGTTCCAACCGCCTCTGTATCAGGAACAACAAGGGACCTGTTGAAAGGTCAATGTATTGTTAGACCGTAATCATCATATGAAGCGCTGATTACCCCCAAATATATACTACATTGTGATGTGTGAATTAGATCATCAAGTTATATCATTCAATGACTATGTTAAATGGAAAGATGGGACAGCGTTGTTACGGCTCACTTTGTTGACGCCAGATCGAATTACCTTGTACGAAAAGAACAAACTCTTGACAAAATAAAACTCAAATAAGTTTGCCTTACACAATCCAATTTCAACCCCTGAGCAGCTTGCAATTTTGTTTAGTAATTATTTCTGAATGAATTAGTTTTCTGTAGTCGCCCATAACATGTGTGAATCAGGTAAAATAGGCGTAGAGGCCATGAAGGGGCCTCTTGATATTTACCACGAGTGCAAAGCTGTCATTTAATTGAGAGAATGAATCAATAAGAGTTTGAACGCATTATCAAAAGAGCCTACGAAACAAGCAATTAATTTACTAAACATAATGGGGCATCTAGCTCAAGCAGAAAACCTTGGGTCTCTTGTTATCTATGCATTACAAACGTTCTCACTGTCTGACTAGAACTCAGTTTCTTGTGTTGAGCTTTTCGGCCATGAAATACATTTCAAAGCCTGTTTTTTATGTCTGAAGTAAAATAATTAAAACTGTTGATGAACAAAGCCGGCATTTCAGGTCATTGGACTTTCACGTACTTTTTGTGTTGGATCCTGTTTGTTTTCTGTGGAGTGGTGATGGATGAAGGCAAAATAGTCTATACTGAGCCCTTGTCATGTGGTAGTGCAAGATACTTGTCATCAGAGATGACTGGTTAATTGTTCGTTTTAGTGGTCGACCATAGCCCCATGTTAGCCTCTTACCTTTTAAAAAAAATATATATATTTTTTAAGAACATTTAATTATTTTTTCCTGTTTGAGTGGAAATGTTTGCTAAGCCTGCAGATTCCTATTTGAAATGTACATTTTGCAGAATTCATTCTACAACCCTGCGTCTTTAGACAACCTGGAGGGTATAGCAGGGGAGATGAAATGAACATTGCTGAATCTCTTCCACCTCCCCAAATGAGAGCAAGACTATTAACATTTGAGTATTTTTTTATTATGTAAATGGCGTTAACACATGCCCACCGGGGATGCCATCATTTTCTCCCAGTGATCATAATGTGTCCAAGTGTGTGCTTTTGATTATGACATGCTAATTACATATTGCCTCTCTCTCTTCTTCTTCTCTTCGTCTGCCTTTACAGATTCAGAAAAACCAAGGATCTTTAATGGTGAGATTTTATGTATTTTTCAGGGTTGGGGGGGCAAGAGTTTCACTCCCGGCAGTGTTTCACTCTCGAGTAGATCCCTCATTTGAAACGTCCCACAAATTGCGTTTTTGCAATGAAATGATACAGCGGGCCTTAACTGCCAGTATTAGATTAGATGCTATTATAGAATAATAGAAACATTCAGGAGGCGATGGCTGTGCCGGAGCTTGGTGCATTTGATTAATGTAAATACCTTTTTATTACATTAGTGATTTTTCTATGCCACCGTACTGTCGTAACGTCGCATGTAGGCTAATACCTATTATTGTTCTTCTACCCATCTTCTCTCTCTCTCTCTCTCCTCTCTCTGTCTCTCTCCTCTCTCTCTCCCTCTCTCCTCTCTCTCTCCCTCTCTCTGTCTCTCTCCCTCTCTCTGTCTCTCTCCCTCTCTCTGTCTCTCTCCTCTCTCTCTGTCTCTCTCCTCTGTCTCTCTCCTCTCTCTCTGTCTCTCTCCCTCTCTCTCTCTCCTCTCTCTCTGTCTCTCTCCTCTCTCTCTCCTCTCTCTCCCTCTCTCTCCCTCTCTCTCTGTCTCCCCATTCAAGCCTCTCCAGTTACTGCAATGCATCGTTGATGAGGTGAGTCGGCGTCTTATGTGCTTTCTCTTCTAAAGTCATTCCTAATGGTGTGGAAAGCTTATATTTTGTTTCCTAATGAAGCACAGTGCTCAGACGGCTTCGCTCGCGCTCGCTCACCCCCCTCCGCCCCGCACACACAACCGCCTTGGGCCATTCCACACACACACACACACACACTCAGGCTGCACCCAACCTGAGCAGCTCTATAGACACTTACACACACACACACACACACACACACAGGCAGATCACAGATGCACGTATACACACACAGATAGACATACACGTACTACTGCCTTGAACCATTCTACACACACAGATAGACATACACGTACTACTGCCTTGAACCATTCTACACACACAGATAGACATACACGTACTACTGCCTTGAACCGTTCTATACACACACAGATAGACATACACGTACTACTGCCTTGAACCATTCTATACACACACAGATAGACATACACGTACTACTGCCTTGAACCGTTCTATACACACAGATAGACATACACGTACTACTGCCTTGAACCGTTCTACACACACACAGATAGACATACACGTACTACTGCCTTGAACCGTTCTACACACACACAGATAGACATACACGTACTACTGCCTTGAACCATTCTACACACACACAGATAGACATACACGTACTACTGCCTTGAACCATTCTACACACACACAGATAGACATACACGTACTACTGCCTTGAACCATTCTACACACACACAGATAGACATACACGCATTTCACTGCCTTGAACCATTCTACACACACACAGATAGACATACACGTACTACTGCCTTGAACCATTCTACACACACACAGATAGACATACACGTACTACTGCCTTGAACCATTCTACACACACACAGATAGACATACACGTACTACTGCCTTGAACCATTCTACACACACACAGATAGACATACACGTACTACTGCCTTGAACCATTCTACACACACACAGATAGACATACACGTACTACTGCCTTGAACCATTCTACACACACACAGATAGACATACACGCACTACTGCCTTGAACCATTCTACACACACACAGATAGACATACACGTACTACTGCCTTGAACCATTCTACACACACACAGATAGACATACACGATACTGCCTTGAACCATTCTACACACACACAGATAGACATACACGTACTACTGCCTTGAACCATTCTACACACACACAGATAGACATACACGTACTACTGCCTTGAACCATTCTATACACACACAGATAGACATACACGTACTACTGCCTTGAACCATTCTATACACACAAGTCGTTCTACTCAAAGGTTATTATAGTTTTGCGTTTTTATTTCTATTCGTTTTCAGATTTTTTTTAAGTTGAAGTTTAGTTTCAGTTCGTTTTCAGACCTGAATTTATGTTTTTTATTTAGTTTTAGTTGTTTTAAAATGATTTCTATTTAGTTTGTCACACACAGGCCAGGAATAGAAGACACTGGGAGGAAGCTTACTACATTGTATCAGCCCAAACAGCTGTTACTTCTTCAGCCATATCTCTTATACAAGCTTTTTATTGCCTTGTTTCAGATGGCGAGTCTATTGTGCCTTTTCTTTTGTACTCTGAGGTAGCAGGTTTGGCAGAATACATTATTGACATTTGCAACGAGCATCCTCAGCGGGGTGTTGACACACTTTTCTTTCAGTCAATACTCTGATCTTGAATTCTCTGTTATTTTCTTTATACGTCCATGCTTGGTTTAATTTGCTGCCATTTAACTGCCCCTAATTGACCCGTTGTACAACTTCCGATGACCCCGTTAGAGAACATCAGCACGAAGCAAAGAGCGGTGTTGAGTCACGACAAATAGGCGGCAGGTAGCCTAGTGGTTAGAGCTTTGGACTTGTAACCGGAGGGTTGCAAGTTCGAATCCCCGAGCTGACAAGGAAAAAAAATCTGTCGTTCTGCCCCTGTACAAGGCAGTTAACCCACTGTTCCCCGGGTGCCGAAGACGTGGATGTCGATTAAGGCAGCCCCCCGCACCTCTCTGATTCAGAGGGGTTGGGTTAAATGCGGAAGACACATTTCGGTTGAAGGCATTTGGTTGTACAACTGACTAATAATGGTGACTTTGACTTTGAATAGTATTCCCCCAAAAACAGTCATGATTGATTGGATTGGAGACATCAATTACAGAACATTTCCTAGCAGCAACACTAGTGGATAATGCTGGAAGTAACAGTTCAAGCACATGGCCTCCAGAACTGGACCAAAAGGCAGGACCCTACACATACCTAACTAGCTAACCTACCATGTTAAGTCTATAGGAATGCTAACAGCTAACTTTAGCTTCGTAGTGCTATGTGAAAACACAGTTTTTATTGACCCTTTATTTATACAGGGAATTCCATTTCAGCCGGGTATCTTTTCCAATGGTGCTCTGTTGAATTGGTTTCTATATTTAATAGTTTGACAATTGTAATTCATATTTAACCACATCTCCTCCTTGGGTTTGCTTGTGTGTCAATGTGCCGAATGTTGATCGCAACAAATATGGCCGCGCCCTACATAAGGTGAATATAGGGACACACTCAGGTGCTCACACACACTCACTCAAGTGCATTAATACGCGCGCACGCACGCACACACACACACACACACACTGGGCAGGGGTAATGTAGCATGACCAGTCTACAGAGCACAGAGGGTGTCAGGCCATCCAATATGTAGCATTAACCTTGACCTCTGACTCTTAGCAACACATGTTCCCAGAACCTTGACACACTTCCCTGTCCTACACACACACACACCAGGGTCAAGGGCAGTGTACCCCTCAGTCTACATGTAGTGCTGTGTATCAATCCTTTCTAGAATTATATATTTCAACAGCGAGGATATTTTGTGAAATAGGTTACGCCGTGGTACTGCAGTCAGGTCCAGACCCTGGTGAGGTCGACGAGCACGCAGATGAGCTTCCCTGAGACTGTTTCTGACCGTTTGGATGTGGAGGTCCTGGGTTGGAGTGGTTACGTGTGTGTGTGTGAGAGAGGCCTGTTGGACGTACTGCCAAGTTATCTAAAACGCTGTTGAAGGTGGCTTATGGTAGAAAAATGTACATTAAATTCTATGGCAACAGCTCTGGTGGACATTCCTGCAGTCCTGCAGCTTGAGACATCTGCCACCCACATCTGTGGAATTGTGTTATGTGACAAAACTGCACATTATAGAGTGGTCTTTTATTGTCCCCAGCAGAAGGTGCACCTGTGTAATGATCATGCTTCTTGATATGCCACACCTGTCAGGTGGGTGCATTATCTTGGCAAAGGAGAAATGCTCACTAACAGGGATATAAACACATTTGTGAACAAAATTAAGAGAGATAAGCTTTTTGTGAGTATGGAAAATTGTAATTTATTTTAACTCATGAAACATGGGACCAACACTTTACATGTTATGTTTATATTTTTGTTCAGTCTAGTTTTTCTTCAGTGTGTGTGCATGTGTACGCAGCACTCCATTTCTCCCCCTAGAACAAGGGACCTTTCTCTGTCTCCACTCTCCTTTCCTCTTCAGCTCCTCGCTGACACGCCACGCTAATAACACAATGCCAGGAGAGAGCCCAACCCTACACACCACAACCACACATTAAACATACCAAACTTGTCCTTTACAGAGTATAGATTGGGTGTAATTAATAATTAAACGCTTGCAGTTGTAATGGGTTGACCCGGCTGAACTGTTCATTAGTCACCAAGGCGAAGGCATCACTCAAACTATTTTCTCCCTCGCCCTTCGCCGCTTTCCCCTGGCAGCGAGAGAGAGGTAGCGGGAGCTCTCGGGCTAGCGGCTAGCACCACCCTCCATTCTAGCAGACCAAGGACTTGGAGAGGAGGTGATGAGGAGAGGAGAGGTGAGCAGAGAGGCCCGGATGGGAATGGGTTGAGAATGGGAGACGGTGGGACGGTTGTAGACCCATGTAGGGGGTAGTGGCGCCAGGAGTATTCAATTGCCACTGTCGCTCCTGCTGGCTTAGTATTGGTTAGAAATGGGATGGGATGGGCTGGGATGTACTGGGCCAGGCTGAGATGGTATGGGCTGGGTTGGACTGGGCCAGGCTGGGATGTGCTGGGTTGGACTGGACCAGGCTGAGATGGTATGGGCTGGGTTGGACTGGGCCAGGCTGAGATGGTATGGGCTGGGTTGGACTGGGCCAGGCTGAGATGGTATGGGATGGGTTGGACTGGGCCAGGCTGGGATGGTATGGACTGGGCCAGGGTGGGATGGGTTGGACTGGGCCAGGCTGGGATGGTATGGACTGGGCCAGGCTGGGATGGGTTGGACTGGGCCAGGCTGGGATGGTATTAGCTGGCTTGGATTGGGCCAGGCTGGGATGGGCTGGACTGGATCTATGTGACCTGGGCTCGACCAAGGAGTCTTTGCCGTCCCTCATATGAAGAGCAAATGTGGTCCTGTAGAACTAGGGATGAGTAGGCATATTGAGGAAGTAGAGGATCATCTAGTGAGTTTTGTCTGAGTGCCAACCAAATACTGTAGCTGGACCTACAGTAGTAGTTATGGCTAGCCAGGCCTACAGTAGTAGTTATGGCTGTAGCCAGGCCTACAGTAGTAGTTATGACTAGCCAGGCCTACAGTAGTAGTTATGACTAGCCAGGCCTACAGTAGTAGTTATGACTAGCCAGGCCTACAGTAGTAGTTATGGCTAGCCAGGCCTACAGTAGTAGTTATGGCTAGCCAGGCCTACAGTAGTAGTTATGGCTAGCCAGGCCTACAGTAGTAGTTATGGCTAGCCAGGCCTACAGTAGTAGTTATGGCTAGCCAGGCCTACAGTAGTAGTTATGGCTAGCCAGGCCTACAGTAATAGTTATGACTAGCCAGGCCTACAGTAATAGTTATGGCTGTAGCCAGGCCTACAGTAGTAGTTATGGCTGTAGCCAGGCCTACAGTAGTAGTTATGGCTGTAGCCAGGCCTACAGTAGTAGTTATGGCTGTAGCCAGGCCTACAGTAGTAGTTATGACTAGCCAGGCCTACAGTAGTAGTTATGGCTGTAGCCAGGCCTACAGTAGTAGTTATGGCTGTAGCCAGGCCTACAGTAGTAGTTATGGCTAGCCAGGCCTACAGTAGTAGTTATGGCTAGCCAGGCCTACAGTAGTAGTTATGACTAGCCAGGTCTACAGTAGTAGTTATGACTAGCCAGGTCTACAGTAGTAGTTATGACTAGCCAGGCCTACAGTAGTAGTTATGACTAGCCAGGTCTACAGTAGTAGTTATGGCTAGCCAGGCCTACAGTAGTAGTTATGACTAGCCAGGTCTACAGTAGTAGTTATGGTTTAAATATTTTTCTATTAATTTGCATGAGATCAAAGGTCCCTAGTTGTCATCATCTGTATCCCTCTTCATTTGAAAATGTCTGCGAGTGATTTAGACACACACACACACACACAAACGGGGCTCTTTTAAGTGGATCATTGATATCGGTGTAGCTGGAGGTGTGTTCGGGGGAGAGCAGGAGTGTTGCAGCTCACACACACGCCGCGCCACGTTGCCATGGGACTGCTGGGAGTCTGGGGCTCAGGTGAGGGGGTGAAATAAGCTGGGAAATGATTGTGTGTTTCTGAACCAGTTTATTGGACTACCTTTTGTTCATGTATCCCCTCCTCTCTGTCTCTCTCCCTCTCTCTCTCTTCAAACACACATAACTCACCTCTGTTTGGGAGGACAGACGAGGACATTTGGCCTGGATTCTCTAAAACCAAATCTAGAACGAGACAATCTCCCAGTTCCATGAATCCACACATCGCTCCTGCTGTCCCTCTCTTTCATTTATCTCTTTGTCTCTTCTACTTGTTGAGCAGCAAAGCAAAGCGTTCCACTAACAAGAACTGTGCTTTAATTTCCCTAGCCCTGTAATTACGGATCTCATTTTGACTGATAATTGCGCTGGGCCAATGACATGTATATTTACTGCTCGGTGTGTGTGTGTGTTACAGGGGGTTGAGGTGTGTGTGTGTGTGTGTGTGTGTGTGTGTGTGTGTGTGTGTGGTAGGGGGGTGTAACGGTGGTCAGAGAGAAGACACACGGATCGTGGCTTTCATCATCAGGCTCATCTCAGAACGCTATACATCAAAGTCTGCCGCTGTCCTCCTCAGCTGGGGCCATGAATACATGCATGAGTGTGTGTGTGTGTGTGTTTTCAGGTGTGTGTATGTGTACTGTACAACACATTCATGTTTGTTTGTGTGTGTGTGTGTGTCAGCGTTTGCGACACAGTACAACTCTGCAGGGGAAATGGTTTGGTGCTCTCTCTATCTCTAAACGGCGTGTACACTGAAGCATTTCGCCTGTAGTGTGTATGAGAGAGATATTACTCATCCAAGCAGCAGCAGCACTAGGAAGTAGAGTGATAGTAGAACAAGCCAATCCTTTGTTAGTTTAAATAGGTGCACGTATCATCATTTTCTGTGTTCTGTGATCAATATGTCAGGAATTAGGGACAGCTGCCCAGAGGTATTTTAATAGCAAAGCAACTATGTATTATGGGTCCCCATTAGCAGCAGCCAAGGCAGCAGCTACTCTTCCCTTCATAGTGTCATTAAGGCAGTTATACAATTTCCAAAACATTCAAATACATTCATTACAGAATTCACAACACACTAAGTGTGAGCCCTCAGGCCCATACTCCACTACCACATATCTACAACACTAAATCCATGTGTACGTGTGTGTATAGTGTGTATGCTATCGTGTGTGCCTATGTTTGTTGCTTCACATTCCCCGCTGTTCCATAATGTGTATTTCTATCAGTTTTTTTATCTGATTCTACTGCTTGTATCAGTTACCTGATGTGGAATAGAGTTCCATGTTGTCATGGCTCTAAGTATTACTGTGCACCTCCCATAGTCTGTTCTGGACTTGGGGACTGTGAAGAGACCTCTGGTGGCATGTCTTGTGGGGTATGCATGGGGTGTCAGCTGTGTGCTAGTAGTTTAAACAGACAGCTCGGTGCTTTCAAGATGTCAATACTTCTTACAAATATAAGTAGTGATAAAGTCAATCTCTCCTCCACTTTGAGCCATGAGAGATTGACATGCATATTATTAATGTTAGCTCTCTGTGTACATCTAAAGGCCAGCCGTGCTGTCCTGTTCTGAGCCAATTGCAAAGTCCCTCTTTGTGCACCTGACCGCACGACTGAACAGTAGTCCATGTGTGACAACTAGGGCCTGTAGGACCTGTCTTGTTGATAGTGTTGTTAAGAACGTAGAGCAGCACTTTATTATGGACAGACTTCTCCCCATCTTAGCACCTGTTGTATCAATAAGTTTTGACCATGACAGTTTACAATCCAGGGTAACTCCAAGCAGTCTAGTCACCTCAACTTGCTCAGTTTCCACATTATTTATTACAAGTTTTAGTTGAGGTTTAGGGTTTAGTGATTGATTTGTCCCAAATTCAATACTTTTAGTTTTGGAAATATTTAGGACTAACTTATTCCTTTCCACCCATTCTGAAACAAACTGCAGCTCTTTGTTGAGTGTTGCAGTCACTTCAGTTGGTGTAGTAGCTGACATGTATAGTGTTGAGTCATCCGCATACATAGACATACTGGCTTTACTCAGTCAGTGGCATGTTGTTAGTCAAGATTGAAAAAAGTAAGGGGCCTAAACAGCTATCCTGGGGAATACCTGATTCTACCTGGATTATGTTGGAGAGGCTTCCGTTAAAGAAGAACCTCTGTGTTCTGTTAGACAGGTAACTCTTTATCCACATTATAGCAGGGGGTGTAAAGCCATAACACATACGTTTCTCCAGCAGCAGGCAATGATCGATAATGTCAAAAGCTGCACTGAAGTCAATCAAGACAGCCCCCACAATCATTTTATCATCAATTTCTCTCAGCCAATCATCAGTTCTTTGTGTAAGTGCTGTGCTTGTTGAATAGCCTTCCCCTATAAGCGTGCTGAAAGTCTGTTTATTTACTGTAAAATAGCATTGTATCTGGTCAAACACAATTTTTTCCAAAAGTTTACTAAGGGTTGGTAACAGGCTGATTGGTTGGCTATTTAGGTAGTGGAATGACTTTTGCTTCCCTCCAAGCCTGGGGACACACACTTTCTAGTAGGCTTAAATTTAAGATGTGGCAAAATCGCCCACTATTATCCTCAGTAATTTTCCATCCAAGTTGTCAGACCCCAGTGGCTTGTAGTTGTTGATATACAACACCATTTTTTTCACCTCTTCCACACTCACTTTACGGAATAAAAAATTACAATTCTTGTCTTTCCATAATTTGGTCAGATATACTTGGATGTGTAGTGTCAACATTTGTTGCTTGCGTGTCATGCCTAAGTTTGCTAATCTTGTCAATGAAAAAAGTAGTTGGCAATATCAGTTGGTTTTGTGATGAATGAGCCATCTGATTCAATGAATGATGGAGCTGAGTTTCCCTTTTTTCCCAACATTTTATTTAAGGTGCTCCAAAGCGTTTTACTATCATTCTTTGTCATTTATCTTTGTTTCATAGTGTTTCATGTTATTTTTATTCAGTTTAGTCACATGATTTCTCAATTTACAGTTTGTTTGCCAATGGGTTGTGCAGCCAGACTTATTTGCCATTCCTTTTGCCTCATCCCTCTCAACCATACCATTTTTCAGTTCCTCATCAATCCACGGGGATTGAACAGTTTTTACAGTCATTTTCTTAATGGGTGCATGCTTATTAGTAACTGGAATAAGCAATTTCATAAATGTGTCAAGCGTCTGTTTGCTCCTCATTACACACCACGGACCAACAGATATTCTTTACATCAACAACATAAGAATCACTACAAAACGTATTGTATGACCTCTTATACACTATATTAGGCCCAGCCTTTGGAACTTTGGTTTTACTAGATATGGCTACTATATTGTGATCACTGCATCCGATGGATCTGGATACTGCTTTCAAGCACATTTCTGCAGCATAAGTAATACATGTTGAGGATTTCATTCCTGTGCTGTTTGTAACTACCCTGGTAGGTTGACTGATAACCTGAACCAGGTTGCAGCCACTGGTTACAGTTTGAAGTGGGCAGCTTGATGAAAGCCAGTCAATATAAATGACCCAGAAAATATACCTCTCACATACATTATCAAGCATTTCACACATGTTATCCAGATACTGACTGTTAGCACTTGGTGGTCTATAGCAGCTTCCCACCGGAATGGGCTTTAGGTGAGGCAGATGAACCTGTAGCCATATTACTTCAACAGTATTTAACATGAGATCCTCTCTAATCTTTACAGGAATGTGGTTCTGAATATAATTTCATGAACCTTGTTTCTTAAGCTACATATGTTAACGTGGGTTATTTTGAGCACTTTTCTGGGATGCTTGCTTGTTTTCATTGCTTTACTGGGAGCTTAGCAGAAGTAGATATTCTCATGTTATTTATGTTAGTGCAGGGTGAGCTGCACACATTGGACTTCCTACTAGGGCACACCGCCTCAGTGCTAACAGTATAAATCTGGTTCATAGACACATGATTGCTGCATACAATATCTGTAAGATCAGAGGCATTCAGGGCAGTTAGAGGGACATAAATTAGGTTACTTACATTGTGTCTACCAATGCCCCTGGTATAATGTACATTTGCTAAAGCATTATGATGACACAATGGTAGGGATTAACTGAGCTGGGTTTGGGTCATTGATAAGTCATTGTCTCAACGCAGCCTTATAATGCTGTGAAGGGATCCAGGAACCCAAATGATCCCATCCACCTTATGGAACATGTTTTGTTTCCAAAAGGTATTGAAATAGTCAACAAAAGTGACACCCATTGAGCTGCAGTAATCACGTAGCCAGTTGTGAAGAGAGAGAATCCTGCTAAAGCGTTCAATGGCACGATTCAGAGAGGGCACCAGGGCCAGATATGATGGCTGTTTTGTTAGTGTCTAGCAGAGAGTTAATCAGCTCTTTTAAATCCAGTTTCAACTGTTCAGCACTACCCTTCATAATGTCATTAAAACCCACATGGACTACGATAGAATCTATTTAAACAGTTCACTCCCCCATTTTGACTGAAGAATACTTTTTGGGGGCTGTGCGCGCCAGTGGGCCGTACAGCCAGAAGAAGCTAGGTGCTCAAGCGCTGTTACACATTTATTTGGTCACTAGGCCATTTATAGGCTCCCTTTTCTCTCTCTCTCACGCAAACACACATTACAGATATTATTTTGACATTCAAGTTTCAAGTTTTATTGTCACGTGCACAAGTACAGTGAAAAGCCTTTCTGCGAGCTCGTTCCCAACAATGCTGTAATCAATATCAGTAGTACTATATAGTAAACCAAAAACACACAAGAGAAACAGTTCCAGGGTCAGTAGCTATATACAGGGACAGTTCCAGGGTCAGTAGCTATATACAGGGTCAGTTCCAGGGTCAGTTGCTATATACAGGGACAGTTCCAGGGTCAGTTGCTATATACAGGGTCAGTTCCAGGGTCAGTAGCTAAATACAGGGTCAGTTCCAGGGTCAGTAGCTATATACAGGGTCAGTTCCAGGGTCAGTAGCTATATACAGGGTCAGTTACAGGGCCAGTTGCTATATACAGGGTCAGTTCCATGGTCAGGAGCTATATACAGGGACAGTTCCAGGGCCAGTAGCTATATACAGGGACAGTTCCAGGGTCAGTTGCTATATACAGGGTCAGTAGCTATATACAGGTCAGTTCCAGGGTCAGTAGCTATATACAGGGTCAGTTCCAGGGTCAGTAGCTATATACAGGGTCAGTTCCAGGGTCAGTGTCTATATACAGGGACAGTTCCAGGGTCAGTGCCAATACCATATTTACAATGTGCAAGGATACTGGAGTGATAGAGGTAGTATGAATGTGTGTGAGCAAATGAAGTGTGTGTGTTGGAATGTGAGTGAGTTTGTAGAGTCCTGTGTGTGTGCAGAGTCAGAAAGTCTGTGTAGCCATTTTGTTAGCTGTTCAGCAGTCTTATGGCTTGGGGATAGAAGCTGTTCAGCAGTCTTATGGTTTGGGGATAGAAGCTGTTCAGCAGTCTTATGGCTTGGGGATAGAAGCTGTTCAGCAGTCTTATGGCTTGGGGATAGAAGCTGTTTAGCAGTCTTATGGCTTGGGGATAGAAGCTGTTCAGCAGTCTTATGTCTTTGGGATAGAAGCTGTTCAGCAGTCTTATGGCTTGGGGATAGAAGTTGTTTAGCAGTCTTATGGCTTGGGGATAGAAGCTGTTTAGCAGTCTCATGGCTTAGGGATAGAAGCTGTTTAGGAGCCTGTTGTTGTCAGACTTAATGCTTTGGTACCGCTTGCCATGCGGAAGCAGAGAGAATGGCTTAGATGGCTGGAGTCTATAACAATTTTCCAGGCCTTCCTTTCACACCATCTGGTATAGAGGTCCTGGATGGCGGGGAGCTCGGCCCCAGTGATGTACTTGGCTGTCGGCCCCACATTCTGTAGAACTATGCAATCGAGGGCGGTGCAGTTGCAATACCAAGCAGTGATGCAGCCAGTCAAGATGCTGTCAATGGTGCAGCTCTAGAATTCTTTGAGGATTTGAGGGCCCATGCCAAATCTGTTCAACCTCCTGAGGGGGAAGAGGTGTTTGTGTGTGTGTGTGTCAGCCCTGTGAATATGCCTGCCATCGATGTGGATGGGGCCATGCTCACCCCCCCCACACACCTTTGTTGTCCACAATCAGCTCCTTGTCCTTACTGACGTTGAGAGAGAGGTTGTTGTCCAGGTACCGCAATTCCAGGTCACTGACCTCCTCCCTGTAGGCTCATCGTCGCCAGTGATCAGGCCTACCACCGTCGTGTTGTCAGCAAACTTGATTATAGTGTTGGAGTCGGACTAAGCACACACCCCTGTGGGGCCCCCGTGTTGAAGGTCAGTTTGGCGCAGGTGATGTTGCCTACCCTCACCACCTTGGGTCGGCCCGTCAGGGAGTCCGGGATCCAGAGGGAGGTGTTCAGTCCCTGGGTCCCGAGCTTGGAGGGGACTATGGTGTTGAACTCTGAGCTGTAGGCAATGAATAGCGATCCCACATAGGTATTCATTCCTCTTATCTAGGTGGGTGAGGGCAGTGTGGAGTGCAATTGAAATTGTGTCGTATATGGATCTGTTTGGGGCAGTAGGCAATTTGGAGTGGGTCTAGGGTGTCTGGGATGATGGAGTAGATGTGTGCCATAACCGTCCTTTCAAAGTACTTCCTGATTACAGATGTGCGTGCTACAGGGCTGTAGTCATTGTGGTCATTGAGAACTCGCCCTGGAGTACCGTCTGGCCCCGCAGCCTTGTGAGTGTTGACCTGATTTAAAGACCTTACTCACATCGGCCTCGGAGAGCGAGATCACCCAGTCCTCTGGGCTGGCGTGGGCCCTCATGCACGGCTCGCTGTTATTTTTGAGTTGATCTGGTAGAGGCATCCTTTGTAATCCGTAATGGACTGTAGCTCCTACCACATGCGGCGGACATCAGAGCTTGTATAATTGGATTCCACCTTGTTCCTACACTATATTGTCCTTTTGCTTGTATTATGGCTCTGTAGAGGTCGTAGCAGGACTTCTTGTACTTGTTTGTGTCCTCAGCTATAGCCTCGGGGTGGGCTGTGATAGCCCTGTGTGCGGTATCCCTGTGTGCAGTAGCCCTTTAAACATAGCGCCAACCTCTGTTAATCCAATGAAGGGGGAGGGAGGGATGAAGGGGTAGGGAGGGGGAGGGATGAAGGGGCTATAGGAGGGGGGAGGGATGAAGGGGCTATAGAAGGAGGGATGAGGGAGGAGCTAGGGAGGGTGGGGGAGAGGGTTGAAGGGGGAGGGAGGAGCTATGGAGGGAGGGGCTATGGAGGGAGGGAGGAGCTATGGGGGAGGGATGAGGGAGGAGTTATGGAGGGTGGGGTAGAGGGATGAAGGGGAAGGGAGGGGCTATGGAGGGAGGGGCTATGGGAGGAGCTATGGGAGGATGAGGGAGGAGCTATGGAGAAGAGGGATGAGGGAGGAGATATGGGGGAGGGATGAGGGAGGAGCTATGGAGGGAGGAGCTATGGAGGGTGGAGGGGAGAGAGGGATGAAGGGGGGAGGGAGGAGCTAGGGAGGGTGGAGGGGGAGAGAGGGATGAAGGGGGAGGGAGGAGCTAGGGAGGGTGGAGGGAGAGAGAGGGATGAAGGGGGAGGGTGGAGGGGAGGGAGGGATGAAGGGGGGCGGGAGGGTCGAGGGGGGAGAGGGAGGAAGGTGTTGGGAGGGAGGAGCTATGGAGGGAGGGATGAAGGGGAAGGGAGGAGCTGGGGAAGGGGGAGAGGGATGAAGGTGAAGGGAGGGAGGAGCTATGGGGGAGGGATGAGGGAGGAGCTATGGATGGAGGGAGGAGCTAGGGAGGGGGAGAGGGATGAAGGTGGAGGGAGGGAGGAGCTATGGAGGGAGGAGCTATGGAGGGAGAGGGATGGAGGAGCTATAGAGGGAGGGACGGGGAGGGAGGGGTGGAAAGGGTGGGAGGAGCTAGGGAGGGAGAGGGAGGGGCTATAGAGAGGAGGAGGAGCTATAGAGGGAGGGAGGAGCGAGGGAGGGAGGGAGGGGAGAGGGAGGAGCTATAGAGAGGAGGAGGAGCTAGGGAGGGAGGGAGGCCAACATCCACTGGACAACAACTAAGCCTGGCCTGTGCTCTTCACACACATTCACATGAAATACACACCCAAACATTCAGACAGAGTGGTGAAGAAGGCGCAACAGCGTCTCTTCCACGTCAGGAGGTAGAAGAAGTTGGGCTTGGCCCTTAAGAAAGGAAATGCTCCTCCTTATGTTCTGATTCAGACTGGGATCGTAATAAAACCTCATTCTGATTTGTGGCTCTTAGAAATGGTTTTGTGCAACTCACATGTAGGAGTGCTGCTTAAAGACAGTTGACTCGACAGTTTAAATTTGGGCTGCTGGAGAGTTGCCCTTTGGCCTCTATTCTCCTCTACCTCGCTTTCTTCTTGTCTCTCTCCATTACCTCGGTCTCTCCATCTCCCTCTGTCTTTCCATCTCCCTCGGTCTCTCCATCTCCCTCGGTATGGTACTTGACTGTCTCACACTACAATGTTCATTAAGGTAGTTGACTGTCTCACACTACAATGTTCATTATGGTAGTTGACTGTCTCACACTACAATGTTCATTATGGTAGTTGACTGTCTCACACTACAATGTTCATTATGGTAGTTGACTGTCTCACTCTACAATGTTCATTATGGTAGTTGACTGTCTCACACTACAATGTTCATTATGGTAGTTGACTGTCTCACACTACAATGTTCATTATGGTAGTTGACTGTCTCACACTACAATGTTCATTAAGGTAGTTGACTGTCTCACTCTACAATGTTCATTATGGTAGTTGACTGTCTCACTCTACAATGTTCATTATGGTAGTTGACTGTCTCACACTACAATGTTCATTATGGTAGTTGACTGTCTCACTCTACAATGTTCATTATGGTAGTTGACTGTCTCACACAACAATGTTCATTATGGTAGTTGACTGTCTCACACAACAATGTTCATTATGGTAGTTGACTGTCTCACACTACAATGTTCATTAAGGTAGTTGACTGTCTCACACTACAATGTTCATTATGGTAGTTGACTGTCTCACACTACAATGTTCATTATGGTAGTTGACTGTCTCACACTACAATGTTCATTATGGTAGTTGACTGTGGTTGTTTACTGTGGAAGTTGACTGTGGAAGTTGACTGTGGTTGTTTACTGTGGAAGTTGACTGTTGTTGACTGTGGTTGTTGACTGTGGTTGTTGAGTGCACAGCAGGGTGAAAAAGTTCTCAAATTGATTTTTATAGTGTTTGACTATCAAACTGTAACAAACTACCTTTATGATTATAATAAAGTTTTCATTTGTATTCGTGCCTCAAACACATTTTATACCGTGCCATTGCCAAGTAAAATATACTTTAAAAGATGTACTTTAGAGGGCATTCATGTTAAATAAATGACAGTTGCAATCTGACAGTAAAATGTTTCGCCTTTCATGGCGAAATCTCCTTTTATATTTTCATCCGATCGAAGATGACCGGTGCGGCTCACACTTGTGCTCACCCGACCCCCTCACTGATTCCTAAAGGAGATTATTTTCCTTGACTCCATTGTGCTCGTCCAACAATCGGTGGGGTTCAGGTGCAGCTACCTCTTTTTACTAAGGAGACGGGACAATGTACCGCAGCGTTTAGAAATAGCCTCTTTATCAAGGTCGGCCTTTCTCAGCTAAATGTCTTTTAATCACTAGAATTCTACGTAGTTCAGGCTTTGGGGTTTCTCCGAATTGTGGCTTTGTGTTCTTAACCAGTGGATACAGATCTAGGCACAGTGAGGAATTGGGATTTTTGTGTAATTAAATCTCTCATTTAGGTTATATTTCAAGTTATTCATATGTTGATTAGTAATAATTGTTAAAGTGGATCTCTTCAACAAAATTAAGAAATGGGTTTAGCTCTTAGTGACAGATTTGAACCCCCCTAGCTTCCCTGTTGTACTGTGTGGTCTAAGTTGTCCAATTGTGTCCTTGTGTTTCTCCCAGGACCCTCCTATTCTTCCTGTGGGTCAGTTCAGCCAGACGTTTGTCCACTTCATCACACAGTGGTGAGTCACATTGTTTACATTTGTCATTTAACAGATGCTCTTATCCACAGAGACTTACAGTTAGTGCATTCATCTTAACATAGCTAGGTGAGACAACCCTTCTCTCTCTCCTCCACCATCACCTCCTCATCCTCTCTCTCTCCTCCACCATCACCTCCTTATTCTCTCTCTCTCCTCCACCATCACCTCCTCATCCTCTCTCTCTCCTCCACCATCACCTCCTCATCCTCTCTCTCTCCTCCACCATCACCTCCTCATCCTCTCTCTCTCTCTCTTCCACCATCACCTCCTTATTCTCTCTCTCTCTTCCACCATCACCTCCTTATTCTCTCTCTCTCCTCCACCATCACCTCCTCATCCTCTCTCTCTCTCTCCTCCACCATCACCTCCTTATTCTCTCTCTCTCCTCCACCATCACCTCCTCATCCTCTCTCTCTCCTCCACCATCACCTCCTCATCCTCTCACTCTCCTCCACCATCACCTCCTTATTCTCTCTCTCTCCTCCACCATCACCTCCTTATCCTCTCTCTCTCTCTCTCTCTCTCTCTCTCTCTCTCTCCATCGTTTTGATGTGCTGGTTTCAGCTGAACAGAAATAAACCTAAAAACAGAAACCTAATACATCAACAGATTCAAAATGTTTAAATATGAAGTTAAACAATTGGATAGAATGCATTTAATTTGCAGAAGACCAGACCTCAACCATTTTTTATTTTATCCATTGTCTTTAGTACACTAAATGCAATCGTTCATATGAATTTAGTAGGCTCTATTTTTGAACTTGATGACTGTCATGTAGGACGTGCATTATCACTGTAGTGCCCTCCACTCTCCTATGTCTGTTAATGGTGTTGGGTGGTAATGGGGCAGCTTGCAGAGACAGGATAACAAGGACAGGCCTTATCCCAGTATACCAGGCGCTCCAGAAGGACAAATTAACTCTCTGATTTGTTTCTTTACTGTAGCAGCACAGCACAATATTTACACTGACCATGTCTCTCATGGTCTGTTGGCCCCCTGTTACCCAAATGCTCTCACAAACAAACACACACACACAGCAGGGGGAAAGCACCCAATGGACTGACCTACAAGCCAAAAGCAGGACCATAACAGTGTGGGCATGTTTCTGCATGTGTATGTCCTTGTACCTGTGTCTACACACAGCCAGCTGTTGTTTACCTATCTCTATGCCTTATTTACTCAAACAGGCCAGGTCTCTGTTTCTCTTCTCCGTGCCCGCCCCAGCCCTGGCACCAGGTTGGCACTGCCACCTCCCAGGCTATTCTTAGAGGTCCCTGTCCTGTCCCTGGTCCCTGCCCGCTGTGATTCATCACACAGTAACTCGGTTAGCTCCAGACGGGCCTCTCTAGAACCACACACTAATCCTTCACAGTCCCCTATGTAGGTCGCCCTGACGAATCTCCACTCCTCATTCTCAGGACTGGCAGGGTCCTCACACAGGGTCAATGACTGTTTGGGTACTTAGTGTGTGTGTGTGTGAGCTGGCACTGGTTGTGAGAGTGTTCAAATGATAGTAGGCCAGCACACACACACACACACACACAACATCGAGGAGACCTCTTGTATAAGGAATTTGGACTGGTTGTCCACACATTGTATTGTCAGATTGTACTAGCCGTACCATTTACACTGTGTGGTGCTCATAGTGTAGCAAAAGCACCACCGGGACAATCTGGCAATTAGGCTTGTCAGGTTTGTCAGTAATGTCCTTGGATGCTCATTAGGAACAAATGCACATTAGGAAATTACTTATAGAAAAATGGAACTAATGAACCAAAAAATGAAATAGTCTTACCTTTGAAAAAAATGTCTCTGTATGTTTAAACAACATTGTGATGAAACTGTGCTGTTTTCTCTGTTCAGCATGAAGAGACTCCCCAAAGAGAGACCTGCTCCTAACAACCTTATGGTGAGTTACCATGTTACAGACTATAGAAACCTCCTAACAACCTTATGGTGAGTTACCATGTTACAGACTATAGAAACCTCCTAACAACCTTATGGTGAGTTACCATGTTACAGACTATAGAAACCTCCTAACAACCTTATGGTGAGTTACCATGTTACAGACTATAGAAACCTCCCAACAACCTTATGGTGAGTTACCATGTTACAGACTATAGAAACCTCCCAACAACCTTATGGTGAGTTACCATGTTACAGACTATAGAAACCTCCTAACAACCTTATGGTGAGTTACCATGTTACAGACTATAGAAACCTCCTAACAACCTTATGGTGAGTTACCATGTTACAGACTATAGAAACCTCCCAACAACCTTATGGTGAGTTACCATGTTACAGACTATAGAAACCTCCTAACAACCTTATGGTGAGTTACCATGTTACAGACTATAGAAACCTCCCAAGGTTATGAAAGTGAACCAAAACATGACTGTACGAAGATATCACACAGACATATCTGTCTAGACATGAGTTCCATGTCCCATCGACCCCCAATGAGTCTGACTGAGTCTGTCTCACTCCAAGTGTGGGCTTGATGGGTTTCTCTGATCTGGCGTTAGCGCACAAGGGCACAGCAATTTACACCAGCTACCTTTTAAGAGCTGTGACAGGGAATGGAGAGACTGTGTGTGTCTATCTGAATCTATGTGCTCGTGTGCTCGTGTGCTCGTGTGTGTGTGTGTGTGTGTGTGTGTGTGTGTGTGTGTGTGTGTGTGTGTGTGTGTGTGTGTGTTGGGGATGGGTGTAAATGCGGAAGTGCTAACCGAGTGCGTGTTCTCACACAAGGAAGAGGAGTTGAGGGGGGAGAAAGAGAGCTGAACACTCAGACCCATATCTCTCTCTCTGTCTCTCTCTCTCTCCGTCTCTCTCTCCCTCTCTTAGAGAATGCATTGATTTCTACTTAGTTTAGTTCTATCACTTAGTTAGTTAGTAGGACATCCCATAGTCAGACAGACAGACAGTCAGACAACAACCAAACAGACTGTACATATCCCAGGACACCAGCATCACTAACAGCCACTAATGCTCATACCATAAAACCCCACAGCGGGAATGACGTCAATAAAAGCCATATCAATAATCAGAGGGAGCTGCGTCCCATCCTCATCCACCATCCATGCCAAGCTGATGAGCGAGCCGACGGAGGCATAATCGTAAAGAGACACAATTTGCTGTGTCTTCCACCGGCTCTCCTGGAGGAATAAGGCCGTGAAGATAATAACTATTAGTGAACGACGGCACTTTGTAGTGGGGATTCCAGCTGTGGCAAGCTGCATTAACATACAGATGGAATGTGTATATAGACTGTTAATATGTACACGGGGCTGGGGGAGAGGGGCGCGTGAGACAATCAGACCCTCGCCACAGAGGCATGCGGCCGTGACCTCATCTCGTGCCTCATCACGGAGAACGGAAATGAAGGGCCTGAGGGGAGAGGGACGCAAAACAGAGGGAGGAGAGAGAGGAAGGGAGGAGAGGGAGAAAGGGAGGAGAGGGAGAGCGGGAAGAAAGAGAGAAACTTGTTGCCGTTTTCCTGGACACAGATTAATAAAACGAGTCCTGGAATAAAAAGCATTCTAATAGTGATTCTCCATTTAAAGTGTTTTCTAGTCTGATCTAGTCTTAATCTGTGTCTGGGAAACCGGCCTTCATGTTATAAGAAGTCGTAATAACGGCTTACACTGACTTTAAGTCCAGGTAACCACGGCTGATATGTTTCATAGCTAAACTGAGCTAACTGGCCAACCCAGAACTTGAACTGGGAGACATAACATTTCTGAAAGAGAAAGAATCTGGCGGCAGGTAGCCTAGTGGTTAGAGCGTTGGACTAGTGACCGAAAGGTTGCGAGATCGAATCCCCGAGCTGACAAGGTAAAAATATGTTGTTCTGCCCCTGAACACGGCAGTTAACCCACTGTTCATTGAAAATAAGAATTTGTTCTTAACTGACTTGCCTCGTTAAATAAAGGTCAAATAAAATTGATGAGTCAGCAATGTTCCTCTGTTGTCATCAGGTTAACATCAGGGCAGAGGGTCAGTCAACCAGTAACGTGTGTGTGTGTGTGTGTGTGTGTGTGTGTGTGTGTGTGTGTGTGTGTGTGTGTGTGTGTGTGTGTGTGTGTGTGTGTGTGTGTGTGTGTGTGTGTCTCTTGCATCACCACTGTCAGGAAAGTGCCGGTGTGTTCTCCTTCCACTGATGCATCTTTCATGAGGACAGGTGTTCATAATCCAATGACATACTGGCTGGCCCAGACACTGAGGAAATTACCAGGGCTCCACCATGCTCTAGTCTAGTGTCGTCTGACCTGGTAGGAATACTTCTGAAATGCTTCCTCCCTGCAATAAATGCCTGTCTCTCTCTCTCTGGTTTTTGTAAAGAGCTGTTGCAACGCTGTAAGGGGCCTCTGTACTCACCCTTTCCATTTTGAGGTGTGTGTGTCTGAGCCACTCCCTCCCACCATCCCCTTGTCTCGGATTGTGTCTTGATTGACATCTCTCCTCTTCCTCTATTCCCCACCGGAGGGCCCTCATTGTCAACGAGCCTTTTAGCACCTTTGTCCCTAACGCAACCCCCCCGGCCCCCTTCAAACCCCCCCAGCCCCCTTCAAACCCCCCTACCCAGTGGTGCCAGATGAGCCCCCTGGTCTGTGACAAAAGGGGCCGTGCGTGTGTGGTGTGTGTGTCGGGTCTTAGACAGTCCTCAACTCCATCAAGGCCCCTGACCGCCTCCACTTGCCAAAACCCTGCAGAAACCCCCATGTAAAAAGGACTGTTGAGTGTAGTAATCGGAGTGTGTGTTTGGGGGGGGGTTGAAAGGTGCGGCAGGGGCTGTTAAGGGTGTAAAGAGGTGGAAGGGTTCAGAACTCCTGTGGTGCCCCAGAAGAGAGAGAGAGAACTGAGATTTGAAGTCCCATCCTTCACGCGGCATCACCACTGGGACCTGTGCGAGTGACAGGATTTTAAAAGGACTCCAATCTCCTCCACTTGTTTACACATTAGCAAGATGGAAGATTTTCTCAGCGTCTCAGACATTTCTGTGTCGACGCTTTAACACTGGGGCCGTTCTTATCACATTTAACCCTTAGGGCCTCACACTGAACATAGTAAGGCTTCTTACTCAGGAAGACTACACAAAGTGAAGTAGGAGAATTTAGAACATTCTGGATTTGGGGGAAGTGGGCTGTGTTTACCAGTTGAACATAACCATGCAAACATCTTTTCATCTTTCATATAATGCTAACTTCTTATTCATAATTCAAATTCATAAAAACCTAATGACAGCTGTTCTTACTCTCTCTGTCATAGAATTTAAACCATTCCAGGCTTGTCAACTCATCATACTGCTGCCCAGAGAATATTCCCTGAGTCTCATTTTCCTCATCATGACAAGAAAGTCACTGTTTAATAACTACAAGCGTACATGTTAGTGTAGCCAGCTCCCTTTCAGCACAGGCTCTAGGTAGATATGGTATTTAGCCATCTCTACGGGTGTCGTTTGGCCTATGTAACACATCCCTCTTTTAAGTTGATGTAGTGGAGTAAAGATCATCTCATATAGAATCCATCTCTCACCTGCACACACGCGCACACACACACACGCACTTAGTGGAAGTACTGGAGTAAAATGTCACCTGAAGGAGCCCTGGTCATCTACACACACCTCCCTTGTCTGCCAGTCAGTTTCCTTGTGGGAGCTGGAGATTAGCATGCAAATCTGCAAAGACCTAGTTACTCTTCTGACCTTTCAACCTTTCTCTCTGTCTGTCTCTCTCTTTCTCTCCCCACCCCTCTCTCACACACACACGGCTTTTCACACACACACTCATCCACTGCGTCGCCTTCCTCCAACAACGTCTAATGAGGTGATGACCAGCCACTTGTTATAATTGCTTCCGACTCCGTTTAATTTTCCAAGCTTATTAATCATATGTAGAAGTTATTTAAAATTGCATAAATTAATCTTCGATTAAAAAGCCTATCAAACAATGAAAGAGTAAGGTAGAATTTCCCCTGGGATTTGTGGCAGTTTTATTTGAACGGCCCATTCAGGTGATTATCCCACTTTGATGCGCTGAGACTGTGATTAATGTAGTGGTACTTTTTAAATGAGTTTTCTCCCTCTCTCCTCCATGTGCTCGTTGGAAAGGTAAAGCTGTAGCACCTTAAATGACCTAACTAAAGAGTATTTATTCCATCTGACTCTTGATAACGTCCTCCTGGTTTTCCGCTTAATTCTGGTGGCAGGTGTTTTAATTAATGGTGGGTCGCGTGGCCCTGACGTGTGTGTGTGTGTGGCATTTTGAAAAGCTTTATTGTCCACGCATTGTGGAGATTTGGCTGGCCTTGAAAAAACATGGTGTGTGTGTGTTAATTTTAGCCTGAATATGACACCATCTCAACTGGGATTCCAATAATAACTTTGTCCGAGTTAGTCGGTTTTCTCCATGTCTGTCTTTAAACTGGGTGTGTGTGCATCTGTCTATGAGGTATTAATAGGGCAGAACCCAAGCCCCCCCTTCATTCAGGTCAGATTCCATCAGACGTGGCCAGTCTGTTAGGGTTAGGGTCGAGAGCAGAGGTGGAGAGAGAGCAGGAGCTGGATATTAAAGACATCACTCTGGACCCCGTCTCTCCCTCCCTTTACTCCTCTCTCTCTCTCTCTCTCTCTCTCTCTCTCTCTCTCTCTCTCTCTCTCTCTCTCTCTGTGTGTACAGGCACAGCAATGATTGATGAGATGGGTACCCAGAACATTGGGGCGTCCAAGAGCTTCCACTCCAGCTCTCTCTCACACACACACACTGATATGAGAGTAATTAACCTCAGTCTATCTTAGCCCCAGCTGCCCATTAGAAGGACACCAGGATTGATGGGGCTTTCCTAGTCCCTCAGACTCACTGGACCCAGGACTGGATCAGTCCTGTCTGGAGTGGACCGGCCCTGTCTGGACTGGATCTGAGCGGAACGGACCCATCAGACTGGACTGCCAGTTATGAGTCTAACTTACGGGTCTAACTTGGGATAAGGTGGCAGAACAATGCCTTTTAAACATAAAATATATGTCAGAATCCAAACATATTGAAACTACACTTACATTACTGTATATAACACCTCAACACCATCAGGTCCTTGTTCCAATGTTACCCTCTGTAATCCATCCTCCATTCATTTTTTATTTGGCTAAATTCATTGTCCCCCACACAAGGTCCCTGGTCCTTATACCCCCTGTTTTTGGCCAGATTGGGCTCTTATTAACACTGTGCTGTGTTTGTTAGTGCCTGTTAGTGAAGGTCCTGTGTCAGGGAAACCAGGGGTGACAAGTCCATTTAAAGAGCGGTGGCTTTGGTCGTTTATCTAATTGTCCCCCTACTCGACACACCAAATAAATGTAGCGGTCAGTCACCGTCGGCCCGTCTTCGTGACAACCCCCACCACTTTCACCCTTGACCCCAGTATGAACCGGCGGAGGTCATCACCGACACATGGCTCTCCAGATGAGGTTGTATCAGTGCATGGTGCTCTTGTCACTGATGTGTCACACGTAATGTGACCTCTGTCACCATCTCCACAGTGCAAGACTCTATATGGTTAGGATTATATGCATTTGGTGTTTGTATGGTTTGAGCATTGGTTGATTGATTATGGGAAGCCTTGTGCTGGAGTCTTGGTGTAGCAGTTATTGTCCTGACTGAATGTGTCTATCTGGTGACACCATAGTGCCACGCTGACCCTCAACACAGTGGCCCCGGAGGGGTGCGTGCTTAGTCCCCTCCTGTACTCCCTGTTCACCCACGAATGTATGGCCTCTCACAACTCCCAACACCATCATTAAGTTTGCAAATGGAACGACAGTGGTAGGCCTGATCGACGACAACGATGAGACAGCCTATAGGGGCGGCAGGTAGCCTAGTGGTTAGAGCGTTGGACTTGTAACCAGAGGGTCGCAAGTTCGAATCCCCGAGCTGACAAGGTAAAAATCTGTCGTTCTGCCCCTGAACAAGGCAGTTAACCCACTGTTCCCCGGGCGCCGAAGACGTGGATGTCGATTAAGGCAGCCCCCAGCACCTCTCTGATTCAGAGGGGTTGGGTTAAATGCGGAAGACACATTTCAGTTGAAGGCATTCGGTTGTACAACTGACTAATAATGGTGACTTTGACTTTATAGGGAGGAGGTCAGAGACCTGGCAATGTGGTGCCTGGACAACAACCTCTCCCTCAACGTCAGCAAGACAAAGGAGCTGATTGTGGACTACAGGAAATGTAGTCCATCCACATCGACGGGGCAGGGGTGCGGGTCGAGAGCTGCAAGTTCCTCTGTGTCCTCATTGCTAAGGATCATGGTCCACACACACCAACAGACGTGAAGAGGGCACAACAACGCCTCTTCCCCCTCAGGAGGCTGAAAAGATTTGGCATGGGCTCTCAGATCCTCTACAGCTGCACCATCTTGACTGGCTGCATCACCGCTTGGTATGGCATCTGCTTGGCATCCGACCGAGCCCACATCACTGGGATCGAGCTCCCTGCCATCCAGGACCTCTATACCCGGCATAACAATTGTCAAAGACTCTAGCCACACCTAGTTATTAAGTATGTATACTGAACAAAAATATAAACTCAACAATTTCAAAGATTTTACTGAGTTACAGTTCATAGAAGGAAACCAGTCAATTCAAATAAATTCATTAGACCCTAATCTATGGATTTCACATAACTGGGAATCTGTTTGTCACAGATACCTTAAAAAAAGGTAGGGGTGTGGATCAGAAAACCAGTCAGTATCTGGTGTGACCACCGTTTGCCTCATGCAGCCCGACACAGCTCCTTCGCATAGAGTTGATCAGGCTGTTGTGACCTGTTGTGACCTGTGACCTGTTGTGACCTGTTGTGACCTGTGGAATGTTGTCCCAGTGGCTGTGCGAAGTTGCTGGATATTGGTGGGAACTGGAACACACTGTCGTACACATCAATCCATCCCAAACATGCTCAATGGGTGTCACATCTGGTGAGTATGAAGGTCATGGAAGAACTGGGACATTTTCAGCTTCCAGGAATTGTGTACATCCTTGTCACATGGAGTCGTGCATTATCATGCTGAAACATGAGGTGATGGCGGCAGAGGAATGGCACAACAATGGGCTTCAGGATCTCGTCACGGTATCTCTGTGCATTCAAATTGTTAGCGATAAAATGCAATTGTGTTCGTTGTCCGTAGTTTATGCCTGCCCATACCATAACCCCACCGCCACCACGAGGCACTCTGTTAACAACGTTGATATCAGCAAACCTCTCGCCGACACTACGCCATAAATGTGGTCTGCGGTTGAGGCCGGTAGGACGTACTGACAAATTTTCTAAAACGATTTTGGAGGCGGCTTATGGTAGAGGAATTAACATTAAATTATCTGGGAACAGCTCTGGTGGACGCTCCCGCTCGTCAATTCTGACTGTCCTTGAAAATAATTTAAACAAAAATCCTAAAGGAGATCGAAACTGATCTCTTTTCTAAGAGGAAAAAATGAGATAATTTTTAGTTCAGTCTGTTTTTATTGACCAATGTGGTAATTTTTCCAGATGTTCTGAGAGATTGGCTGTTCCATTGGTCGTGGCCTATGTACAGTATACTCTAATCACTGGATCCATACCTGAGACACTATTAATCTCTCTCTATCTCTTTACCTTCTCTGTCTGCAGGACCATGCCTTCATCCTGCTCTACGACGATGGCAACGGGAGGTGGTGTCCATGTGGGTGTGTCGCTGCCTAGAGGAGAGGAGAGCCCAGGCTCAGGGACGGATGTGACCCCGTAAACACAGGAGACCACAGAGAAGTTAGGGGTCAAGGGTATCATGTAGGGCCAGGATGATACCAGTATCTCCATACTCGTTAATATTGTGTCAAAGAAACAAAACACAAAGTGGTTTTAACTTCTGTTGGAAAACAGCCCTAATGTTGGAAACAAACATTATGTTGCCATCCAGAGTCACATTTATTTATGTTCCATCTATAGCTCACAATATTTTACATACAGCAGGTTTTTAAAGGACTGAAGAGTTTGGTCTGCTTTGTGTTTTCATTTTTGCCATAGAAACGATATTGCGATACTGGTATCGTCCCGGCCCTAATATCATGCCCCAATCTCTCTGGACTTTGACCATTCGTGAACCCCAGGAGTGGACAGTAAATATCAAAGGCACGGCTTCAAAAAAGTATTGATGATGTCCATGGTGTAAAGAGGGCGTCTGCACGTCCAAGTTCAGTAAGCCAAAAGGATACTGTATCTTTACAGCTGAACGTTCATTGCAAGTGGAACTTCGTTATCTGGGCCCTTAGCACATTGACTGATGTCTTGATGGTGTATCCTGGTGACTCTTACACTCAAAACCTAGCTCTGTGTTGACGCTGCTTTATCATTGAATTTACAATTGAGTGGGACTTATTCCGTGCCTGTTTGCCTACTTAGTTATTTCTAACTCAGAAAGACTTTAGACAGAATGTCAGAGTAAGTGATCAACGATGAGATGGGACTTGAAAACCCAAATGGCTTTACAATAACAAAGAAGTGCTATTTTCCAGGATGACGCTTGGATAACCTGTTACGCTTTATTGTTGGCAGCTTTCTAGTGAATGTCGAGGTGTGCCGGTGTGTACGGCAATAACCCATGTGTGTGCCTAATGTTTTTACAATGACGTTTCTTTGACATTACTTTACCTCATCAAGATATGCTATGTATACAAAAGTATGTGGACACCACTTCAAATTAGTGGAATTGGCTATTTCAGCCACACCCGTTGCAGACAGGTGTAGAAAATCGAGCACACCGCCATGCAATCTCCATAGAGAAACATTGGCAATAGAATGGCCTTACAGAAGAGCTCAGTGAATTTCAACGTGGCACCGTCATAGGATGCCACCTTTCCAACAAGTCAGTTCGTCAAATTTCTGCCCTGCTAGAGCTGCCCTGGTCAACTGTAAGTGCTGTTATTGTGAAGTGGAAATGTCTAGGAGCAACAACGGCTCAGCAGCAAAGTGGTAGTTAACACAAGTTCACAAAATGGGACCGCCAAGTGCTGAAGCACGTAGTGTAAAAATCGTCTGTCCTAGGTTGCAACACTCCCTACCGAGTTCCAAATTGCCTCTGGAAGCAACGTCAGCACAATAACTGTTTGTCGGGAGCTTCATGAAATTGGTTTCCATGGCCAAGCAGCCATACACAAGCGTTGGCTGGTGTGGTGTAAAGCTCGCCACCATTGGACTCTGGAGCAGTGGAAACGCGTTCTCTGGAGTGATGAATCACACTTCACCATCTGGCAGTCCGACAGACAAATCTGGGTTTGGCAGATGCCAGGAGAACGCTACCTGCCCCAATGCATAGTGTCAACTGTAAAGTATGGTGGAGGAATAATGGTATGGGGCTGTTTTTCATGGTTCGGGCTATACACTTTAGTTCCAGTGAAGGGAAATCTTAACGCTACAGAATACAATGACATTCTAGACGATTCTGTACTTCCAGCTTTGTGGCAACAGTTTGGGGAAGGCCCTTTCCTGTTTCAACATGACAATGTCCCGTGCACAAAGCGAGGTCCATACAGAAATGGTTTGTTGAGATCGGTGTGGAAGAACTTGACTGGCCTGCACAAAGCTCTGACCTCAACCTCATCGAACACCTTTGGGATAAATTGGAACGCAGACTGCGAGCCAGGCATAAATCGCCCAATGTCAATGCCCGACCTCACTAATGTGCTTGTGGCTGAATGGAAGCATCGAGTGGAAAGCCTTCCCAGAAGAGTGGAGGCTGTTATAGCAGCAAAAGGGGGACCAACTCCATATTAATGGCCATGATTTTGGAATGAGATGTTCGACGAGCAGGTGTCCACATGCTTTTGGTTGTGTAGTGTATAATGGCCTCAGTAGTAGTAGTAGTAGTAGTGATACAGGGCGACCATTTTGCTCACATATGCGTCTAAATATTTTGCTGTGTGAAAATCACCCAGATAATTGTTGCAATGATTGCTTCCCTGTACCACAGCCCCTAAGTGCCATGGAGAATACACTGAGCACAGATTCATGAGTCATGCTTGCACCATTACTACAAAGAAAATGGTTTTGTTATGTCAAATATTTTTTATTTTGCTCCTAAATTTCTTTGTGTGCTCAGCTTAGGTGCATGCTCCTTGTAAAAAACAAAAAGGTCAGCGTAGAGCCCTGTAGTAGTAGAAGCACTGCTTGGGGATCCTAACCTTTACCAGGCCACATTGTGGGGACTCTTCAACCACTCAGTGCCATGGAGTTCTACTCCTCCATTCTTCCAAACCTGTAAATGATGCAACGCAAACAAACTTCACAAGAACCAACAACTTTGAGAAAATTCTTAAAGTACTTTCCATTTTGTATTTCTGTAAATTTGGAGAAGAGCACCGGATTGTTGTTGATGATTCCATTTAACCCACCATCTGTATAACCATACTCATATAACCCCTCAAATATACTCCTTAACGTGGCGCTCATTTGATTGTTCTTAACGTGGAACTGACGCGTTTCAACTACTTTGCAGATATGAAACAGACAATCATATCTGTCAAAAATATACACTTCCCAGTTTATGCTACAAAAAACCAACTTGTCAGAGGTTTTCAAAATAGGTTATATTTGACCCCCCCAAAAAACATGACGTACAGTAAGGCATTGTGGTCAGAATAAATGGATACAGTTCAATGCATGATTAATATAGTCCCCAAAAATTGCTATCAGGTTGTAAATCACAGCTGGCCTGGTACATTGTGTGCTGCCTCCACCCAATTCGGGATGCTTTGTTTGTTTCAATGACTCAATATTTTGGACAAAAACAGCTGGGAATGTCAATACAATCAAACTAGCAAGGGCAGTGATCACAAGTCAGTCATAATGTGGCTAATAGGCTAGCGTATCTATGTATTTAGCAAGGTAAAAACACCGAGCCGAACGTCAGCTAGCTGGCTTCTGGGAGGTGTTGGGAGGATGTCATGTCATTGGGTGAGTGACCCGACTTTTTCCCCCCTCCGTTTTTTGGTGGCTACAGCTAGAGATGCAGGTGTCGTTTGGTTAGCCAGCAAGACATTTGAATGTCTTTGCTAGCTAGCTAGCCATGTTGAGCTAGCTATGCTGACTGTTATGTAGTTAGCATATATCTTGCGTTCGTAAATTCATTCTGGCTATCTACTCCGGTTCCATAGCACTCTGGTCCGAGTCTGCCAGAGCGCAGAACAACTGAGGAATTTACGAACGTGCAACACCAGCTGAATATGACCGTGTCAGTAAACGTAAACCAAAAACGTAATTTAAATTGTTGCCAGCAGCACAGTTAGTCACTAACTCTCTAGACAACACGAACACAGCCTAATCAGCTTTGCTAGGGTGAGTGAGATGTCCTCTCATTTTGTGTCGAAGTAGCTAGCAAGCTTGGGACTGGCGTTGAGGAACGCTGGGACCAACCCTACTCCTCGGCCAGAGCGCACACTGAGAGCGAAACGCTCCGAATTTACAAACAGACAATCTGACAATGCTCCAAATGTATGAATGCAGAGTGCACTAACACACGGAAAGCAATTTACAAACGCACCCTTAGTTGTCAATCAAATGTATTTGGCATCGATCAAATGGACAGGCAAGCATGGGTTGGGTCAAAACATGGGTTGGGACAAGCATGCATTAGCAGGCAGGCTGCAGAACGGTCCTGTCGTTTATCAGTGCAATTAGGACTGCCAACTAGCTGAAATCATTTGAGAGAGTTTATCTAATGTTCCCTCATTAGATTTTATCTCATCTCGGTCTGACTGGCAATAGTTGTTGATCTTGTTGTTGATCTAGTTGTTGATGATGTGCATAACTGCGGTAGAGAGAGACTACCTTTTCATGGTTGTTTGATAAATTACCGTAAAGTTCCCAAATGTAAGAAGACTCCTGTGGTATTCACATACATTTATTTGCAGAAATAAATTCAGATGTATTTTTTGATGATTGTGTTCTAATGAGGTAAGGTCGCGCTATTGCTACTGCCTGTAAACACACACTCAAGTCCAGTTCGAAGTAAATGATGGCAGGGCCCTGTGGCAAATTGTTTATTTGCATAAAGGCCTACTGTAGTAGCTCTGATTGGCGCACAGGTCTGTGTAGACTCCAGTCCTGGACGAGACGGATGTTTTTAATAGGTTTTATTCCTTGTCCAAACACAGCTGCTTTCCCACTCTAAATTGCTATAGAATATTCACAAATGCCATACTACTATACGTCATTCCCAAACATTCTTTAAAAATGTGAAAATGACCATATCTAAGTGCTCAATTGTCAGAAAAAGTAAAAAATATATATATATGAAAAATGTGTAATTGTTCCTGGGGGTGTATATGAACAGGATGTTAATAAGATTTCATGTAGCTAAAATGCTGTTAGTTCCACTTTAATGCCTGGGTTGCTTGGTGCAGACGGTATTGCATTTTCTTTATGAATATTTCAATAGAGAAACCTAGACCAGTTGTGTGTGTGTGTGTGTGTGAGGGGATTATATTTAAAGAGAAATCAGTTAAAGGAGTCATTCACAGTTCAGCACAATCAGCTTCTACTCCTGTTTTTATTTTACATGGTACACTGGAAACATTTGCATCATTCACTTTGTTCTCCAAATGATTCCCAGCAATGAGAAGTTTGGCAGCACTCTCCAGTGCTTTAATAGATGGTTCTGTATTAAGCGTCTCCGAGAAGGAGTGCTGATTTAGGACCCGTTTTGCCTTTTAGATCCCAACGGTAAGATTACATGGACTGGGACTAGATCAGCACTCCTACTCTGAGACGCTTGACACATACAGACCCAGATTCAAACAACAACAAAAAATACGCTATCTGGTATGCAGAGACTCTGTTAGACACTGTAGTGACAATCTTTCAGACAGTTGTCTCAGACTTTGCCGTAATGTGATTTAAGTAGCCTTCTGTGAACACCCAGTCTGAGTATGCCAGTTGAAATGGTTTAATGTGTTGTTGTGCATTGTGATATGTAAATTCACCATTCATTCATTTGATCAGGGGAAGAGAGTGCAATAATATAACCACGTCAACAATAACAAAAATCTTCATGTCCTTGTATTTCTATGACCAATAATGTATTCTCTCTTCACTGAAAGATTGCCCAGTGTTTTTGCAATAACCATGAGCGTTTTAAAATATAAGCTGTACCCAGTCACCCATGACCATGAAAAGTATTCTATGTCGGAACTAGCAGTAGCAAATTGGATGCCTTTTTGAGTTTGAATTGGTTCTTGAACTGGATTAATTGATGAATGAGACATGGATTAACTTTTTATGAGAACATTTAGAAGTGTTTTTTTGGTAAGATTACCTTATTATGTCGTTTTAAAGTTCAGTCTGTATTTCAGTTTGGTATTTTATTTGGAAATGTTTTTTTTTTACTTTTTTCCCCCTTTTTTTCTGTAAATCTAAACCACAGAAAGAGTTCACATCTCAGGGTGACTCCAGGATTTAAAAAAAAAAATGATTTTCCCCTTTTCCCCTCTGAGTCAGATTTTTAACCCTGGGCATTTCAAGACTACTAAGGGCCAGTCTTCTTTGTTTTTGCACCGGGTTGAGACAGATTCCCTTGGGTGAAAATGCCAATAAAAAAATTTAAAAGCGGTTGAGCACAACCTGAAGTGTAGGCGTCTTTGCCTGCAAAGACAGAACGTTGGCAGAGTAGTTTTGCCATCCCTCTGCTGGCTTTGGTCTGTACCTGTTGGACTAAGAAGATTAGGGACATTGCCCTGCAAAGGGGTACTGTTCTTGAGACGTTAAACCACGTTCGACCAGGGAAACCAGGTGTGTGGAGTTTCAAGCTAGCTGTTAGCTAGCCACTTATCAACTTCATCATCTTCATCCCCATTACAACATAAGGCCACAAAAATGTGTTAGCATTTTGTCAAGAATTACAGTCTAGCACAGTGGTTTCCAAACTGTGGGTCAGGGCCCACTTTGGGTCGAGGCAGGGGTCCAGGTGGGTGTGCGAATGACATTCTTTTGTGCATTCCACAAATACATTTTCAGAATAGAAAAACGCTTTAAGTGTAAATTTAAACCACTAAAACCAACTAGAAATGCAGAAAAGATAATGGACTATATATTTTTTAGTAATAGCCTATATAACCTTTGAGAACTTACAATCAACAAAATAAAAGCTAGACAATCGCCATTGATTTTGTTATAATGTTTGAGCATAAGAACACAACATTAGCCATGTCAAAATGCGTAGAATTGCAGGATATTAGCGTAACAAATTACAAATGTGGCTTTAAAACTGGGTCACAATAGACAATGTCATTGGTGGGTCAAGAAGCCAAAAAGTTTGAGAACCCATGGTCTAGTTAGTACATGGTGGGATCATTAGAAAGAACCACATCCAACCAACCATCTGGAGGACCTTGGCTTGACTAGTTACCAGGGGTTAAGACAGACGGCCCCCTCCTCACCCCCAGGATAGCTCTCAGGGTCTTTAAGGAACTCAAGCCCCTCCACCACAATGGCACAAGTAAGTAAGTAGACTATGTACTGTAAGTATCCAACACAATCATGTTTTTTTGGCAGCATAAAAGTGGGATGTCTGTGCAGTAATAGATTGTTAGTAGTGTTGGTCACAACTGATGAGGTCTCAAGTGACTATCCACTCCCTCTCTCTGCTCTGATGATTATCCATTTTGTGTGGATTCAAATGTACCCATGCAGATAATCAATTTGATAAACAGCCTACCTTTTTCTAGGCTTGTATGGAAATTGATACAAAGTCTTCGAAATGAACATTTGATACCATGCAAATTGTGTACTAAATAGAAAGAGTAAAACATGATGTATAGCGATGTTAAATGTGACCTATTGTCTGATGAAAATGTGGATGCTCAATCTCGTTTTACCGTCAACATCCCCGTTGGGATATTGACCGGGTTTTGTTTGGAGATGCGTCTCCATTTTACTCAATCCCGGGCCTTAATATTCCCATTTGCCACCGAGGCACGCGCCCTTATTGTATCGCCTGGTGACCTTTTTACAGAGCAGTCCGAGTTGATTAGCACATCAGGTCAGACAATAGGCGTCGGCGCTGTGCTCCGCCATTACCCGGATCCCTTTATCAATGTCCAGTAATTAAAATGTCACCGTTTAATTTTCGAGTCAACGCGTTCCTCTTGGAGCAATCTTTTCCCAATAAAAAGTGTAATCGAAATGCTCTTTTCACTTGAAACCAAAAGGATTCGGGGAGCCCATTTAAGTGTAGCCTATCAGCACAGGGAGATCAATATGTAAGAAGCGGATTGATTGGCTTCTAAAATGGAATGTATAGGGGTCACGGTTTTATAGGGTGCTGATACAACTGTTAATTATAGAACATTCGCTCTCGATCGGTTCTGTTATTAAACTTCCCCTGAATTAGGCACATTTGATTTATGTGACAATCTTTTTCACTTGGAACTTGCTTTTTAGGCCATGAAGGCTTTTTACCTAAAGGACTGATTTACCTTGAATTAAATGTTTAATATAGCCTACTTGTATTATTTTTAAATGCCTCTAGATTTGATTGAAATAAGAGTTAGTTCAGTGTATGTTAATAGAGAATCAGAAAACATTTAACTAGTATCAGTAAGAACTGTAGTATCAGTAACTTATGTCTCGTTTGCATTAATAGACTATGAGCCTATATGTGTTTTATTCGGACTCACTCCAAGCTTAGGCTGGTCCAATTTACACTCTGCTATGTTAATCAAAATATAAAATTGATCAACGCTTAGATTGCCATATGTTGCCTAGCGTAATTTCTCAATTTTACGAAGTGGGGGCCTATGCCTAATGGAATTATAGTTTATTCAGATTAATTCATGTTACATTCAACTAAATTGTCAAATAGACGTGTGTGTGTGTGTGTGGTCCCTTTTTCGGTTTAGCACCAAAAACATAGACGAGGAGAAATGCTACTTGCTAATAATGCCGTAATTCATATACCGGTATAGGCGAAGCCCCTTTTACCCACCTCTTCTCTGGTTATTATCTGTTGTTGGCTACTTCAATATATGATAGAGTGCAAATAAAAACCTAGCCTACTCTGGTCTATATATGCATGTCACTCACAACCTAATTCATTATTTACTATCATTTTAGTGTAGGTTGTTACCATATCTGCCATTTGCTTTGACAATTTGGGATTTAAGTTTATTTTGGTCACATTTGGTTTATGAATAAAAACACTTTCCAATAATGCATCTAAACTGGAATGCAGGCTACTTGGTATAGCCTACTCTTATGTTGTAGCCAAAGTTAATGTTATTGAAGTGATAGAATGTCAATATCCAATCTACCCATGTATTAAATATTATATTACGTTCACCTCTACAGAGTTTGGAATTCTACTGACTTAAACACAGAACGCATTAATATTGTAGCGCAGGTTTGTTTAAACAATTGAATGCATATAAATGAGTCTCAAGGTAATTTACTCTTCGAAAAAAGATCTCATTGATGTGTATCCAGCGGTAATAAAGGGCTCGCCTAAAATTACCGCTGAATCCGCTAATTAAAAGCGCTGCTCTCGTGCTGTATACCTGCGCTGAACTCCCGCCTTTAATGAGAGCGTTGTGAGCCACGTGAGCTCACGTTTCTCCCGAATAAGCGGTGACAATGGCGTATTCAGTCGGTGGTCTAAATAATTAAAAAGATAGGAATAATTACAGTATAAAATTGTAATTATTGTTGGGCTGCAGGAAAGCCTTTTGATTGTGAAAGACGACACGGCGGAGGCGGATCGGGTTTAGGTTTCCTTTTCTATCGATATTGCAGGGAGATAAACTTACGGTATTTCTCGCTATCTGACTATGGTGCGTGTGAATTGCAGGGCAAACGAAGTCCAACTTTCGAAATACTTTTCATATTCATCAGCATAATAATGATTGAGAACATTTGAACAGGCCAAATTTATGTAGAGACGAATTATAGCCTATATGCTCAGTATAGGCTAATGTTTTGCATGGCTATTTAATAGGCCTTCATGGATTCAATTTATTTTTATATCTGTTTTTTTTTATAAAGAAACCATAGATGTTTAAGGTCGTGATATCTATTTTACGAGACATAGCGTGTCAATCCCAAAACATCTGGCGCCTAACTTTTGTCAATTAATCTAGACCTAGGTAGGCTATATATACCACAAGCTTATCCATAATGTAAATTCTAGTTGTCAATGGCAACATATTATGTATAGGCTAATTTATGCTAGGTTTAAAGGGCATAGATGTTCTACTTTAATGGTGTCTGTTTAGCAATGGTTGGCTGGGGGGCGTTTGTGGACGTTATTAACTCCTATTTGATTGTGGTAATTGTTCACATTTTGGCCCGGACAGTTTGATTAATTACATTTTAATCAGTGTCCATTTAGGACAGACAATGTTGGGAATATAGGCTATAGGCATTCAGGCTACATGTGCATTTTAAAATAACAAACAAATGGTAATTTTAGTAAGTCCTTAAACAATAAAAAACAAATTGGAAAAACTCATTTTTAAAATACAACAATTCAAACAAAACGTAAACTTCTGTCATTCAGACTGTACCCAAATGTTGTTCAACCCGTGTATTTAGGCCCACGTGCAAATAGTTTAAATGTTATTTTAAACTAAAAAGAAAAGTTTGCATGCCTTTCCTTGAACTTTATGCCCCGGTAAGGTATTGATACCTCAGCACAATGCTTACTGGGGTTAACTGAGGGGCATTGATCAGGTTATGAATAGTTAATACGGTTTTACAGTATTGGGTTTCATCGCTAACCTCAGCCTATTGCTCTAATATATCACTCTGTTTGTAGACGCAATCTGCTCTCACCGTGTCCTGTGTGCTCAACAAATTTGCTTCATTTACTGACAGTTTGGTTCGTGGGTGGTGGGTATTGAGAGAGGGGAGGAGGTGCAGCAGCATATGACAGTCCCGCCCGAGGCAAGTTATCCGCTCATCTAGGATTCGGTCCATTTTCAATGCAGAATCTGAGAATGCACAGTATGTGATTTAGAACGTGTCCAATTGTTTGACATTCGAACAAAAGCACGCGAGCCTTAAAATTCATGGCGTCTTTACCAGAAGGGCTGGAATTGATTTGCGTGTCCACGAGAAGCAAAACAGATGGTCATGTAACTTGATAAATGATACATTCAGCCATTTTGTTGCCTTCGATTTCATATTCAGTTTTGTCCTAAATTTGTTCGTTTGTTAATACTGGAAATAGTCTATAGGCCTTCATTGGCATTTGGTAGAGTCAGTTACTCTCCGAGATGAAGAGTTGGGATATGCAACAACAACAAAAAAAACATTTCCAATTAACACATGGGTATAATACACACTTGTACCTACATGTGTGAAATAGAACACATATAAGCACCCATCAAATTATAATTATTTTTTAAATATCGTTGGTCATTAATTGTCAATATCAAATGCACCTTACTACTTAGCACACTATGTTAATGCAATATATATCTATCCATATATCTTTCTCTTAATATTTTTTTTCCACTTCTATGAAAGATCCACTGAGTTCAGTTTAAATGGATAAAGTAATAGCCTAGTGGCTGTTGTTCCTTCATTGTCCAGGAGATAATATAGTTAAAGAGAAGGAACGCTAAGTGGGTGTGCCTTGCCATCCATTAGTTTAGCGGTCACTTCTTCAGTGAGGAGCGTCGTCTGCTGTCTTGAGGAGTGGTGAAGGCTCGAGGACTGCCATGCGGTCACTCTCTCGTGCGCCACTCAGCCGGTGAGAGTCGAAGAGGATGGAAGCCAGTTCACTGTACTGAGACAGAGACACTACAGAGAGAGAGAGAGATATTAGGCTAGTCTGAATGCTTGGCACAGCAACAGTGTATTTTATCTCGGACTAGACCTCTGGTTGTGTCGGTGATTTTGTTCAACTTTTTGATGAACAGTTGTTTCCTAAGCCTAGGAGTACTGTGCTCTTTTCCAGAAAGAAAGGTAAGGAACTTACTGTTTTCAATTCGTTGTCTTGTGTATTTTCTATTGAAATGTTAATGTCTCATCACCAGTCACAACAGCTTCATATTTGACATGTTTTTCGTAAGTGTTACCTTTTAATTTATTTTCAAATTAATATATTATTTTCGGAAGACTTATAGAATATATATTTACAACCATTGCGCAAAACAAAAAAGATGTGACGGATGTGAGATGCTAAATGTGAGGTAAATATTTGCCTTTTGTAAAAGTCGATTTTTAAATTTTATTGTAGGCCTATAAGCCGTTGTACTAACGTTAATCTAGGGAGACACGCATGCGATGTTTTAATTATATATAGGGCTAGTCTTTTATTAACAGATCAAATACGTACAATTGAACCCGTGTAATTACCAAGAAAGCAGCTTAGCTGTTCTTTTCCTCTGGTAAGCGCATTGGCGCAGCTCAGAGTATATTTTCCTTCTGCTCTTTTGCGTATAAGGATCTTATGTAGTTCTTAAGTAATCACCCTCGCCTCTGAGCCGATTTAAAGACGTCAGGAAAAGGTCCCGTCCATAAACAACTAACTGATCATGGATAGCCTTAGTTGGCATAGGCCTACAAAAAAAATGCAATACAATAGGTCATGTTAAAAAATAGCTTTCGGTTGGTTTAGACACTTAATATTAATAGGCCTATACTAAACATGCTCGTATAAAATTTAACGTTTATATTAAATTATGTAGACCTATTTTATTTATTAGGCTATTATTTATTTAGAACTGGGTCACCAAAAACGAATAACTGCCTAATCCTTGTCTTTTGTGAATAATGCTGGGTTGAAAATGTTTTTGGTTGTTCTATAATAACACTAAGTGTGTAATAATAATAATAATGCATAGTTATTAGTATATAATAACACTGATTTTCTGCGTTACTTTTAAGACCTTCACCATAATTGTATTATTATTGCACGAAATGTGCGTGCGTAGGCCTATTGGTAAGATTAATTACAAAGCTATAATTTCATGGCCTTTATTTATTTATTTGTTGATTTGGAATGAATTGCAAACAATTTAGGGCTAGTGCATTTTTTGACAGGAGTTATGCCAACTGTAGGCCTATATGGTAGTGCAATAGGCTACCCTAAAATCTTTATTTTTATTTTCAGACTTCCAGGAATGGAGTCGATACCCAATCAACAACCAGCGGGACGAGACTCCAGCTCTTCCCCCAGCTCCAAGCAGGACGTTCAGCCCTTCTCCAGCCCCATCTCCCTGAAGCCTAACCAAGTCAGCGAGACCGCGTTGTATGGAGTGCACATCGTGTCTTTGGTCATAGATGGCCAGGAAAGACTTTGCTTGGCGCAGATATCCAACACATTGCTAAAGAACTACAGTTACAACGAAATCCATAACCGACGCGTTGCTCTTGGAATCACCTGCGTCCAGTGCACGCCCGTCCAGCTCGAGATACTGAGGCGCGCTGGCGCGATGCCAATCTCCTCGCGGCGCTGCGGTATGATCACCAAGCGGGAGGCGGAGAGGCTATGTAAATCATTCCTCGGTGCTCACAACCCACCAAAGCTACCGGAAAATTTCGCTTTTGATGTCTCTCATGAATGCGCTTGGGGAAGCAGAGGTAGCTTCATACCTGCAAGGTATAACAGCTCGAGGGCCAAGTGCATTAAATGCACATATTGCAACATGTATTTTTCCCCGAATAAATTCATATTCCACTCCCATCGCACTCCAGAGTCCAAGTATACACAGCCAGACGCAGCAAACTTCAATTCGTGGAGGCGACATCTCAAACTAACAGACAAAAGCTCGTCGGATGATGTTGCCCACGCGTGGGAGGATGTTAAAGCGATGTTCAACGGGGGAAGTCGTAAGAGGACGCTACCTATGAGTGGGTCATCCATGTCCTCTCCTTTGAAGTCACATTCCACCAGTAACCCAACCCAAAGAAGTTCCCCCGAGGTACCCCATAAAACGTTGCGCTGTGACGAAGACCGAGGTAGGCCTAACATCAGTCTGTCAAATGGCGTCCGGAACTACCCGGTTATCCCTGTGCCCAGCAAGAGCTTTGGGATGCTTCAAAAGATCCCGCCACCGCTCTTCCCCCACCCGTATGGATTCCCTGCGTTTGGACTGTGTCAAAAGAAGGACGACGGAGTGGGAGAGACAAATAAAACCAACGTTTCGGGTGTCTTTTGGCCAGGAGCAAAGGACAGTATCTATCCCTCTTTCCCGATGTTTTGGCCTACAGCAGGTGGCCTACCGATGCCGCCGTATCAACAGTCCCCACCCAAACCGCCCACAGAGCTCTTAAGTGTCCGACAGAGTGAGCTCGAGTTATCGGATCAAAGTGACCGGTGCGCAAACACACCTAAGGATAGCTTTCACGACAGCGAGCGGTGCTCCAGCTCACAATCCACCCGGAACGACGAGGATAAATCCGGGGATGAGGCCCGGTCGACGGAAGGACCCCCCACAACTCCACGGAAGATAAATTACATCTCTGCGTTCAGACCTGTGGTGAAAGACGCCGAAAGCATTGCAAAGCTATACGGCAACAGGGACACGTACAGCGGTGTGCGCTCTGGTTACCTATCGCCAGATTTTGTGAGTGAAAGTTCTAGCTATAGGTCTATGTCCCCGGATGTGGATAGCGCGGACGACCCAGACGTTGACGTGGAGTCAAACAGGGCACAAGAGGATGAAGAGTCAGTCCAACTGTCAGTGGAGGACCGTCAGAGTCCCCCGCCCCTCAACTCCGCCCATTCCGGGCCTGAAGATAGTCAAGAGCTGGGGACAAGTCCAGGACCACACCCGGAAGATCCCCACTCCGGGTCCTCTGATGACGAGAGGCAGGGTGGACAGGTGTCAGAGCGCCATGATACACCGCTCTACGAAGTAAGTGTGCCAAGGTCCATATGAGTGCTTTGGTGTTCAATCGATTTACGCACACGTTTGTAAAATAATTTAGGCATCAATCCACGGAGACTTGTTTGGATCTCATATGAAAATGGGTGATGTTTGGTCCTGTAAGTGCATGGTCATCATGCTATGTTTAGTGTTCCAATAGTCATAGGCCTATGCCATATAGGATGTTGATATGGCTGGCAGCTTTTAACAGTTTGAAGACTAAACAGTAGGCTAATGTGATGTATTCAACGCGTTTTTGCAAGGGTATTTCATATTTTGGTAAAATGAAAACAAACACGTCTGTATTAACTATATCCAGGGCTTCTCGCATGGGGTTTTATTGTTCTGTTGTAAACCCTGACATTACAGAAGGCTGAGCCTGTTTAGACATACATTGGCAGGTTGGAACAAATATGGAAATTCTCTTTTGTTGAAATACATTTTGGCAATGACATTTACAAAAAAAAACATGGTCCCAATATTAAAGAGATTGAGAATGGAGTAGGTCTGTTTTAATAAGGTCGCTGAGTGGGAGCCTCCGTCTGTGTCTTGTCTTTTGTTCTAAAGATAATTACAGTGGTTCTGTTTGGAGTGTTTACTGCGAGCCTTGTAGTGTGTTGGGAAAAGGTTAGGCCTACGCCGGCCTCGTCCTAACGTCAGTCAAACTGCAATTTAGATAGGTGGACATCAATTGAATTACTTCCCTATAATTATAAATTGGAGACGTGTCACGTGGGTATATCCGCTCAAAGAATTGCTTGTGAAATTAAGAGAATTATAGATAATTGCAGTTGTATTGACTATAATGGCGATGGTTAATTTTGCAGGTGTACACACATGAAAAGGATGGACACATGCCTTTGAACGGTCCATCTACGTTTGGATCAAAACATAGCAGCCCATTGCAATCGAACGGTTGGCCTATTATCTTGCATAGTACATATTCATGGTATAGTTTCTGTATGCAAATAGGCACGTCGCTTATTACTGTCTGTCTTTATCAGGTGTCCTCCATGTTTCCGACCCACATAAACAACGTTCTCCTACAAGAGAGGACGTTCCACACCGAGCCTATCAGGACCAAGCAAAGGAAAGCCCACCATGTGAGTCTCTCTCTCTCTCTGTGTGTAAGTGTGTAAAAGTTGAGTAGGCCTACTATGGTAATATAGCCGAAATAGTTTTTACTGTTGCAAATATGATAATTTATAACAGAACATTTAGTAAATTTGATTAATTAATGAGCTGCTGCCATCTTTAATATTTCTCTTGCAGGCGATGGGGCATTACGTCAGCATGACGTCAGTAGAATCCACGAAAAAGATATCGAAAACATGGCTAAAGGTAATCATTTGACTTTTATCAGTGATCATTGACATTTGTTTATATTGATTAGCCTCATGCAAAACGACCAACAAGTAGGCCTAGCCTAGCCTCCTTTCAAGTCATTAGATCTCATCGGAAATTGAACAAAGCAAGGTGGAAATCACTAAACATAATAGGCTAATTGTCGGTTCTGTGAATTTTACATTTTTCATATTTAGCATTGAATTAACAGAGTTATATTTTAAACACAACGAACACGTGTGAACACGGCTCTATTTGTAGCCCTACTTCCTCAAAGCCTACAATTGAAACATTCGAAAAAACCTTCGTGCTGTTTATTATAAGACTTTTTATGGAACAATTTTCCATGTTAGTCTTGTGTAGGCTACGACGTGTGGAATCACCAGTCTAATTTGTTGGACCGGCGAGATTTTCCCTTCCATATCTAGGTACTGCACTAACAAAATAATGCCTATAATGATTTGTCGAATAATCAAAAAAAAAATGTAATCGCTTGATAAAAAAAATTATGCCTACAGCTTAACACAAGTTTGCACTGTCACGTTTGAATTGTTTTGCATTCGTTAACCTCCTCTAATGTTAAATTATGAGAAACGGAATTGTTCTACTTATTGTAACACGAAATCGTTTTTACACTATTAATATTTTAACGAGCCCAGCCATTAAGCTGCGGCGCTCGAGCCCCTAACCCCGAGGCGATGGAGCTAATTATTTAGCAATACCATGCTTGGAGACACAGTGAGGCTAAACGACTGTTAGCGTTCCAACCATAGGCCTTCTGATAATAGTTATTACGATACTATAGGGAAATAAACCAAGGAAAACATTGTGGTTGTTTTTACCCATAGGCCTGTATTGTATTAGGCCTATAAATGTCTGTAATCAAAACCAAATGCTTTAATTGTTGTAGAGGCTATCTAAGATAGGTCTGCAATATATAGGCCTAGTATGTTGAAAGCCACATTTGGAATTTACTGCTATGCCTATTGCTTTTTTTTACAACGATGATTATGATAATGGTGATGACTGCTTCGTTCTGCAGAGGAACTTCAGAAACAGCTTGTCGAACAAGTGGAGCTCAGAAAAAAGTTGGAACGCGAATTTCAAAGTTTAAAAGGTAGGACGCTTTACTGTCCTACTGCTTAAACATACATAGAGTCGAGGAGCAGCTGAGATGCGAGATTTACATGGGGGGGAAACAGGCGCAACTCGACCTCTTAAAGTAAAAAAACAACTATTTTTTAAGAGCTAAAGTCGTTCACGTTTCCACCATCTTGGCCTGTATCAGAATGAGTTTAAACATAAAGAGACATACAGCAAACATATTGAATACAATGAAGCAAACATTAGTGGACAGCGGCATGGTGCTGAAATGGAAGTCAATTATTGTTTAGCTTCAAACGCGAAAGCTGCTCCTGTTTCCCACACATTGAGGTCTTTATTTTAATGTAATCATATGCCATAATGTTGAGAACCCATTAGGCTCAGATTCTATTATTTGGACTTGCGCACGGTGTTAATAGGAGCCGTCTGCTTGCTCACTATGCAGATAATTTTCAGGACCAAATGAAGAGGGAACTGTCCTACAGAGAAGAGATGGTCCAACAGCTTCATATTGTCCGAGGTGAGGCTCCAGGAAAAATAATGGGCAGAGTTTTAATCAATTAAATAATATGGTCCGACTTGAATTGAATTAAATGACCCATATCGTTATAGCATTGATGTTCTGAAGTATGAAAACATGCATGTAAAAGAACAGTCATATTGACTTTGTTGCTTCCTTGTACCACACAAGAATGAAGAGGGGAAAGTGACACTTGCATACATTCGGTCATTATAGAATTAGGCGGCATGTCCACAATCTACAAATAATAGCTTACCATTCCTGTAAAATAGTCAACATTTTTTGCAATTTGACTGGAAATTGTCGAGTGAACTGCAATAATATCAAACCATAGAGAGATTGATTTCGCTGTGTTTTGTTTGTAAATGTTATTTTCTCCTAAATCACGCACTGGAAAATGTAAAAGGCAGACCATTACGTATCGTCGTATCAGTTACATACAGTAGACGACAACAGCTGATTCCGCCCTTTCACGGATAGCCTAGTTCTAGAGTTACTGGAACGCAGTAGTGTAAATACACACTTCAACTACACCAAGAGGTCACTTAAAATACCCGAGGGTGAACAACATAAATTACAGTCATCCATTTAAAAGTTTACAAACCACCGCTTTGTAGCTCAATTATTGCGTTTTTTTATTTTTCTTATTTATTTGTTGTTTGCTTAGACACTTTGTGCAGCGAGTTGGATCAAGAAAGAAAGGCGCGTTATGCAATACAACAGAAGCTAAAAGGTAATTTATATGGTCCAAAAACAGAACATGTATCCAGTTTCAGTCCATTTGTGAATTAATTCAATGGCTAGCTGGGCAAGAGCATAGCCTTCTAATGGACTTTCAGTATGACTAGAAGTATTTGTCACATTATTGTCCAACCGTACCTATGCAAGTGCTACTTTTTATTCTTCGCTAGCATGTGTGTCCTTATGATATGCTAATTCATAGCACATTTGATATTGAGAAGAAATACTGTGACATGTAGTCTGACAGTAGACTGAACTTAGAGGAAAGAACGACTAGAAATACATAGTGTGGATATGAATACAACAAATACATGTAATCTGCCCAGTGTTTGAAATGACACATCCCCTTTCTCCCTAGAAGCTCATGACGCCCTGCACCATTTCTCCTGCAAGATGCTGACCCCTCGCCACTGTACTGGAGCCTGTACTTTCAAACCCCCTCTGCTGCCTCCATAATAGACCCACTGACTCCAGTACAGCTCACTGCAGCCAAAAAGAGAGACACCCACCTCAAGTAGTCAGTCTCTCCGTAACTTCTTTACCTTTGCCCTCCTTCACCAGTCATTCAAGGATTCACAACCTGTGTACACACTCCAGCGCTATCTATTTAACGCAGAAGAAGTGGCTATGGAGGTTAGGAGAACTAGACCTTCCATTGAAAACAACTCTTGAAGATACACCAAGACCAAGCGACTGGTCCATTGTATGTGTTGTAATTATAGACAGTTATCAAGTTGTAAAGAGCGCTTGATACGGACTCAGCAAGTCCCTTTGAATCGTAATCCATGGCTCTTTATATATCCCGTATATATATATATATATATATATATATTTGGAGATGTGCAATGAGTTGTATAATGTGATATTTCATAAGTAACACGAATCCTAGCATTCTTGGGTTGTTTTACCACATTATGTATGTGTTTTTACATATATTTATTTGTGTTTAAGTTAGTCGTTAATCTGTTCTGTCCATCTGAAACATTAAACAATGTATATTATTGATGTAAAGCACTTTAAACTACTGATCTGGACCACACTGTACTAAGAAATAAAGTAAACTCTGTTAGGCATCAAATGTATAGAACACACTTCCTTCTAATGCAGCGTTTCCCAAATGCTGGACCAGGGGGATCCAAAGGGGTACACCTTTTTAGTTTTTTGTCCTACCTCTAACACACCTGATACAAATCAAAGGCTTGATGATGAATTGTTGATTAGTTGACTCAAGTGTGTGAGTGTTAGGACCAAAACCAAAAGGTGCACCCCTTTGTGTCCCCAGGACCAGGAAAGGGAAACACTGTTCTAATGGCGCCAACATTTATTCTAGCACTTATTTCGAAGTAACCAATGACCTTTCAACCTTGAGCTAATTAAAAAGGTTCCGTTTGCCTAAAATGTCACACAACAGATTAGTCTTTTACAGTGTATAGAATGTTCATTCAGTCTCAACTATGATTGTTTTTAAATCATACATAGAAACCATGTACAGTATATTCATTATAAAAGGTATATTTCTTCGGTATGATTTGAGCATTCGGTTACAAGACACACACAACTTCTGTTGTACTTAATAAAGGGTTTGAATCATCGTCAGAACCCTACCATACATTAAATAAACCACAGGCACAGAAACCAAACCTATTTGTTGTGTATTTAATTATGTCTTGTAGGCTTTATTTTGTCATGTCAATCCTTTGTGCGTGGCAAGAGTTATGAGTGTGGATGAGATTAAAGGAAACCAAGACGCCACGTAAAGAGACTTGAAACTGCCATTTGTGACTGAATTCCATGTTGTGCAGTTGATTTCTGTAACCATTCTTTTTTTTATCAATTCCAAGCCAATTGGTTATTTTTTCCACGATATATATGACCTTTAAGAAGTGTTGTTGTGACCCCATTAATGGCCAATAAGACTCATGTATGTATATCAGAAATTAATGTAAAATACGATTAAAAAGTGAATCCTCTTTTTGCCTTGTCTCCTGAATGTCTCTTAATAGGAACGATACTGACACCTGCTGGAACCTTTAAGGAATAACAACCTGATTTTAACATTTATTTAGCATCCAGATTGTTTAATTTCATGTTTTATATCATATCAAATGACTCATTCCATACATGGGCTGTCTCAGAAGTCCAGTCGAGTTATGTTCGACATTCTGTCAGGGGAATAGCACTGTTTAATAGTGAAATCTAATTATTCTGATGTGAAGCCTAATAGCTATTGATTAAATGCTCTTTAGATGGCCCTCTGTCCCTAGGCACAAGAGAGTAAGAGAGATGCTCGCATAATGGCAGTGATGCATGTTGAATATTAATCTTTTTTGACAGTAATTGCTCCCCACATGAAGGCACCTTTTCATTTGAATACTAACCACTCGTGTGTGTATTGTAACATGTTTACACAAGGTATACTGAAGAAGTTGTTTATGGACAGTAGTTTTCACTTTCCTATTCCATCCACTAAGAATGGCATTGAACACAAGTGACGTGATCATTTTTGCTGTTGCACATGGTGTATTTTAGATCAGGAACACAGTATCGATATGATCATTTATATATTTACTGGCTTGTTAAGCCTCATAATATCACAAACTATTAAACATTTGACTCAGCACAACTTCACAAGTTCAACTGACATTTGAGTGAAATACTGAAATAGTGACATTGATTACATTACAATGATTAACAGATACCGTTGAAGTATGATTATTTTTCCGTTTTTGATCATGATATTTTTTAAGATATATTTTAGTATGACTGTATACATTATTATGATTGTGAGAATCCATGAATAAAAGTATTCTTAAATTACAAGAATGAACAGACCACATAACCCATTACACCCTTGGTAAATAGTATCGGAGGGCTGCCCTCAATACAAAACAATACTCTTTTGAAAGTCGCTCAAACTGTTTGTCGTGGTACGCCCAAACATACAAAAGCCCACTTAAATATCGGGTGTATTGAGTGAACCCATTTTTCACAGTGAATGATTTCACATTTATTTGCTTTTTTTTGTTACAATGGTTCAAAATGGCCCATCCAAAGATGAGAATGAAAGGGTCTGGTTTGTACATTATAGAAGTACACGTTTATCAACCTATTAGAGTGGGCATGAAATAATGTTTGTTCCTGTTCATTATGCCAACATTGGTCATGGAATCTAACTCTAAATGACTCCTTTGACAAAGGCCAATACAAAGTTAACCTGCACTTGTTCTGCCACTGTGGACATCACATTGAACAGGTGGGGACTGGAAAATGTGCGACAGCCGTCCCTGTTCAAATACCCCTCCACATGAGCCTTCTATGGTTGACTAACGTAATCCGTAATGGATTTGTGTCACCAATCATTACATTAAAGATGAATTGCATTGTTAGGGAGTAACGTACTCCACCCAGTGTTGTATTCATGTCCCTCTTAGGGATAAAGAGTAGCCATGTATGGTATAACCAAAGAAAATGCATAGATATAAGTACAACACTGGAAAGCTGGGGCATTGTCTTATTCGTGACTAGATATAACATACTACTACTAGTTGAGTCATATTAACCATTTTCATGAGGCCTTTGGGGGCTCTATAAATATCATGTCAGAAAAATAGTGGGGAATCTGTAGTGACCATAGTCTGAATTACAATGGAGATAGTGCCATCTACTGGACAATGGAGATAGTGACATCTACTGGCTCATGAATGTCCAGCATTTATAACTTTTCAAATGTAAAGTCGGTAGGTCCCTATTCTGAAGCAGTGCCCAATCCCACTGCTATCTCGTTCCAAACTACTTTTCTGTTGCTGAGAGTTTACCAATCCTATTGGAACTAGTTTATTGGGTGCTTTAGACACCTTGTTATTCTATATTATAAAGGTGTATTCAGGGTGGGCAACGTTCTAAAATGTTTGTAGTTACACTATGAACTGTTTTTTAATTAAAGGTCCAGCGCAGCCGTTTTCATCTCCATATCAAATCCTTTCTGGATAACAATTAAGTACCTTACTGTGAAGGTTTTCAATTAAACTGGTCAAAAATAAACAAAAATTGCTTCTTAGTAATGGGAAATTTCTCAAGCAAGAATTTAGCTAAGATTGTCTGGGAGTGGTCTGAGTGAGGAGGGGACAACTGAAAATGTAGTTATTATTGGCAGAGGTTTGGAACGCTGTCTTATTGGTCTATTAAAGGGATTCTCCGGTACTCTTGTATACTGTTTAGCCAGTAGTTCTGAAAGTAGTACTCACAAGCCAAAAGTGGTCCCCGAAAATGCTGTACTATGTCACATATGGGCAGATATTGGCACCAAGTCATTGCTGTCTCTCTCGCTCTGCTGTGGGTGCGTCATGTGCCTCTTGCTAGCTTTCATATACAGCATATGGCGAGGGGCTGAAGCTCATTGGCAGAAGTCAAAGTGCTAGGGGGCTGGCCCATGTGGTGGAAAATGTAGGGAAAATGGGGCAGTACAGCTTCCAGAAAAATAGTTTTATTCAAACTATGGGATTTTATGGCTACTTGAAGTAAGAAAGTAATTATACTCATAGATTATGCATGTATGAATTACACAACCGCACTAAACGGGCGATATCATAATTCTCACAATTTCGCAGTATTATTCCGACCTCAGTGTGGAAATACACTACATGACCAAAAGTATGCTTGTCGAACATCTCATTCCAAAATCATGGGCATTAATATGGAGATGGTCCCCCCTGCTGCTATAACATCCTCCACTCTTCTGGGAAGGCTTTCCACTAGATGTTGGAACATTGCTGTGGGGACTTGGTTCCATTCAGCCACAAGAGCATTAGTGAGGTCGGGCACTGATGGTCGGGCACTGATGTTGGGCGATTAGGCCTGGCTCGCAGTCGGCGTTCCAATTCATCCCAAAGGTGTTCTATGGGGTTGAGGTCAGGGCTCTAGGCAGGCAAGTCAAGTTCTTCCACACTGATCTCGAAAAAACATTTCTGTATGGACCTCACTTTGTACACGGGGCATTGTCATGCTGAAACAGCGAAGGGCCTTCCCCAACCTCTTGCCACAAAGTTGGAAGCACTGAATCGTCTAGAATGTCATTGTATGCTGTAGCTTTAAGATTTCCCTTCACTGGAACTAAGGGGCCTAGCCCGAACTATGAAAAACAGCCCAAAACCTTTATTCTTCCTCCACCAAACTTTACAGTTGCCACTATGCATTTGGGCAGGTAGCATTCCCCTGGCATCCGCCAAACCCAAATTCGTCCTTTGGACTGCCAGATGGTGAAGCGTGATTCATCACTCCAGAGAACGCGTTTCCACTGCTCCAGAGTCCAATGGCGGCGAGCTTTACACCATTCCAGCTGACGCTTGGCATTGTGCATGGTGATCTTAGGCTTTTGTGCGGCTGCTCGGCCATGGAAACCCATTTCATGAAGTTCCTGATGAACAGTTCTTGTGCTGACGCTGCTTCCAGAGGCAGTTTGGAACTTGGTAGAGAGTGCTGCAACCGAGGACAGACAATTTTTATGCGCTACACACTTTCTGTGTACTTGTGTGGCCTACCACTTCACGGCTGAGCCGTTAATGCTCCTAGAAGTTTCCTCTTAACAATAACAGCCCTTACAGTTGAACGGGGCAGCTCTAGCAGGGCAGAAATTTGACGAACTGACTTGCTGGAAAGGTGGTATCCAATGACGGTGCCACGTTGAAAGTCATTGAGCTCTTCAGTAAGGCCATTCTACTGCTAATGTTTGCCTATGGAAATTGTATGGCTGTGTGCTCGATTTTATACACCTGTCAGCAACGGGTGTGGCTGAAATAGCCAAATCCACTAATTTGAAGACGTGTTCACATACTTTTGTAATATACAGTTGAAGTCGGAAGTTTACATACACTTAGGTTGGAGTCATTAAAACTCGTTTTTCAACCACTCCACAAATTTCTTGTTAACAAACTATAGTTTTGGCAAGTCGGTTAGGACATCTACTTTGTGCATGACACAAGTAATTTTTCCAACAATTGTTTACAGACAGATTATTTTACTTATAATTCACTGTTTCACACTTCCAGTGGGTCAGAAGTTTACATACACTAAGTTGACTGTGCCTTTAAAAAGCTTGGAAAATTCCAGAAAATTATGTCATGGCTTTAGAAGCTTCTAATAGGCTAATTGACATCATTTGAGTCAATTGGAGGTGTACCTGTGTATGTATTTCAAGGCCTACCTTCAAACTCAGTGCCTCTTTGCTTGACATCATGGGAAAATCAAAAGAAATCAGCTTCAGAAAAGAATTGTAGACCTCCACAAGTCTGGTTCATCCTTGGGAGCAATTTCCAAACGCCTGAAGGTACCACGTTCATCTATACAAACAATAGTACACAAGTATTAACACCATGGGACCACGCAGCCGTCATACCGCTCAGGAAGGAAACGCGTTCTGTCTCCTAGAGATGAATGTACTTTGGTGTGAAAAGTGCAAATCAATCCCAGAACAACAGCAAAGGACCTTGTGAAGATGCTGGAGGAAACAGGTACAAAAGTATCTATATCCACAGTAAAACGAGTCTTATATCGACATAACCTGAAAGGCCGCTCAGCAAGGAAGAAGCCACTGCTCCAAAACCGTCATAAAAAATCCAGACTACGGTTTGCAACTGCACATGGGGACAAAGATCGTATTTTTTTGAGAAATGTCCTCTGGTCTGATGAAACAACAATAGAACTGTTTGGCCATAATGACCATTGTTATGTTTGGAGGAAAAAGAGGGAGGCTTGCAAGCCGAAGAACACCATCCCAACCGTGAAGCACGGGGGTGGCAGCATCATGTTGTGGGGGTGCTTTGCTGCAGGAGGGACTGGTGCACTTCACAAAATAGATGGCATCATGAGGTAGGAAAATGATGTGGATATATATTAAAGCAACATCTCAAGACATCAGTCAGGAGGTTAAAGCAAATGGTCGCAAATGGGTCTTCCAAATGGACAATGACCCCAAGCATACTTCCAAAGATGAGGCAAAATGGCTTAAGGACAACAAAATCAAGGTATTGGAATGGCCATCACAAAGCCCTGACCTCAATCCTAAAGAAAATTTGTGGGCAGAACTGAAAAAGCGTGTGCGAGCAAGGAGGCATACAAACCTGACTCAGTTACACTAGCTCTGTCAGGAGGATTGGGCCAAAATTCACACAACTTATTGTGGGAAGCTTGTGGAAGGCTACCTGAAACGTTTGACCAAAGTTAAATAATTTAAAGGCAATGCTACCAAATACTAATTGAGTGTATGTAAACTTCTGACCCACTGGGAATGTGATGAAAGAAATACAAACTGAAATAAATCATTCTCTCTACTATTATTCTGACATTTCACATTCTTAAAATAAAGTGGTGATCCTAACTGACCTAAGACAGGGAATTTTTACTAGGATTAAATGTCAGGAATTGTGGAAAACTGAGTTTAAATGTATTTGGCAAAGGTGTATGTAAACTTCCGACTTCAACTGTATAGTGTATATATAAAACAGGAAAATTCAATTTTTGACTGCACTAAATCGTTTCAAGCATAACAAGACCTGTTTTTGTTACGAATTGACTCTTATCAGCACCTCACAACCCTTTCAATCTGCACAGCCCACTCCCCATCTCCCAGGAGCTTGCCTGAGTGTCTGGGTGTAAAATATACATTATATATACGTTATATTTACATTATATATACATTATATTTACATTATATACACATTATATTTACATGATATATATACATTAGATATACATTATATTTACATTATATTTACATTATATATACATTAAATATACATTATATTTACATTAGATATACATTATATATACATTAAATATACATTATATATACATTAAATATACATTATATATACATTATATATACACTATATTTCCGACCGAGCCATAAACCGGCCTCTCAAACTCTCTCTGACCTGTGTGACTTGATCCTGATTGGTTGCTAAGGGGCACGTTGTCAGGGGGCACGACAGCTGACAGCTCTTCTCACTGTGCAGCCCACTGTCTCCTCACTTCTCCTCTGAGTGGACTTGTGGGATGGAGTGCGTGCAGAAGTACTTTAATATTGTTGTTGTACCTTTGTGTGTTTACTGTTACTGATAGTTGTTTGATTATATATTTCTTATTATACAGTCCTGTGCTATTTTATTATTAATCCAGTTGGGATTCTTTATTACCAGTCCATTCCATTCTGTTGTATTCTGGATCCATATCCTTATCCTGTTGTATCCATTGCATTTATTCATTATTTTCCCGTATAACAGATAACAACATCCTTTCCACGTCTATTCCGTGTGTGTGTGTGTGTGTGTGTGTGTGTGTGTGTGTGTGTGTGTGTGTGTGTGTGTGTGTGTGTGTGTGTGTGTGTGTGTGTGTGTGTGTGTGTGTGTGTGTGTGTGTGTGTGTGTGTGAGAGAGAGAGAGAGAGAGAGAGAGATCAGCCCAGACGCAGAGTCGCTCTCTTTTGTGGAGGAAATGATGTACCAAACTTCTATGTAGACAACTCCATTACAAAGAACAAGTTGGTGGTTGGGAGAGGGAAATGTAAACAAGAAACACTGTTAGAATCTGTGAAGACAGTATAACGGCATTGGTGTCTGTGCTGCACAGGTAGCTAGGTTTTGTTGCATTTTGCACTGATTGAGGACATCAAAAGATGCCTAAAGTGTCATGTCAATAAAACGTATCTTTTGAAACGGAATATGGGATGGATTATATCGACTGCATAACTAACACAGTTTTAAGCACTCAAACAACGTTTCAGGTATTTTAAATACACCCCCAATGAGCGCAAGCACGTAGCGTAGTGGTTCGTCTACGTCACATGACGTCATCACGCTTGCACTAGGAATTGCAAGATGGCGGAGAGTGCGGAATTGAAGGTAAAGCGCAGCTTGAAATCATTATAAATGTAAACGGTTAACCACCGATATAAACCACCGCAAGTCTTCGCATGTTCCATTTAAACGACAAGGAACTCATTTTAGGGTGAATGTATGTGTATTGTTTGTGCATAAGGATAACTTTAAAGGAATTGACTATAAGGGGAAAGCTGGAACATGTTATTGTTGATGTTGAGAGACCCGCTCGTTGGTGGTCTCCTGCATAGAATATCTTTATTAGCCAGCTAGCGGAATAATTAAAAGTCTTTTTCCTTTTCGGTCCGTGGAAATGTTGTAGACATTTAGTTCAAAAGTATCGTATGACAATGCTGGGTCTTGGTGGACTGTTTGAATGAGGATGCCTCTATGAGCTAGTTAGTTGGTCCGGTTGGAGAGGACGCCAGCGGGTTGACGCTCCGTCAGGCTGGCGATGGGAGAAGGACAACATGTGGTTCTTACTCGCTTAGGCTACTATTCAAGCGTTTTCACTTTTATATTCATGTCTCAAGACACATAAAATGATGCACTTTTAATGGCGTAACAGTGACAAGACATGATGTTCTGTGAAAACATTTTGTAGCCTTGTTGGTTAGTTAACTTTTACACAGCGGCGTGGAGAAAAAGTGAATGCATTTGTAATTCCCCAGCTGACTATCACTGAGTCATAGTTGTAAAACGTGTAGTAATGTTCTTTTGATATGTTTATCCTTGAACACGTTTTGACTTTATGTTAATCTTAACGTTTCTATGCATTAAAATCAAATAAATGTTATTTGTCACATGCGCCGAATACAACAGGTGTAGTAGACCTTACAGTGACATGCTTACTTACGAGCCCCTAACCAACAGTGCCGTTTCAAAAAGCACGGGTTCATTCATTACAGTTCTGTTCTGAACTTGTTTTGAGTGAGTTCATCCCTAATTTACCCTAGTCCAAAGGTACTCTTAAAGAGCCAACCTTCCTCTAAGGTCCAATGACCATATGTTATTTTCACAGGTATAATGGCTCTGACAGCCAAATACTCTATCTAAACGTGAATCAATTATCAATTGCGATCCGATTCTAGAAACATAAAGCCCTTTACTTTCATATCACATAAAAATAATTGTACAAATAGAAACTTACTGAACACTGTTTTAACCGGCATTATCACAGTTGCAGCCGACATTATGTTTCAGTGACAACACGTTTCTGGCGGCCTTCCATTACGCACAGGTATTCGGAGCATGCTAGATAGTTAATTAGCACAGGTCTTCCGTAAATGTGCGCTGTAACTTGGAGATATGGCTGTGTGGGAACCCTAACCCTATAAAGATGTGTATCAATTTAACCTTTTTTTAAAAATGATTTCTCACTGATATGAAAGATAAGGTTCGTATGCTTCCAAAACCATACCACAAGCAATGCCTGTTCATGTTCAGGCTGAGCGCTGTGGTTCTTAACAAAACTACCCTGTACAGAAGATGCCTTCTTCCAATTACTCTTATGCATAATGTAATGGAACTGAGAGTCGTAATGTAATGGAACTGAGAGTCGTAATGGAACTGAGAGTCATGATCAAAGGTTACATTAATCCCTAAACTAGTTGTCAGAAATGTAAACCTGCATAGCAACCTTTTGCTACAAATCAATAGCAATTGATTCAGATGTAGACATACCTCAAAATGACGTGTTTGTGATAAAAAAAAAAAGTGACATCAGTTTTATCACGTCAACCATTTGATTTGGAACAGTAGTCCTGACTGTGTTTTATTATGAGTTGTCTCAGTCTGCACGTCTATTGTGAGACATTGCAGCGGACAACATGAGTTAGGCCTAACTGACGATACCCCGTGCTTGACAGGCACCCATTGTGCTGCTTTTGATCTGAGTGGTATTTTTATACTTTTCTCCAAAGTGTTGCTATTGCTGTGTGCTTGGAAACATGGTCCATATTAATGTCCTCGGGTGTATCTCTTCTACGGCACGACATCGGTGTTTACGGTTTTATTATTCACACACATTGTCTGTTGTTAGTTTCTGTTCCTAAACGATGTCCGGGCTCAAACTCGGAGCAGATTGAGTTCGTATGACATGAGATTTCTTGCTACAAATCGTATTTCACCACTGATGATTAATGCTTCGTGTTTCTTGCAAATCACTACACTCACATCAGATCATCAACACTACAGTGGAGGCAGTCAGTACATCAGATCATCAACACTACAGTGGAGGCAGTCAGTACATCAGATCATCAACACTACAGTGGAGGCAGTCAGTGCCATTCTTTCTCTTATCCTTAGCTCTGAGGTGAACGCTAGATCCACTGACCTGGTGTCTTCCAGGGTTGGGGATTTGATGAAGTGAGAATACAAGACCATGTTTTTAATGCCATAGGCGATCCCCTACCTCCCAGTGGTAATGGTAGTGAGAAAAAGGCTTTGCAGATTTTGTGAACCATAGCTAGTGGTTGTAGTGCTCACTGAGTTAGCCCCTCCTCTTCTCTGAACTAGCCTATTTAGAGGTGTGAGGTGGCCCAAAGTTCATAAGTTGCTTGATTGGTCATGTGATCAGATGATTCAGAGCTGTCTTTCTCATCCCTGTTGAGTTGCAATACAGGTCTGATTCTGTTGCAATACAGGTCTGATTCTGTTGCCATACAGGTCTGATTCTGTTGCCATACAGGTCTGATTCTGTTGCCATACAGGTCTGATTCTGTTGCCATACAGGTCTGATTCTGTTGCCATACAGGTCTGATTCTGTTGCCATACAGGTCTGCTTCTGTTGCCATACAGGTCTGATTCTGTTGCCATACAAATCAAATCAAATTTTATTGGTCACATACTCATGGTTAGCAGATGTTAATGCGAGTGTAGCGAAATGCTTGTGCTTCTAGTTCTTGACCATGCAGTAGTATCTAACAAGTAATCTAACAAATTCACAACAACTACCTTATACACACAAGTGTAAAGGATTGAATATGAGTATGTACATATAAATATATGGATGAGCGATGGCTGACCGGCATAGGCAAGATGCAGTAGATGGTATAGAGTACAGTGTATACATTTGATATGAGTAATGTCGGATATGTAAACATTATATAAATGGCATCGTTTAAAGTGGCTAGTGATACATTTATTACATCCACTTTTTAATTATTAAAGTGGCAAGAGATTTGAGTCTGGCCGAACGGCATAGGCAAGATTCAGTAGATGGTATAGAGTACAGTGTATACATTTGATATGAGTAATCTCGGATATGTAAACATTATATACAAAATTGTTTAAAGTGGCTAGATACATTTGTTACATCCAATTTTCTAATATTTATAGTGGCTAGAGATTTAAGTCAGTATGTTAGCAGCAGCCACTCAATGTTAGTGGTGGCTGTTTAACAGTCTGATGGCCTTGAGATAGAAGCTGTTTTTCAGTCTCTCGGTCCCAGCTTTGATGCACCTGTACTGACCTTGCCTTCTGGATGATAGCGGGGTGAACAGGCAGTGGCTCAGGTGGTTGTTGTCCTTGATGATCTTTTTGGCTTTCCTGTGACATCGGGTGGTGTAGGTGTCCTGGAGGGCAGGTAGTTTACCACCCGGTGATGCGTTGTGCAGTCCTCACTACCCTCTGGAGCACTGGCGGTTCTGGGAGGGGGCCAGGGGGGGCCAGTGCCCCTGTGACAACAATTTTGGACCCCCTTGTGGCCCCCTAAATGTGGAGTATGAAATAATTTTTGCATAACAAATGTTTGCTATTGGTCTTTTTTTACATCCGTTATTAGACAGTGGCAACGTGGAACACTAATTAAACCCACACATTTACTAGAGGGACATGGTCTTTTGCCTACTAATGCCTGCAATGAAGTGAAGAAAACGATATGACAACAATAACGTCTAATGTAACTGGCCCCTCTAACAGTACAACTGGCCCCAGCTTGGCCCCCCCAGTTGAAAGGGTCTAGAACCTCCACTGCTCTGGAGAGCCTTACGGTTGTGGGCGGAGCAGTTGCCATACCAGGCGGTGATACAGCCCGACAGGATACAGGTCTGATTCTGTTCCAATACAGGTCTGATTCTGTTGCCATACAGGTCTGATTCTGTTTCCATACAGGTCTGATTCTGTTGCCATACAGGTCTGATTCTGTTGCCATACAGGTCTGATTCTGTTCCAATACAGGTCTGATTCTATTACAATACAGGTCTGATTCTGTTGCCATACAGGTCTGATTCTGTTGCCATACAGGTCTGATTCTGTTGCCATACAGGTCTGATTCTGTTCCAATACAGGTCTGATTCTATTACAATACAGGTCTGATTCTGTTGCCATACAGGTCTGATTCTGTTCCAATACAGGTCTGATTCTGTTCCAATACAGGTCTGATTCTATTACAATACAGGTCTGATTCTGTTGCCATACAGGTCTGATTCTGTAGGTAGCACAGGTCTGATTCTGTAGGTAGCACAGGTCTGATTCTGTAGGTAACACAGGTCTGATTCTGTAGGTAGCACAGGTCTGATTCTGTAGGTAGCACAGGTCTGATTCTGTAGGTAGCACAGGTCTGATTCTGTAGGTAGCACAGGTCTGATTCTGTAGGTAGCACAGGTCTGATTCTGTAGGTAGCACAGGTCTGATTCTGTAGGTAACACAGGTCTGATTCTGTAGGTAGCACAGGTCTATTTCTGTAGGTAGCACAGGTCTGATTCTGTAGGTAACACAGGTCTGATTCTGTAGGTAGCACAGGTCTGATTCTGTAGGTAACACAGGTCTGATATCTACCCTTTAGATTGGAACAGGATGTAACCTGTGCTTCAAGATGCATTGATCCATAACTCAACTTTTAGGTTCAAATCATCCATGGCTTCAAATAATCTGAGGTCCCTGAAATCTGTCAGAAATAGCCCTCAAATGTAGGCTAGGCCTATTGCGTTGATTGTTTCTGGAAGCTATAGACAAGATGCAGGCTATATTGTTGCTTAAAACATTGAATTGTTTCTATTGTAAATGTCCTTCATCTGCATTAGTCCTATTCTGCAGACAGCTGCACCAACGGGGCTGTACAGTAACTCCTCCTGCTCTGGAGGCTTACAGGTGAAGTCTATTTGTAGAGCCTGTGGTTAGGCTAATCTCTAAATGACACGGCTCCTCTCCCTCCCTCCCTCCCTCCTCCTTCACAGCACCAGGCGACCTCTCATAGGTATGATCACTGCCATTCTCTAGGCTATTCAAAAGAAGAGACGTATGCTCAGTAATCACCAAAGTGGATGATGACTGTTTTCTTCGTGTGTGTGTGTGTGTGTGTGTGTGTGTGTGTGTGTGTGAGTGTGAGAGATGATAGCGGTTGTGGGGTGTGATGTTACTGCTTTGAACTCATAGCCTGCTACTTCTCAAACTGTTCCATTGCATCATGACTAACTAGTAACTGATAGGCAATGTTATTGGACTGGGCTGTTTCTGAAAATCGGATTCTTCACAGGTGAATTTCATTAATTGGGGACTGAGGCATATTTCCGAGTCTTGGAGCTGACTAAGAGAAAGGTGCTATATTGACACAGCATGACTTCTCCTTAAGAACAGACAGCATTTAGTTGAAGTTAAATAGATTAGTGCCTTAGATCATCAGTGACATCCTCCAGCCAGACTGCTCATAGAGGACCGATGGTAGAGGTAAAACAGCAGGTCAGTCTTCTCTTTTATTGTTCACAATACCTTTATTGTTCAATGCACAGTGTGGTGTTGAGACAGATTGGGACATTTCATTATAGCCTTCGGGTACCAAAAGTATAATTTACCATTTCTGCCCAAAATAGCCTGCCTCTGCTCGCTACCAGCCGAGGTGATTTTGAAGCCCTGTGTTGCCGTGGAAACATGTAACTGGTGTTATGGGCTGGCCGGACATGTAATGGAAGCAGGTTTGAAAATCATTTGCATTGAATCTTCTTTGGATAGCATGTTTGGATATCCATGTTTCAGACCAGGCTGACGTCAGATCAGTTGAAAAGTTCTGTCTGATCAAAGCCTAGGCTATAACACTGGTGGTTGTACTACACTTGTTGAGGAAAGGTTTGAATTGCTCTTAAGGCTGCTGAGAGGAGCCTCCCGAGTGGCGCAGTGGTCTAAAGCACTGCATTTCAGTACTAGAGGTATCACTACAGACCCGGGTTCGATCCCGACCGGGTTAGGGGAGGGGTTGGCCGGCTGGGATGTCCTTGTCCCATCACGCTCTAGCGACTCCTTGTGGCGGGCCGGGCACATGCACGCTGACTTCGGTTGTACAGTGTTTCCTCTGACACTTTGGTGCGGCTGGCTTCCGGGTTAAGAGAACACTGTGTTAAGAAACTGTGTGGCTTGGCAGGGTAGTTTTTTCGGAGGACGAATGACCTTTGCCTCTCCCAAGTACGTATGGGAGTCGTAGCAATGGGACAAGACTGTAACTACTACCAATTTGGATATCACGAAATTGGCTGCTGAGAGAAGGTTTGAATTGCTCTTAAGCAGGGCTCTACGCTGACTTGTTTTTTACAAGGGGCACGTGTGAGTCTAAGTTGATAAATGGGGCTCCTGAGTGGCGCAGCGGTTTAAGACCCACTACAGACCCTGGTTCGATCCCGGGCCGTGATGGGGAGTCCCATAGGGCAACGCACAATTGGCCCAGCGTCGTCTGGGTTACGGGAAGGGTTGGCCGGGGTAGGCCGTCATTGTAAATAAGAATATGTTCTTAACTGACTTGCCTAGTTAAATAATTGTTAAATAAAACAAAGAATTTTAGAAAATATTTAAGGTAATAAAGCTAGAATCCTTAATTTTTCTTGCCGCACTGTTGCTCTTAAATAAAAATTCCAGGTGGCCGGGCAAAATATTTAGGCGTATATGTGAGTAAAATGGTCACATTGTAGAGCCCTGTTAAGGCTGATGAGAGAAAGGTGTGAATATGTTCTTATGCCTGATGAGAGAAAGGTGTGAATATGTTCTTAAGGCTGCTGAGAGAAAGGTGTGAATATGTTCTTAAGGCTGCTGAGAGAAAGGTGTGAATATGTTCTTAAGGCTGATGAGAGAAAGGTGTGAATATGTTCTTAAGGCTGATGAGAGAAAGGTTTGAATATGTTCTTAAGGCTGCTGAGAGAAAGGTGTGAATATGTTCTTATGGCTGATGAGAGAAAGGTGTGAATATGTTCTTATGGCTGCTGAGAGAAAGGTGTGAATATGTTCTTAAGGCTGATGAGAGAAAGGTGTGAATATGTTCTTAAGGCTGATGAGAGAAAGGTGTGAATATATTCTTAAGGCTGATGAGAGAAAGGTGTGAATATGTTCTTATGGCTGATGAGAGAAAGGTGTGAATATGTTCTTAAGGCTGATGAGAGAAAGGTGTGAATATGTTAAGGCTGATGAGAGAAAGGTGTGAATATGTTCTTAAGGCTGATGAGAGAAAGGTTTGAATATGTTCTTAAGGCTGCTGAGAGAAAGGTGTGAATATGTTCTTAAGGCTGCTGAGAGAAAGGTGTGAATATGTTCTTATGGCTGATGAGAGAAAGGTGTGAATATGTTCTTATGGCTGATGAGAGAAAGGTGTGAATATGTTCTTAAGGCTGATGAGAGAAAGGTGTGAATATGTTCTTAAGGCTGCTGAGAGAAAGGTGTGAATATGTTCTTATGGCTGATGAGAGAAAGGTGTGAATATGTTCTTATGGCTGATGAGAGAAAGGTGTGAATATGTTCTTAAGGCTGATGAGAGAAAGGTGTGAATATGTTCTTAAGGCTGCTGAGAGAAAGGTGTGAATATGTTCTTATGGCTGATGAGAGAAAGGTGTGAATATGTTCTTATGGCTGATGAGAGAAAGGTGTGAATATGTTCTTAAGGCTGATGAGAGAAAGGTGTGAATATGTTCTTAAGGCTGCTGAGAGAAAGGTGTGAATATGTTCTTATGGCTGATGAGAGAAAGGTGTGAATATGTTCTTATGGCTGATGAGAGAAAGGTGTGAATATGTTCTTAAGGCTGATGAGAGAAAGGTGTGAATATGTTCTTAAGGCTGCTGAGAGAGAAACCAGCAGAAGGATTGGGAGGGAAAATATATCACCTCTCTCAACAGATGATTTCCTCCTACCTGGGAGTAGCTCCAGTACCTATTTACAGGTTTCACCGTTTCTCCTCACAGTTAGCCCTCTGCACACCTTCCCACAGGCCTTTTGTTATGCTACTGCAGCACAGAGACACTGTCTACGGATGAAAGCTACAATAAAAACGAAACGCTTTAAATGGCCAGCTTCTTCTTCTTTTTTTAATTATGCTCCTATAAAAAGTGAAAACTTAATGTTCTGATTCTGACACCACGTTACTATCGTAGACACTACATGCCAGTCAATTAAAACAACCATTACCCCAAATCTTGCATAGATTTTAATGGACATGACAGCAGGCTGTGACCCGGCCTCACCCTCACTTAATAATGACTAAACATAGAACTGGGCACGTGCACTGGCCTCTCCCCTGGCCTCTCCCAATCACATCTGAGCTGAACATGTCTCATTAAGAAATTGAGTGTGCCGAAGACTAGATGTATTTCCAGTGGATGCTCTAACCATTTGGATTTAATTTCAGTTGGCATGTTAGGCCACAACAGAGGAAATCCCCTTTCTATTCCCGGAAACAGACATGTAAAGAAAACATCGTAACCCTGACAGTATACGTTGGTTTCACTTGTTTATTTCGGTGTCGAACGACTGTGCAGAATTTTGCATGATGTTTCCTGTGTCATTGCAAGTTACTTGGAACTGGAGTCAGCCAGCTAGCAGAACCACACCTGACACGAGTCTACTGAAGGAACTGGAGTCAGCCAGCTAGCAGAACCACACCTGACACAAGTCTACTGAAGGAACTGGAGTCAGCCGGCAAGCAGAACCACACCTGACACGAGTCTACTGAAGGAACTGGAGTCAGCCAGCTAGCAGAACCACACCTGACACGCAGTCTACTGGAAGGAACTGGAGTCAGCCAGCTAGCAGAACCACACCTGACAAGAGTCTACTGAAGGAACTGGAGTCAGCCGGCAAGCAGAACCACACCTGACACAAATCTACTGAAGGAACTGGAGTCAGCCGGCAAGCAGAACCACACCTGACACGAGTCGACTGAAGGAACTGGAGTCAGCCAGCTAGCAGAACCACACCTGACACGAGTCTACTGAAGGAACTGGAGTCAGCCAGCTAGCAGAACCACACCTGACACGAGTCTACTGAAGGAACTGGAGTCAGCCGGCAAGCAGAACCACACCTGACACAAATCTACTGAAGGAACTGGAGTCAGCCGGCAAGCAGAACCACACATGACACAAGTCTACTGAAGGAACTGGAGTCAGCCGGCAAGCAGAACCACACCTGACACGAGTCGACTGAAGGAACTGGAGTCAGCCGGCAAGCAGAACCACACCTGACACGAGTCTACTGAAGGAACTGGAGTCAGCCGGCAAGCAGAACCACACCTGACACGAGTCTACTGAAGGAACTGGAGTCAGCCAGCTAGCAGAACCACACCTGACACAAGTCTACTGAAGGAACTGGAGTCAGCCGGCAAGCAGAACCACACCTGACACGAGTCTACTGAAGGAACTGGAGTCAGCCAGCTAGCAGAACCACACCTGACACGAGTCTACTGAAGGAACTGGAGTCAGCCGGCAAGCAGAACCACACCTGACACAAGTCTACTGAAGGAACTGGAGTCAGCCGGAAAGCAGAACCTCACCTGACACAAGTCTACTGAAGGAACTGGAGTCAGCCGGCAAGCAGAACCACACCTGACACGAGTCGATTGAAGGAACTGGAGTCAGCCGGCAAGCAGAACCACACCTGACACGAGTCTACTGAAGGAACTGGAGTCAGCCGGCAAGCAGAACCACACCTGACACGAGTCTACTGAAGGAACTGGAGTCAGCCAGCTAGCAGAACCACACCTGACACGAGTCTACTGAAGGAACTGGAGTCAGCCAGCTAGCAGAACCACACCTGAGTGAGAACCAGATGGGCAACCTAATGGTCAACCTCTGTGGACTCACTGGCCGATCTTCTATGCATGAGGCAGCATTGCACTCCAAAACCATGCCATTGTGTCGAGGTCTATGTGTGGATAAGTGAGGGAGTGGAGACGAGGTTATGAGACTAAGCACCGAGCAGTAGGCTGAGGCAGATATCTCAGTCTCTCTGATTGCAGTAGTCTAACACCGGGTCCTTACAATAGGCTGTGTGGACCATGGAGGTGGAAGAACACAGGACCTGCATGGACGAAGAAAGGAAAATAAACTAGGCGTCCAATGACAACGCTGCGGAGATCGAAGACATTGGCACAATTTTGCAACGGATGGGTCTTGGATGGGTCTGATCGGGGAAAGCCCAGTGGAGTGGGAAAGCCCGGTAGATTGGGAAAGCCCAGGGGATTGGGAAAGCCCGGTGGATTGGGAAAGCCCTGATAGTTTCACCTACCACACCGTCTCTCTCTCTGATAGTTTCACCTACCACACCGTCCCTCTCTCTCTGATAGTTTCACCTACCACACCGCTCTCTCTCTGATAGTTTCACCTACCACACCGTCTCTCTCTCTCTGATAGTTTCACCTACCACACCGTCTCTCTCTCTGATAGCTTCACCTACCACACCGTCTCTCTCTCTCTGATAGTTTCACCTACCACACCGTGTCTCTCTCTGATAGTTTCACCTACCACACCGTCTCTCTCTCTCTGATAGTTTCACCTACCACACCGTGTCTCTCTCTGATAGTTTCACCTACCGCACCGTCTCTCTCTCTGATAGCTTCACCTACCACACCGTCTCTCTCTCTGATAGTTTCACCTACCACACCGTGTCTCTCTCTCTCTGATAGTTTCACCTACCACACCGTCTCTCTCTCTCTGATAGTTTCACTTACCACACCGTCTCTCTCTCTCTGATAGTTTCACCTACCACACCGTCTCTCTCTCTGATAGTTTCACCTACCACACCGTGTCTCTCTCTCTGATAGTTTCACCTACCACACCGTGTCTCTCTCTCTGATAGTTTCACCTACCACACCGTGTCTCTCTCTCTGATAGTTTCGCCTACCACACCGTGTCTCTCTCTCTGATAGCTTCGCCTACCACACCGTGTCTCTCTCTCTGATAGCTTCGCCTACCACACCGTGTCTCTCTCTCTGATAGCTTCGCCTACCACACCGTCTCTCTCTCTCTGATAGTTTCGCCTACCACACCGTCTCTCTCTCTGATAGTTTCACCTACCACACCGTGTCTCTCTCTGATAGTTTCACCTACCACACCGTCTCTCTCTCTCTGATAGTTTTCACCTACCACACCGTCTCTCTCTCTCTGATAGTTTCACCTACCACACCGTGTCTCTCTCTGATAGTTTCACCTACCACACCGTCTCTCTCTGATAGTTTCACCTACCACACCGTGTCTCTCTCTCTGATAGTTTCACCTACCACACCGTCTCTCTCTCTCTGATAGCTTCACCAACCACACCGTCTCTCTCTCTGATAGTTTCACCTACCACACCGTGTCTCTCTCTCTGATAGTTTCACCTACCACACCGTGTCTCTCTCTCTGATAGTTTCGCCTACCACACCGTGTCTCTCTCTCTGGTAGTTTCGCCTACCACACCGTGTCTCTCTCTCTCTGATAGTTTCGCCTACCACACCGTGTCTCTCTCTCTGATAGTTTCGCCTACCACACCGTGTCTCTCTCTCTGATAGCTTCGCCTACCACACCGTGTCTCTCTCTCTGATAGTTTCGCCTACCACACCGTCTCTCTCTCTCTGATAGTTTCGCCTACCACACTGTGTCTCTCTCTGATAGTTTCACCTACCACACCGTCTCTCTCTCTCTGATAGTTTTCACCTACCACACCGTGTCTCTCTCTGATAGTTTCACCTACCACACCGTGTCTCTCTCTGATAGTTTCACCTACCACACCGTCTCTCTCTCTGATAGCTTCACCTACCACACCGTCTCTCTCTGATAGCTTCACCTACCACACCGTGTCTCTCTCTGATAGTTTCACCTACCACACCGTCTCTCTCTCTGATAGCTTCACCTACCACACCGTCTCTCTCTCTCTGATAGCTTCACCTACCACACCGTCTCTCTCTCTCTGATAGCTTCACCTACCACACCGTCTCTCTCTCTGATAGCTTCACCTACCACACCGTCTCTCTCTGATAGTTTCACCTACCACACCGTGTCTCTCTCTGATAGTTTCACCTACCACACCGTGTCTCTCTCTGATAGTTTCACCTACCACACCGTGTCTCTCTCTCTGATAGTTTCACCTACCACACCGTGTCTCTCTCTCTGATAGTTTCACCTACCACACCGTGTCTCTCTCTGATAGTTTCACCTACCACACCGTGTCTCTCTCTCTGATAGTTTCACCTACCACACCGTGTCTCTCTCTCTGATAGTTTCACCTACCACACCGTGTCTCTCTCTCTGATAGTTTCACCTACCACACCGTGTCTCTCTCTCTGCCCTCTTCATCTGAAGGCAGGTAGAACTGCAGGGCTTTCGCTCTGTGCCTTCCTCAACCTCTTTCATGCTCTCCCTTCCTCTGTGGATGATTGAGGACGAGGTCTAGGGAGAGGTCAGCCATAATCCAGCAGGTGGTTTCCTGTGTTGCTGGGAGGTTATTTCTGTCCCCCCTGTGAGTGGGTTGTGTACACAGACAAAGCAGCAACCTGTACACAGGCATTACACTAGCAGCAACCTGTCCACTGGCATTACAGTGTATTCAGACCCCTTGACTTTTTCCACATTTTGTTACGTTACAGCTTTATTCTAAAATATATATGTTTTTAATTCCCTCATAAATCTACACACAATACCCTGCCTGGCCAAACTGAGCAATCGGGGGAGAAGGGCCTTGGTCAGGGAGGTGACCAAGAACCCGATGGTCACTCTGACAGAGCTCCAGAGTTCCTCTGTGGAGATGGGAGAACCTTTCAGAAGGAGAACCATCTCTGCGGCACCACCAATCAGACTCAAGGCTGTAATCGCTGCCAAAGTTGCTTCAACAAAGTACTGAGTAAAGGGTCTGAATACTTATGTAAATGTGATATTTAAGTTATTTCAGTCATAAAAATAAAAAAAAGTTTTTGCCTTTTAATTATGGGGTATTGTGATGTCATTATGGGGTATTGTGATGTCATTATGTGGTATTGTGTATAGATTGATGAGGGGGAAAACTTCTAATCCATTTTAGAATAAGGCTGTAACATAACAAAGTGGAAAAAGTCAAGGGGCCTGAATACTTTACGAATGCACTGTACATTAGCAACAACCAGTACACTGGCATTACACTAGCAACAACCAGTACACTGGCATTACATTAGCAACAACCAGTACACTGGCATTACACTAGCAGCAACCAGTACACTGGCATTACACTAGCAGCAACCAGTACACTGGCATTACACTAGCAGCAACCAGTACACTGGCATTACACTAGCAGCAACCAGTACACTGGCATTACACTAGCAGCAACCAGTACACTGGCATTACACTAGCAGCAACCAGTACACTGGCATTACACTAGCAGCAACCTGTACACTGGCATTACGCTCGCAGCAACCTGTACACTGGCATTACACTAGCAGCAACCAGTACACTAGCAGCAACCAGTACACTGGCATTACGCTAGCAGCAACCAGTACACTGGCATTACACTAGCAGCAACCTGTACACTGGCATTACGCTAGCAGCAACCAGTACACTGGCATTACACTAGCAGCAACCTGTACACTGGCATTACACTAGCAGCAACCTGTACACTGGCATTACGCTAGCAGCAACCAGTACACTGGCATTACGCTAGCAGCAACCTGTACACTGGCATTACGCTAGCAGAAACCTGTACACTGGCATTACGCTCGCAGCAACCAGTACACTGGCATTACGCTAGCAGCAACCAGTACACTGGCATTACGCTAGCAGCAACCAGTACACTGGCATTACGCTAGCAACAACCAGTACACTGGCATTACGCTAGCAGCATTGACTCCAACCTTTTGGTTTCAGGTTAAAAAAACATGGTAGTGGCAAAGTCTAGACTTGCGTTGTGCTGTGCCCATTCTAGCCGGGGGTTGAGAAATCAGCCTGCCTGTGGGCAAGCTGGGACCAAACTTCTGTAGCCCGGGGCAAAGTGGCACACCTGCCTTTCTGCCAGACAGGCTACAGCCTAGATAGGTCCTGTCTGAACCACATCCTTCAAAGGAAAAGGGGGAATGTCCTCCTCCATTAAGTCTCCATACTGTCCTGGCAGATGTAGTAGAAGTACCGGTCTCTTCTCTCCTGTAGCTAGCTCCATCCTCCTGAGACAGTAACGTGCTCTGTCTCTCCTGTAGCTAGCTCCATCCTCCTGAGACAGTAACGTGCTCTGTCTCTCCTGTAGCTAGCTCCATCCTCCTGAGACAATGCGTGCTCTGTCTCTCCTGTAGCTAGCTCCTTCCTCCTGAGACAGTAACGCGCTCTGTCTCTCCTGTAGCTAGCTCCATCCTCCTGAGACAGTAACGTGCTCTGTCTCTCCTGTAGCTAGCTCCATCCTCCTGAGACAGTAACGTGCTCTGTCTCTCCTGTAGCTAGCTCCATCCTCCTGAGACAGTAACGTGCTCTGTCTCTCCTGTAGCTAGCTCACTCCTCCTGAGACAGTAACGTGCTCTGTCTCTCCTGTAGCTAGCTCCTTCCTCCTGAGACAGTAACGCGCTCTGTCTCTCCTGTAGCTAGCTCCATCCTCCTGAGACAGTAACACGCTCTGTCTCTCCTGTAGCTAGCTCCTTTCTCCTGAGACAGTAACGCGCTCTGTCTCTCCTGTAGCTAGCTCCATCCTCCTGAGACAGTAACGCGATCTGTCTCTCCTGTAGCTAGCTCCTTCCTCCTGAGACAGTAACGTGCTCTGTCTCTCCTGTAGCTAGCTCCTTCCTCCTGAGACAGTAACGTGCTCTGTCTCTCCTGTAGCTAGCTCCTTCCTCCTGAGACAGTAACGTGCTCTGTCTCTCCTGTAGCTAGCTCCATCCTCCTGAGACAGTAACGTGCTCTGTCTCTCCTGTAGCTAGCTCCATCCTCCTGAGACAGTAACGTGCTCTGTCTCTCCTGTAGCTAGCTCCATCCTCCTGTAGCTAGCTCCATCCTCCTGAGACAGTAACGTGCTCTGTCTCTCCTGTAGCTAGCTCCTTCCTCCTGAGACAGTAACGTGCTCTGTCTCTCCTGTAGCTAGCTCCTTCCTCCTGAGACAGTAACGTGCTCTGTCTCTCCTGTAGCTAGCTCCATCCTCCTGTAGCTAGCTCCATCCTCCTGAGACAGTAACGTGCTCTGTCTCTCCTGTAGCTAGCTCCTTCCTCCTGAGACAGTAACATGCTCTGTCTGTGTAATATGCCCAGAGAGCACAATGAAATGAGGTATTTTCAGAGTTGATCTCGAGCCAGTGGATCTGGAAGGCTAAGAGATGGGGGAGGATGGATAGTGGGAGGGGGAGGGAGGATGAGGATGGAGGAAGGGGGAGTGAGGGAGGGAGGGGGCTGAGGATGACGGAAGGGGGCTGGTACACAGACTAAAGCTCTACTCTCCCTAGCAGGGCTTTATATAATGGGCAGGTAGAGTCCACCCCCACAACAGCCACACACACATCCATAAACCCACACACTCCCCCACTGCAGAGCTGAGCCGCCTGGCAGGCCATAATCAGTTTCATCTCCCAGTCACCTAGCTAGAAATGAGGAACTGCATCTCTGTTAGCCAGTAAGACACCCGGTATAAAACAGACAACGAGATGCGCAGTGTGCGTTTCTGACGTAGCGTGGATGCATTAATCCCTCCACAGCTCTGTCTCTCCAGCTGGATTAGAGTTTGGGGAAAGGTTATCCTGAGGTTGTGGGCCACAGAACACAGCAAAACTCTAGATTACACTGATAGAGGGTCAAAACCTGGGTCCAGACAGGAAGCATGCAGTCTTTGGTACTCTGTGACTATTCTTAGTGATGGGGAAAATTGATACAGCGGTCTAAGGCACTGCATCTCAGTGCTGGAGGCGTCACTACAGACCCTGGTTCGTTTCCAGGCTGTATCACAACCGGCCGTGATTGGGAGTCCCATAGGGCGGGCGGCGCACAATTGGCCCAGCAAGGTTAGGGTTTGGCCGGAGCAGGCCATCATTGAAAATGAGAATGTGTTCTTAACTGACTTGCCTGGTTAAATAAAGGTTCAATTAAAAAACATGGGGATATTTTTTTTGCGCAAGTTTGCTGTACCTGCACCAAAACATCAGTACTTTTATTTCCATGACTGATCAAAACTTGTTTTCTCATGACTCTCTCCTCTCTCTGCAGCAGACATATGGTGAGCAATATGTTTGGAACATTAAATTGCAGTAAAATCACAGTATGGAATCACAGTACATATAGAATGGTGAGAATCACCATACATATCGTATCGACACCTAAGTGTGGTGATAATATCGTATCATGAGGTCCCTGGCAATTCCTATCCCAGACTAATCTGTGATAATACTGTAACCTGTCTCACTAGAGTTATTGTCTGCCAGTTAATGGAAGAACTAGGATGAAGACCAGGTGTTGGAAATCCAGTGTCTTTTCTGTCCTGAAAGAAGAGCTTGCAAAGTCTTCTGATTTGTGTTGTGCATCACGTTACGAAGTATTTTCACTTTTTCGAGCAGTGGACAATCAAAACCAGGTGAAGGTTATTTTGTTTTAAGAATGTTTTTACAACCAGACATGGTGAATCAACCGATTTCACACGGCCACTTTTTTGTCGTTTCAAGCCAAGGAAAGTGCAAATTTGATCACAAAGATCACGCATAGGTAATGGTTGATTCAACACACAGGCTAGGGTAGGACTGCACGATATGGGACAAAAAACTCAATGTAAATTATTTATTTTCTTACCAAATATTGGGGTTGACTTGCGGTATGGATAAAAACACTTGGGTGAACTGTTGAAATCATAGAAATATAATCATTTATATTAAGAAACAAAGTGGGAGGCAGCATCGTTGTTGTTTGGAACAAATGTGTTGACCTGCATTAGACCAAACAGAACAGCGTGTAAACTCTTCTAGTGAATTTAACCGCCAGAAGGCGGAACTGCGTCGCGTTTGAGTGGCAGGGGGCGGAGCTGGGTGTGTGTGGAAAGCAGCCGCAGGAAGAGAGACGACCAACTGACCCAACTATCAAAACTGACGTTACACACGGCTGAGTGGCGTTTTCAAAATATTTCTTGCTATATGGATATTGCACATGTCAATGTTGCGATTTAGATGTGAATTCAATTGATTGTGCAGCTCTATCATGGCCTACCCAAAATGTGGCCATTTTTAGTTGAACATTTCTCCTCTTTCTCTATCAGCCCCTAGGCAAGCAGAAGGGACGTTGTATCACTTCAATCTCACCTAGCTTGTCTCCGTAGATTTCTTTACACAGTGTGAGTGAGAATGGAGGCATGTGGTTGTGTGACAGTGCCTTGAATGTGTGCGGCATGAGACTTGTGTGCGTGTTAGCATGTGCAGTGTCCACGCTCTATTTGCATGCTTGGCCTTTTGTGTGTTTGTTCTGTAGTGGGCAAGCACCTTTTGTGCCAGTACTGGCTACTGGCCCCTTCATGTGTTCTGGACTGCTCGTTTTTAGAGAAGCCCACATGAGATGAAAAGCATTGGACTGGGTCGTGTGTGTGTGTGTGTGAGAGAGCACTAGTGACTCCCCAAGTCCTGCATCATAGTGTATTTGCCAGCCCCAGCAGTTCTATAGCCCAGTGCCTCTTCTGACAGATGAAACAGTCTGTTCAAAGAGGCTACTGGCCTGCCTGCTGAGCACTGGCCTGCCTGCTTACACCTTCAAAGGCCCTTTTTACTGTCTGGTTCGTTTCATTCCTGCCTCTGTTGTGGAAGGGGGCTACAAGGCGGTAGGGCACTAACAGGTGTGTGTTAAGTCTGGATAAGGGACAGACTGTGTGTCAGTAGTCCTATGTGTTTGAACTAGCCTAAATGTGGACGTGCACACGTGCATGTAAGGGCTTTTGCATTTCTGCGTCAGAGGGTCTTAATGTGTGGACGTGTTGGTGTGCACGTGGGTTTTCTTCTCGGTTGTCTCTGTGTGCGGGGGAGGTTTAGTAACATCTAAACCTCTGACGCAATGTATCACTCTGAGTAGGACCCATATCACTCCCTCACTATTATCACTAACCAGTACCTCTCTCTCTCTCTCTCTCTCTCTCTCTGTTTTTCTGCTCTCTCCCTCCCCCTCTCTTTCTGTCCCCATCTCCTTTCCACCCCCTCCCGCACTTTCTCTCCCGCTCTCCGTCTCTCTCTCTCGCTCACACTCGACCCCTCTCCCACTGTCTAATTGCTCCCTGCCTCTCTCAATATCCTATCCCTGCCTCTCTCAATCTCCCCTCCCTGCCTCTCTCAATCTCCTATCCTTGCCTCTCTGAGTCTCATATCCTTGCCTCTCTGTCTCATATCATTGCCTCTCTCAATCTCCCCTCTCTGTCTCCTATCCTTGCCTCTCTCTCTTGATATGAGAGTTTATCAAAATTGGGTTTGTTTTTTAAATCTTTGTGGATCTGTGTAATCTGAGGGAAATATTTGTCTCTATGGTCATTCATTTGGTAGGAGGTTAGGAGGTGCTACTCAGTTTCCACCTCATTTTGTGTGTTAAGTCTGGATAAGAGCTTGGACTATGTACAGACTCAGTGCACATAGCCTGTCTTCTCTTGAGAGTCTGCCTACGGTGGCCTTTCTCAATAGCAAGGCAATGCTCACTGAGTCTGTACATAGTCAACGCTTTCCTTAAGTTTGGGTCAGTCACAGTGGTCAGGTATTCTGCCACTGTGTACTCTCTGTTTAGGGCCAAGTAGCATTCTAGTTTACTCAGATTTTACTCAGTAATTATCTTTTTGTTTTCTGATGTTTCGGTTGGGTCTAATTGTGTTGCTGTCCTGGGGCTCTGTGGGGTCTGTTTGTGTTTGTGAACAGAGCCCCAGGACCAGCTTGCTTAGGGGACTCTTCTCCAGGTTCATCTCTGTAGGTGATGGCTTTGTTATGTAAGGTTTGGGAATCGCTTCCTTTTAGGTGGTTGTAGAATTTAACGTCTCTTTTCTGGATTTTGACAATTAGTGGGCATCGGCCTAATTCTGCTCTGCATGCCTTATTTGGTGTTTTACAATGTACACAGAGGATATTCTAGCAGAATTCTGCATGCAGATTCTCAATTTGGTGTTTGTCCCATTTTGTGAATTCTTGGTTGGTGAGCGGGCCCCAGACCTCACCAACCATAAAGGGAAATGGGTTCTATAACTGATTCAAGTATTTTTAGCCAGATCCTACTTTGTATGTCACATTTTATGTTCCTTTTGATGGAAAAGAATCCCCTTCTTGCCTTGTCTCTCAGATCGTTCACAGTTTTGTGGAAGTTACCTGTGGCGCTGATGTTTAGGCCCAAGGTATGTATAGTGTTTTGTGTGCTCTAAGGTAACGGTGTCTAAATTGCATTTGTATTTGTGGTCCTGGCAACTAGACCTTTTTTGGAACACCATTATTTTTGTCTTACTGAGATAGATTTACTGTCAGGGCCCAGGTCTGACAGTGTCTGTGCAGAAGATGTAGGTGCTGCTGTAGGCCCTCCTTGGTTGGGGATAGAAGCACCAGATTATCAGCAAACAGTAGACATTTGACTTTAGATTCTAGTAGGGTGAGGCCGGGTGCTTTAGACTGTTCTAGTATCCTCGCCAAATCGTTGATATATATGTTGAAGAGGGTGGGGCTCAAGCTGCATCCCTGTCTCACCCCATGGCCCTGTGGGGGAAATATTTTTTTTTTTTTGCCAATTTTAACTGCACACTTGTTGCTTGTGTACATGGATTTTATAATGTCATATGTTTTCCCCCCAACACCCCTTTCCATCAATTTGTATTGCAGACCCTCGTGCCAAATTGAGTCAAACTTTTTTGAAATCAACAAAGCATGAGAAGACTTCGCCTTTGTTTTGGTTTGTTTGTCAATTAGGGTGTGCAGTGTGAATATGTGGTCTGTCGTACGGTAATTTGGTAAAAAGCCAATTTGACATTTGCTCAGTACATTGTTTTCACTGAGGAAATGTACGGGTCTGCTGTTAATGAAAATGCAGAGGATTTACCCAAGGTTGCTGTTGACTCATATCCCACTGTAGTTATTAGGGTCAAATTTGTTTCCACTTTTGTACATTGGGGTGATCAGTCCTTGGTTCCAAATATTGGGGGAAATGCCAGAGCTGAGGATGATGTTAAAGAGTTTAGGTGTAGCCAGTTGGAATTTGTAGTCTGTATATTTGATCATTTCATTTGTCACATGCACCGAATACAACCTTGTGTAGACCTTACAGTGAAATGCTTAATTACAAGCCCTAACCAACAGTGACATTTTTTATAAATAATTGGTATTTGGTAAACAATAGATAAGTAAAGAAAAAATAAACTAAACAGTGAAATGACAGTGAAAATAACAGTTGAGAGGAGGATATATACAGGTGGTACTGGTACAGGGTCAATGTGTAGGGGCACCGGTTAGTCGGGCTAATTGAGGTAATATGTACATGAATGTATAGTTAAAGTGACTATGCATATGTGATAAACAGAGAGTACCGCTTGCCATGCGGTAGCAGAGAGAACAGTCTATGACTGGGGTTGTAGGGGGCTTTGACCATTTTTAGGGCCTTCCTCTGACACCACCTGATATAGAGGTCCTGGATGGCAGGAAGCTTGACCCCGGTGATGTACTGGGCCGTACTCACTACCCTCTGTAGTGCCTTGCGGTTGGAGGCCGAGCAGTTGCCGTACCAGGCAGTGATGCAACCAGTCAGGATGCTCTCGATGTTGCAGCTGTAAAACCTTTTGAGGATCTGAGGACCCATGCCAAATCTTTTCAGTCTCGTGAGGGGGAATAGGTTTTGTCGTGCACTCTTCACGACTGTCTTGGTGTGTTTGGACCATGTTTGTTTGTTGGTGATGTGGACACCAAGGAACTTGAAGCTCTCAACCTGCTCCACTACAGCCCCACTGATGAGAATAGAGGCATGCTCGGTCCTCCTTTTCCTGTAGTCTACAATCATCTCCTTTGTCTTGATTACGTTGAGGGATAGGTTGTTATTCTGGCACCACCCGGCCAGGTCTCTGACCTCCTCCCAATGTAATTGGAGAATCCAGTGGGTTCTGGTAGTCTTTAATAGTTGATTTGTATATGTTTTTGCTGTTTGTACTTTGTTATAGAGCCAAAAAGATTGGAGAAGTGGAAATACATCTCCATTTTGGTAGATAACTCTTCGTGGTGTTGTTTGTTTAGTGTTTTCCAATTTGTGGTTAGAGTCTATGGATTCTTCAATTACATTGAGCTGATTTCTGACGTGCTGTTCCTTTTTCCTTAGAGTATTTCTGTATTGTTTTAGTGATTTACCATAGTGAAGGGGTAGGCTCAGGTTTTCTGTGTCTCTATGTTTTTGGTTGGATAGGTTTCTCAATTTCGTTCTTAGGTTTTTGCATTCTTCATTTTCCAACTTCATTTTCTTAGGTTTTCTTTTAGAAATTTCTAGAGTTGATAGGGAAGCTGAGAGGTCAAATATACTGTTTAGGTTTTTCTACTGCCAAGTTTACACCTTCACTATTACAGGGGAACATTTTGTCCAGGAAGTTGTCTAAAAGGGATTTCATTTGTTGTTGCCTAATTGTTTTTTGGTAGGTTTCCACACTACTTCCCTTCCATCTAAGGGCTTTATTGCCATGGGAAACGTATGTTTACATTGCCAAAGCAAGTGAAATAGATAATAAACAAAAGTGAAAGACACAAAATGTACAGTAAACATTACACTTACAAAAGTTCAAAAATAATAAAGACATTTCAAATGTCATATTATGTGTGTATAACAGTGTTGTAATGATGTGCAAATAGTTAAAGTACAAAAGGGAAAATTAATAAACATAAATATATGTTGTAGTTACAATGGTGTTTGTTCTTCGCTGGTTGCTCTTATCTTATGGCAACAGGGTCACAAATCTTGCTGCTGTGCTCTCTCTCTCTGTCTGTCTGTATCTCTCCACTGAACTGTGTGGTGTTCTGCTGAAGAATCAAACCTGCCACAGCAGCAGTCCTTTGTTTTTCTCCATGCTCTATATTCCACATAGTTACATTGTGGAGTTCACATTTGGTGATATCTTCTCATCTGCAGCGTTTTTTTGTTTAACTTAATTAAATGGCCTATTGTACGTTTTGATGCTTGGCCTATTGTACGTTTTGATGCTTGGCCTATTGTACGTTTTGATGCTTGGCCTATTGTACGTTTTGATGCTTGGCCTATTGTACGTTTTGATGCTTGGCCTATTGTACGTTTTGATGCTTGGCCTATTGTACGTTTTGATGCTTGGCCTACTGTACGTTTTGATGCTTGGCCTACTGTACGTTTTGATGCTTGGCCTACATGCAAATAGACCAGGGCCTACGTTGCAAAGATGTCTTAGAGCTATAGTCTCTGCCGACCCAGACATGGATATCAGTGTGTAAGTAGTGAATAGACTGGTGTCGCTGTCCCAGATCCTTGCTCCTCACGCTTGCTCCTTCACCCTTGCTCCTCACGCTTGCTCCTTCACCCTACCTCGCCAGCACTCCTCACACCTGCTCCTTCACCATACCTCCTCACGCCTGCTCCTTCACCATACCTCCTCACGCCTGCTTCTTCACCCTACCTCGCCTGCGCTCCTCACGCCTGCTCCTTCACCCTACCTCACCAACGCTCCTCACGCCTGCTCCTTCACCCTACCTCCTCACGCCTGCTCCTTCACCATACCTCCTCACGCCTGCTCCTTCACCCTACCTCACCAGCGCTCCTCACACCTGCTCCTTCACCCTACCTCACCAGCGCTCCTCACACCTGCTCCTTCACCCTACCTCGCCTGCGCTCCTCACGCCTGCTCCTTCACCCTACCTCGCCTGCGCTCCTCACGCCTGCTCCTTCTCTCTGTTTTCACTGGAGCTGTGGAGAATTTAATTTGTTTTGGGGGCTCAGCTGCTCGTATCCTTCCTTCTCTCCTTCCCTCTCTCCCTCCTTCCCTCACTCCCACCCTCCAGAGGAGTTAATGCTCACTACCACAACAGGCCCTCTGCTCTACTCCCCCTCAACCAATAGAAAATACACCAGGGCAATTCCAAGGTAACAGAATGACGCTGAGATGCAGATTTTTCACTTTAAATGTATAACAAACAAACAACTAATGATTGCAAAGTTAAACAAACCATACAACTCTATGCACAAGGACTACTTTTAACATTTCCACTGAACATTTTACCAAAACACATTTACCTGAAGAACAGTGCAGATGTTAAGACCAAATTTGGTTTGTCCTGACCCCACCAAATCTGTTTTACAAGTTTGGACAGCAGAGTAGAGCACAGTAGAGTGCAGTGCAGAACCGGACAGTTCAGGACAGTAGAGTTATAGTTTAGTATAGGGCGATATGGCCAAAATATAATTTCACCATTTAAAAAAAAAAACATTTGACTGTGTTTTAAATAATAGAAGTTCTAAATTTGCTTTGAGTTGTGCATGACGCCTGGGTGGCAACACAGACATGTGGTTTCAGTGGGGCTTTCTCCATTCTCATTGTTTTCCACTGTTCAATCAAACTTCAACCAAAAGTTACACACTGCCACGTAGAGCTGCACGATATGGTCAAAAAAATCAGGCCTGATTTTTAACCAAATATCGCAATTTGCGATTTGACTTGTGATTTAGATCAAAACACTTGAACTGTTAGAATCCTGGAAATAGAATGATTATTCTAATTCTATAGTTAGAATGTAAAAGTGGTCACTTTGAATACGGTCTTTGACATGACAGCGAATGAAAAAGCCAGGGAGGCGTTCATAGAATTAGGAATTATAATACTAATAGGATCTCTGTGGAGATGTTACTGTGACAGGGTAGGAACCTAAGTGTTGGTCAGTGTTACCCAGGAGAGTGGGAACTTATCTTTGTCTACAATAAATGTTTTCTCGTACTTCATGTAGCTAACATTTATGCTTTGCCTATTCCTCTCTGATTTAGAAGATACTGTTGCACAACATGCTGATTGAGGCCTCCACCAGCACTGTTATCAGGCTGTATTAGCTAGCTACGTTTGCACTTACAGTACATTTATTAGCTAGCTAGCTAGCCAGCTAACTAGCGATTAGCATATTCAGCTAACAATTTATTTTAGCCAGAACTTGCTAAGAAAAGACCAACTAGCTGTTTGCAGACAGTAAGGTACAAACTAATAGTGTCATTCTAGAACATATATGGATTTATATTAACAAGCAAAGTGGAACGCAGCATCGTTGTCACCAACATCTTGTTGCATCTGCTGGGAAAAAGAGTCACAATGCAGTGGTCTCCCATAGAGCTGCAACAGTCCCAGCGGCCCGGTTAGAGGACGGAAATGACCAGTAGGAGGCAGGGATACAATTCACACTTTATTTCCACACACACACACACAGCAAACAGGAAGAAGAATAGAATTGGTGAAAGTGGTTTGTGGTCAGTGACGCACTAACGCACACGGTTGGGAAGGCTTGTCCTTGAATGAAGGGTCCAGTGGTGAGTTGTGTTGAGGTGGTGCAGAGTTCATGTCCTTGTAGGAAGGGCCCAGTGGTGAGTTGTGTTGAGGTGGTGCAGAGTTCATGTCCTTGTAGGACAGGCCCAGTGGTGAGTTGTGTTGAGGTGGTGCAGAGTTCATGTCCTTGTAGGAAGGGCCCAGTGGTGAGTTGTGTTGAGGTGGTGCAGAGTTCATGTCCTTGTAGGACAGGCCCAGTGGTGAGTTGTGTTGAGGTGGTGCAGAGTTCATGTCCTTGTAGGAAGGGCCCAGTGGTGAGTTGTGTTGAGGTAGTGCATAGTTCTTCTGACCTGTTGTCTCTCTGTAACCCTGTTCAACTGAAGCTGTGTTTGAGATCCCCCTCAGGTACAGTCTGTGATTGGCTGACCAGGGGGAGAATGTTCTGGAAGGGCCCTTGGCAACGGAGTAGCAAGGGTCAGAGGTGTGAAACCAGGGGATGGTAGACTCTGCTGGGCTGGAGAGTTTCTAAAGTGTGCGTCTCTGTGTCCCAGGGCCAGAGAGAGGGATTGACCATGCAGACTGGAGAGTGAATGGTCGGCAAATTATCTTGTGGTCGAGCAACAACAACTGCGCTCCTAGAATGACAGAGGGTGGGGCTTGGTGAGAGGGGGAGAGAGAGAGAGGCCTTCTATGCCATCAAAAGGAACATAAAATTTGACATGCCAATTAGGCTAAAAATACTTGAATCAGTTATAGAACCCATTGGCCTTTATGGTTGTGAGGTCTGGGGTCCACTCACCAACCAAGAATTCACAAATTTGAGACTGCATGCAGAATTATGCTAAAATATCCTCAGTGTACAACGTAAAACACCAAATAATGCATGCAGAGCAGAATTATGCCAATACCCGCTAATTATCAAAATCCATAAAGTGTTGTTAAATTCTTCAACCACCTAAAAGGAAGCGATTCCCAAACCTTACATAACAAAGCCATCACCTACAGAGAGATTAACCTGGAGAATAGTCCCCTAAGCAAGCTGGCCCTGGGGCTCTGTTCACAAACACACCCCACAGAGTCCCAGGACAGCAACACAATTAGACCCAACCAAATCATGAGAAAACAAAAAGATAATTACTTGACACATTGAAAAGAATTTACAAAAAATCTGAGCAAACTAGAATGATATTTGGCCCTAAAAAGAGCGTACACAGTGGCAGAATACCTGACCACTGTGACTGACCCAAACTTAATCCGCCGTAGGCAGATTCTCAAGAGAAGACAGGCTATATGCGCACTGCCCACAAAATGAGGTGGAAACTGAGCTGCAATTCCTATCCTCCTGCCAAATGTATGACCATATTACAGATGCATATTTCCCTCAGATTACACAGACCCACAAAGAATTTGAAAACAAATCCAATTTTGATAAACTTCTGTATCTCTTGGGTGAAATACTACAGTGTGCCATCACAGCAGCCAGATGTATGCCCTGTGGCCTCAAGAAAAGGGCAACCAGTGAAGAACAAACACCATTGTAAATACAACCCGTATTTATTTTCCCTTTTTAAATTTAACTATTTGCACATCATTACAACACTGCATACATACATGTTATAAACTGGGTGGTTAGAGCCCTGAATGCTGATTGGCTGACAGCCGTGGTAAGTCAGACCGTATACCACAGGTATGACAAAGCATTTATTTTGACTGCTCTAGTTACATTGGTAACCAGTTTCTAACAGCAATAAGACACCGAGGGTTTGTGGTATATGGCCAATATACCACGACTAAGGGCTGTTCTTAGGTACCACACATTGTGCCATTATTGCTTAAATATTACATTTGAAATGTCTTTATTTTTTGGAACTTTTGTGTAATATTTACTGTTCATTTTTTATTGTTTATTTCACTTTTGTTTATTATCTATTTCACTTGCTTTGGCAATGTTAACATATGTTTCCCATGCCAATAAAGCCCTTAAATTGAATTGAGAGAGATGACTCAAGTAGCAGAGTATCATTTAAATACCTTTTATAGAAGGTAAAGTAAAAACTCAAACCGGTCTGTACATTAATGCCAGTATATAGTAAAATATGTTGTACCTATACTTGACTTTTCTAAAGTGTAATATGTAGATGTTAATATTAGTTAGCAGAGGTCTTCAACGTTAGTGTTTTTATGTATTATTAAAGATCTTTTTCTGCCAGACGTTTTCTAAGACCCATCTGTTTGACCAGAAATCAAAGTTGAAATGCTGGAGCCAAGTATGCCAGAGGGCATCACTTTGCTGTCAGATATGATATCAGTATGTTATGCTGGATTAAATTAGAATTTATGCGTCTGAATCTTCTGTGTGCTTATTGGCTTATCATACACACATTTCCTTTGTTTTATAGTAAAAGCACAAGAAGTGTAGCCTATGTGCCTCAGTACAAATAGAGGACAGAGTGAACTGTAACTTACTCAATAAGACAGTGTTGCCCAAACTCGGCCCTGGGGACCCCAAGGGGTGCACGTTTTGGTTTTTGCCCCAGCGCTACACAGCTGATTCAAGTATTTAGCTAATCATCAAGCTTTGATAATTTGAATCAGCTGTCTAGTGTTAAGGCACAAACCAAAATGTAGAGTCGTGGCCAAAAGTTTTGAGAATGACAGAAATATTAATTTTCAAAGTTTGCTGCTTCAGTGTCTTTAGATATTTTTCAGATGTTACTATGGAATACTGAAGTATAATTACAAGCATTTCATAAGTGTCAAAGGCTTTTATTGACAATTACATGAAGTTGATGCAATATTTGCAGTGTTGACCCTTCTTTTTCAAGACCTCTGCAATCCGCCCTGGCATGCTGTCAATTAACTTCTGGGCCACATCCTGACTGATGGAAGCCCATTCTTGCATAATCAATGCTTGGAGTTTGTCAGAATTTGTGGGTTTTTGTTTGTCCACCCGCCTCTTGAGGATTGACCACAAGTTCTCAATGGGATTAAGGTGTGGGGAGTTTCCTGGCCATGGACCCAAAATATCAATGTTTTGTTCCCCGAGACACTTAGTTATCACTTTTGCCTTATGGCAAGGTGCTCCATCATGCTGGAAAAGGGATATATCGTCACCAAACTGTTCCTGGATTGTTGGGAGAAGTTGCTCTCGGAGGATGTGTTGGTACCGTTCTTTATTCATGGCTATGTTCTTAGGCAAAATTGTATTTGTGCCATTCTCAAAACTTTTGGCCACGATTGTACACTCCTTGGGTTCCTGAGGATCGAGTTTTGGAAACACCGCTATAGGCCTTGCTAATTGCTGTATAGCCTAAATCCTCATGATGCTAGGGTTGATGCTACATGCCTGGAGTCTGGACCCATCACTCCTCTCTCACAGCATGAGCTAAAAGACTGTGTATCATCAGATGTCCTTTCAAAACAGTGTCCTGATAATTACTCTAACTGTAATATGATGATTGGTCCTTTGTATGATGAGTCAGGCCAGGCCTTCTATAAAATGAGATGGAAGGAAAAGAGAGAGTGCTCTGTCCATCTGTCTCTCTCCTCCTCTGGCTCCAGTGTTTTGTCTCCTATTTGTTTTCCCTCACTTTTCTTCAGGTCAGAGGAGGAATGTTACACATCTGCAGTGTGGTAAAGGGGGGGAAATATGTGTACAGTTGTGTGTGCTGTGCTAAGCTACAGTTCGATAGGGTTTCTCGGGCTAGTGTTAGTGGTAGCTGGGCTATGCTAAGCTACAGTTAGGGTTTCTAGGGCTAGTGTCACAGTGGTAGCTGGGTTATGCTAAGCTACAGATAGGGTTTATAGGGCTAGTGTTAGCTGGGCTATGCTACGCTACAGTTGGATAGGGTTTCTAGGGCTAGTTTCAGTGGTAGCTGGGCTGTGCTAAGCTACAGTTAGTGTTTCTAGGCTAGTGGCAGTGGTAGCTGGGCTGTGCTAAGCTAAGCTACAGTTAGGGTTTCTAGGGCTAGTGGCAGTGGTAGCTGGGCTGTGCTAAGCTACAGTTAGGGTTTCTAGGCTAATGGCAGTGGTAGCTGGGCTGTGCTAAGCTACAGTTAGGGTTTCTAGGGCTAGTGTCAGTGGTAGCTGGGTTATGCTAAGCTACAGATAGGGTTTATAGGGCTAGTGTTAGCTGGGCTATGCTACGCTACATTTGGATAGAGTTTCTAGGGCTAGTTTCAGTGGTAGCTGGGCTGTGCTAAGCTACAGTTAGGGTTTCTAGGCTAGTGGCAGTGGTAGCTGGGCTATAGTTAGGGTTAGTGGCAGTGGTAGCTGGGCTATGCTAAGCTACAGTTAGATAGGGTTTCTTGGGTTAGTGGTAGCTGGGCTATGCTAAGCTACAGTTAGGGTTTCTAGGGCTAGTGTCAGTGGTAGCTGGGCTATGCTAAGCTACAGTTAGGGTTTCTTGGGCTAGTGTCAGCTGCCCTATGCTAAGCTACAGTTGGATAGGGTTTCTATGGCTAGTTTCAGTGGTAGCTGGGCTGTGCTAAGCTACAGATAGGGTTTCTAGGGCTAGTGTCAGTGGTAGCTGGGTTATGATAGATTACAGAAGGACAGATACACACACATTCACTCTCTTGCTCTCAATTCAATGGGCTTTATTAGAATGAGAAACATAGCACTGTCTCTCACACTATCTTTCCCCCTCTCTCTCTCACACACTCTTCAGCCTAGTGTATGGGGTTGACTACTGGGAGTGTGTGTGGGGGGGTAGCAGCTCAGGGGAGGTTTTAGTGCTCTGTGTTTTAATCACTGGTTTTATCTCTCCCCTGTCATTAAGATAAATGATATGAAGGTGGCTATCCAAGTCTCCAATATTCCACGCCCAGGGCGTTCGTTATGCAAGGGCTGTGTGCTGCGTGTCACATTGACTTATGTGCTCCATCATTTCTGCTATTTTTCCCATATTTGATTATTATGTAACTTATTACGTTAGTTCTTCTGAGGGCTGGTTTCCATAAGAAAGCACACAGCTGCTGCTCAGTGAACCTGTCACCTCTCATTCCACACACACACACACACACACGGTGTGGTCTGAAACAGCCCTGATACACCCAGCGTTATCCTGCTACTCACTCAAGTTGCGCTGCAGGAGTGACTCACCTCATAAGCTCACACTTTGCTTGTTGTTCTTCTTTAAAAACAAACACACGTGACTGTCTCAACCCGCTGTTTTGGGAAACCCAGTACCGGTATGCTTCATAATGGTACATTCTTACGACGAAATGATGGGCTGTACAAGTAACTCCCAAATACTACTCAGTTTGCTGCGCATTAGGAATATTAGTAAGGCTCTTGATCGACGAGGTGATACTCTGCTGTTATCAAGCGAATACTTGATTTTTTGAAGAAGCTAACACTTAGCTCACTAGTTACTAAATTAGCAAACCAAATGCACAACTGCAGAGCATTTAGCACATTCTAGACAGTTACCTTAATAGTTATAAGATATCTAGCTGGCAAACATTTTAGCTGTGAATTCCAATCTGTAATTCGATCAGCTGGCGCGTGCTGCACGACAGTGAGAGCCTCACAAGGCTCCGGTCTCGTTGTTGTGTGCTTGTAAACAAACACCCGGTGACAGGGAACTACCGTAAGCTCTACTTCCTAAATGAAGAACACAATGTTCTTTATCTCCTAATGTATTGCACAAGTTGACTGCAGATGTTTACTTAAAAAGTAGCTTCAAATGTATAGTTTCAACGGTATTGAAAAACCATCCCGTGGGTTTTCCAAATACCCCGGTATACGGTATATACGTTATACCGCCAAAGCCTAGTCACATTATAGGGAGATCATCAGTGGAGTGATCTAGTCTACATCTGTAATCTATAGGCTAGATAAAGATTTAGAATCTAGGCCATGTCTATGGTCATCGAGGTGACATTTGGAGAGGAATATGTTTGCAACATCGAATCGCAATACATACAGAGTCATGAAAATCGCAGTGTTCATTTTGGCACTTTTAATTTTTTATTTAGTGTTAGTCATTTTGACTAAAATATCACCAAATCATATTTTTGTCATTTGAAGAAGGATTTAGTCTAGTAAAAATAACAAAAACAGTGGTACATTTTAGTCAACTAAATGCCCTTTCATTTTAGTTCCATGTTAGTCATCACATTTGTATTGCCTCATTAACCTATAGTAAACATACATCACTGACTTCCATGTGTGGAAACATACATATTAGTATGATATGTTACGTTTCTTATGGTATGTATTCATTTGAGGATGTCCATCCATTTCGTATGATATGTTACGAATTACAATTTGTACAATATCTTAACTAATTTGAAAAAACGTATGATACCTAAATGTTTTGTGCCTGCCACCAAATGTTTGCATATAGGCTACTGGTAATGGTACCAGGGTCACGTTCAGTAGGCTACTGGTAATGGTACCAGGGTCACGTTCAGTAGGCTACTGGTAATGGTACCAGGGTCACGTTCAGTGGGCTACTGGTAATGGTACCAGGGTCACGTTCAGTGGGCTACTGGTAATAGGACCAGGGTCACGTTCAGTGGGCTACTGGTAATAGGACCAGGGTCACGTTCAGTAGAAAAACGTTCTCGAACGTAGCAGATAGAAATGCCATGAATAGAGCCGACGTTATTCCTTATTCAACATGTCAGAGAGGCATGTTTGTGTTCTACATAGTGTATTTCTGAATGTTCCAACACATGGAGTCTTGCTGAACGCGCCCCCAGGCTATTAGCTATAGCTAGTTAATGCGGTAACATGACTGAACAAGGTGTAGCCTAAACAAATGGTTAACGGTCTGCTCCGCAAGTAGCCTAGCTTTAGAATGGCCCATGATATGCTTTATGAATATAAAATGTGGCTCGCCAATGTAGCGCCAGTAGTATGGGTCATGTCTTTTCAACGGTAGCCTAAGGTCTAGAATCAATCTGTTTTCGCAGAGGAAAAGAGGGAGACTTGGCGACAGTGGCTATTAAACCTGCATATGAAATAAAGTGGGAAAAGTGGGAAGGGTTGAGCTAGACTACAAATTAAAAGATGGTCTACTTTTCTATAGTTTACTCAAAGGAGAGAAAAACATAGCTAGACTTTGTTTTACTATTAAACTCAATGCTGCTATTGTTTTATCATTTTGGAACGCAGCCTTTGTTTCATGACCAGCCAAAGGGTAGCTAACTAGAAGGCTGGCGGTAAAAGCGAGAGAGTCGCCTGTGTGATGTGTACACTATAATCGGAGCGTAGCCTGTCTGCCTGTCTGCCCACACTCATCGCTTGCTCCCCTGCAGCTCACCAGCCGATGTAGGCTGTGTGTGCTGGGTGTGACGTGTCCTTTCCACTGCTTAACAGAAATGCGCTGTACATCTGTGCTGCTAATATTAATTGTGCTTATCACTGACAAGCGCTCAGTCTTTCCAAATACTCTTGTCTAGTCCACTTAATAGTCCGATTTTTGTCACAGAGATAATTTTCTCGTCTGATTTTATAGTTTTTTTCTGGGTCTATTTATACTTTAGTCAATATTTTTGTTTGACGAAATTAACACTGTCGTACCGGCACCTAAGTAAGTATCATGATATCGTATCGTGAGGTCCCTGGCAATTCCCAGCCTTAGAGCAAATGAGATGTTAGTTGCTCGAATGTCCACCCATAGCATGGAGAACATGCAGTATTAATATGCATGGGCATTTGATTATTACAGATAATGAACAATTTGCATCTAATTAGCATGGAATTAGTATCAGCTCACTCGTGACTGGTTCCAGTCCACAGGTCGTGCTGGTAGGAACCTGGTCTGATAACACTTCATTGAAATTCATATCACACCCTTGGCACATGTAATTATCTGTAGTCGAAACTAGGCCTGCATTAACCCTTATAAGAGAGCTAGTGATGTGTATTAGCCTATATCACATAGTTTACACATTCGTTTGATGGATTTAGATTTAGATCTGTGCCATAAATCCAAATCATGAATCAAATTTAAGCTGTTGGCTACTCAGTCAAAAGCAGTAGGACTATTGTTGGCGGTAAGGTGAAACAACTGCAAGAATGCATAGAATAAGATGTCTGGTTAGTTCAGTTGATGCTGTGTATGCTTCTACAGTATATTAAACTTAACTGGGTTTTAGGCCTAATGCCAATCTTCTTGCGTGATGGAATAATGGCGCGTTGCTTTCCCTTCATGGATTCTTCTTGTGGGTATAACTTCACAAACTGGCAATGACAGTTAAAGCTCTTCTGTGAGGCGACTGATCATTAGACTAGTCCTACAGTGTTGTCCATGTTTCCCACAACGCCGACCAGGTAAGTCTCCGCGCACTTTTGTTGCTTTAAGCAAGGAGTACTTCAGGAGTTTTGTAGACTAATTTCATTTAGCCTAACTCAACACTCTCTCTCGCTCTCTGTCTCTCTGTCTCTCCTCCACAGCAAATGGTGATGAGCCTGCGCGTGTCAGAGCTGCAGGTTCTGCTAGGCTACGCGGGCCGCAACAAACACGGGCGAAAACATGAGCTCTTAACCATGGCCCTACATCTCCTGAAAGCCGGCTGCAGCCCCGCCGTGCAGATGAAGATCAAGGAACTCTACTGCAGACGCTTCCCCACCAAGATGGGCTCTCCCTCAGAGCTGGTCCTGCCCGGACCACACTACCCTGCCTCGGGAGGTGTGGCCGGAGGAGGGGGCACCGCCGCCCTGCCTGCCGGCCTCAGCCAGCTGGCGTATGAGGGCCACGGGCACGGGGGAGTACCCTCGCCGGCCGCCCTGCTACCCATCTCGTTGCTGGGGCCTGGCAAGCACGAGCTCAGCGGGCTGGCGCACCACCTGCCCACCTCGGCCACCCTGCATCCGGTGCACCCAGACGTCAAGCTGCAGAGGCTGCCCTTCTACGATATGCTGGACGAGCTCATCAAGCCCACCAGTCTAGGTAAGGGTGTCTGTGGGTGGCTGGTATCTGTGGGTGGCTGGTATCTGTGGGTGGCTGGTGTCTGTGGGTGGCTGGTGGCTGGTGTGTGTAGTGTTGTAAAACTACCGGTAAATTTACCAAAGTTACCAGAATCTTCAGTAATTTTGGTAATTAACAGATAATCTATGGTACCTTTGGTAATGAATACTTGAACTTAAAAAAAAATGTATTAATTTATAGTATTTATTTGTTTATATCTGTGTCCATATTGTCCATGAGTTTCTACAGTGAGGGGAAAAAAGTATTTGATCCCCTGCTGATTTTGTACGTTTGCCCACTGACAAAGAAATGATCAGTCTATAATTTTAATGGTATGTGTATTTGAACAGTGAGAGACAGAATAACAACAAAAAAATCCAGAAAAACACGTGAAAAATTGTATAAATTGATTTGCATTTTAATGAGGGAAATAAGTATTTGAACCCCTCTCAATCAGAAAGATTTCTGGCTCCCAGGTGTCTTTTATACAGGTAACGAGCTGAGATTAGGAGCACACTCACAGAAGCAATCAATCAATCAGATTCCAAACTCTCCACCATGGCCAAGACCAAAGAGCTCTCCAAGGATGTCAGGGACAAGATTGTAGACCTACACAAGGCGGGAATGGGCTACAAGACCATCGCCAAGCAGCTTGGTGAGAAGGTGACAACAGTTGGTGCGATTATTCGCAAATGGAAGAAACACAAAATAACTGTCAATCTCCCTTGGCCTGGGGCTCCATGCAAGATCTCACCTCGTGGAGTTGCAATGATCATGAGAACGGTGAGGAATCAGCCCAGAACTACACGGGAGGATCTTGTCAATGATCTCAAGGCAGCTGGGACCATAGTAACCAAGAAAACAATTGGTAACACACTACGCCGTGAAGGATTGAAATCCTGCAGCGCCCGCAAGGTCCCCCTGCTCAAGAAAGCACATATACATGCCCGTCTGAAGTTTGCCAATGAACATCTGAATGATTCAGGGGACATCTGGGTGAAAGTGTTGTGGTCAGATGAGACCAAAATGGAGCTCTTTGGCATCAACTCAACTCGCCATGTTTGGAGGAGGAGGAATGCTGCCTATGACCCCAAGAACACCATCCCCACCGTCAAACATGGCGGTGGAAACATTATGCTTTGGGTGAGAACCTCCTTCCCTCAGCCAGGGCATTGAAAATGGGTCGTGGATGGGTATTCCAGCATGACAATGACCCAAAACACACAGTCAAGGCAACAAAGGAGTGGCTCAAGAAGAAGCACATTAAGGTCCTGTCTGTGGAGGGAGCTGAAGGTGTGAGTTGCCAAACGTCAGCCTCGAAACCTTAATGACTTGGAGAAGATCTGCAAAGAGGAGTGGGACAAAATCCCTCCTGAGACGTGTGCTAACCTGGTGGCCAACTACAAGAAAAGTCTTGGGTTTTGCCACCAAGTAGTAAGTCATGTTTTGCAGAGGGGTCAAATACTTATTTCCCTCATTAAAATGCAAATCAATTCATAACATTTTTCACATGCGTTTTTCTGCATTTTTTTGTTGTTATTCTGTCTCTCACTGTTCAAATAAACCTACCGTTAAAATTATAGACTGATCATTTCTTTGTCAGTGGGCAAACGTACAAAATCAGCAGGGGATCAAATACTTTTTTCCCTCACTGTAGTAGATAGACCATATGGTTAAAGAGAAAATAGCCTAATTAATGGAAAAAGCATCTAATCAATAATGGCTTTATTTTATTAACTCTGCAACTTCATGGTTGTTTGATCAATTGGACTGTAAAGTTCCCAAATGTAAGAAGACTTGCGGCTTCTGGCGAATGCTTTCTAATTATCCAAAGTCACGCTGTTGCTACTGCCTGTAAACACACAGTCCAGTTCAAAGTGAATGATGGCAGGCCCTACTGCCTGTAAACACACAGTCCGGTTCAAAGTGAATGATGGCAGGCCCTACTGCCGGTAAACACACAGTCCAGTTCAAAGTGAATGATGGCAGGCCCTACTGCCGGTAAACACACAGTCCAGTTCAAAGTGAATGATGGCAGGACCTACTGCCTGTAAACACACAGTCCAAATCAAAGTGAATGATGGCAGCAGGCCTGTGTGGCAAATGGCTTATTTGCATATATGCCTACTGTAGCACTGGTTGGCTATGGCGCTCCGGTCTGTGTAGTCTGGGCCTGGACAATAGGTTTTATTTACTGCAGTGTCTATTAATTGTTCAAATGCACGGCCGCTTTCCCACTATATATTGCTATAGAATTTTCACAAATGCCTTAATCTACGTCATTCCATAACATTTAAAGGCGTTATATTATTTGAATAACAATTCATTGTTGCTAAAACGCTGTCAGTTCCACTTTAATATAATAATGCATCATCCTCTATCAACGGAGCCATACGAGACCATACAGAGCCATACGGGATCATACGGGGCCATACGAGACCATACGGAGCCATAAGGAACCATACAGGGCCATACGGAGCCATACGAGACCATGCGGAGCCATACAAGACCATACGGGGCCATACGGAGCCATACGAGACCATGCAAGACCATGCAGAGCCAAACGAGACCATACGGAGCCATACGAGACCATACGGAGCCATACGGGGCCATACGAGACCATGCGGAGCCATACAAGACCATACGAGGCCATACAGAGCCGTACAAGACCATACGGAGCCATACGAGACTATACGGGTCCATACGGGGAAATACAGGACCATACGGGGCCATACGAGACCATACCAGACATACAGAGCCATACAAGACCATACGGAGCCATACGAGACCATACGGGAACATACGAGACCATACGGAGCCATACGAGACCATACGGGGCCATACAGGGCCGTACGAGACCATACCGAGCCATACGAGACTATACGGGGCCATACGAGACCATTCGGGGCCCATACGGGGCTATACAGGTCCGGCCATACAGGGCCATACGAGACCATACGAGACCATACAGGACCATACGAGACCATACGGGGCCATACGAGACCATACGCAGCCAAACGGGGGCCATACAGGGCCGTACGAGACCATACGGAGCCATACAAGACTATACGGGGCCATACGGAGCCATATGGGGCTATACAGGTCCATACGGGACCATGCGAGACCATACGAAGCCAATACGAGGCTTTACAGGTCCGGCCATACGAGACCATACGGGACCATACGAGACCATACGGGGCCATACGAGACCATTCGCAGCCAAACGAGACTATACGGGGCCATACGGAGCCATACGAGACCATACGGAGCCATACGGGGCCATACGAGACCATACGGAGACCATAGGGGGCCATACGAGACAATAGGGGGCCATACGGGACCATACGGGGCCATACGAGACCATACGCAGCCAAACGAGGCCATACGGGACCATACGAGACCATACGGGGCCATACGGGCCATACAGAGCCGTACGAGACCATACGAGACCATACGGAGCCATACGGGGCCATTCGAGACCATACGGGACCATAGGGGGCCATTCGAGACAATAGGGGGCCATACGGGACCATACGGGGCCATACGAGACCATACGCAGCCAAACGAGGCCATACGAGACCATACGGAGCCATACAGAGCCGTACAAGACCATACGGAGCCATACAAGACTATACGGGGCCATACAGGGAAATACAGGACCATCTGAGACCATACGGGGAAATACGAGACCATACAGGACCATACGAGACCATACGGAGCCATACGGGACCATATGAGACCATACAGAGCCATACGGGACCATACGGAGCCATAAGGGACCATACGGAGCCATACGAGACCATGCGGAGCCATACAAGACCATACGGGGCCATACGGAGCCATACGAGACCATGCAAGACCATGCAGAGCCAAACGAGACCATACGGAGCCAAACGAGACCATACGGAGCCATACGAGACCATACGGAGCCATACGGGGCCATACGAGACCATGCCGAGCCATATAAGACCATACGGGGCCATACGAGGCCGTACGGAGCCATACGGGAACATACGGGGCCATACGAAACCATACGGAGCCATACAAGACTATACAGGGCCATACGGAGCCATATGGGGCTATACAGGTCCATACGGGACCATGCGAGACCATACGAAGCCAATACGAGGCTTTACAGGTCCGGCCATACGAGACCATACGGGACCATACGAGACCATACGGGGCCATACGAGACCATTCGCAGCCAAACGAGACTATACGGGGCCATACGGAGCCATACGAGACCATACGGAGCCATACGAGACCATAGGGGGCCATACGAGACAATAGGGGGCCATACAGAGCCGTACAAGACCATACGGAGCCATACGGGGCCATACGGGGAAATACAGGACCATACGAGACCATACGGGGAAATACGAGACCATACAGGACCATACGAGACCATACGGGGCCATACGAAACCATACGGGGCCATACGAGACCATTCGGAGCCATACGAGACCATACGGAGCCATACAGAGCCGTACGAGACCATACGGAGCCATACGAGACTATACAGGGCCATACGGGGAAATGCAGGACCATACGAGACCATACGAGACCATACAGGGCTATACGGAGCCATACGAGACCATACGGAGCCATACGAGACCATACGGGAACATACGGGGCCATACGAAACCATATGGAGCCATACGAGACCATACGGGGCCATACGAGACCATACGGGACCATAGGGGGCCATACGAGACCATAAGGGGCCATACGAGACCATACGCAGCCAAACGAGGCCATACGAGACCATACGGAGCCATACAGAGCCGTACAAGACCATACGGAGCCATACGGGGAAATACGAGACCATTCGGAGCCATACGAGACCATACGGGGCTATACAGGTCCATACGGGACCATGCGAGACCATACGGAGCCAATACGAGGCTTTACAGGTCCGGCCATACGGGACCATACGGGGCCATACGGGGCCATACGAGACCATACACAGCCAAACGAGGCCATACGGGACCATATGAGACCATACGGGAACATACGAGACCATACGGGAACATACGGGGCCATACGGGCCATACGGAGCCATACAAGACCATACGGGGCCATTCGAGACCATACGGGACCATAGGGGGAAATACAGGACCATCTGAGACCATACGGGGAAATACGAGACCATACAGGACCATACGAGACCATACGGAGCCATACGGGACCATACGAGACCATACAGAGCCATACGGGACCATACGGAGCCATAAGGGACCATACAGGGCCATACAGAGCCATACGAGACCATGCGGAGCCATACAAGACCATACGGGGCCATACGGAGCCATACGAGACCATGCAAGACCATGCAGAGCCAAACGAGACCATACGGAGCCATACGAGGCCATACGAGACCATACGGAGCCATACAGAGCCGTACAAGACCATACGGAGCCATACAAGACTATACGGGGCCATACGGGGAAATACAGGACCATCTGAGACCATACGGGGAAATACGAGACCATACAGGACCATACGAGACCATACGGAGCCATACGGGACCATACGAGACCATACAGAGCCATACGGGACCATACGGAGCCATAAGGGACCATACAGGGCCATACGGAGCCATACGAGACCATGCGGAGCCATACAAGACCATACGGGGCCATACGGAGCCATACGAGACCATGCAAGACCATGCAGAGCCAAACGAGACCATACGGAGCCATACGAGGCCATACGGGGCCATACGAGACCATGCCGAGCCATATAAGACAATACGGGGCCATACGAGGCCGTACGGAGCCATACGGGAACATACGGGGCCATACGGAGCCATACGGGGCCATACGAGACCATTCGGAGCCATACGAGACCATACGGAGCCATACAGAGCCGTACGAGACCATACGGAGCCATACGAGACTATACAGGGCCATACGGGGAAATACAGGACCATACGAGACTATACGGGGAAATACGAGACCATACGAGACCATACGGGGCTATACGGGGCTATACGGAGCCATACGAGACCATACGGAGCCATACGAGACCATACGGAGCCATACGAGACCATACGGGGCCATACGAGACCATACGGGGCCATACGGGACCATACCAGACCATACGGGACCTTACGGGAACATACGGGGCCATACGAGACCATACGGAGCCATACGAGACCATACGGGGCAATACGAGACCATACGGGGCTATACAGGTCCATACGGGACCATGCGAGACCATACGGAGCCAATACGAGGCTTTACAGGTCCGGCCATACGAGACCATACGGGACCATACGAGACCATACGGGGCTATACAGGTCCATACGGGACCATGCGAGACCATACGGAGCCAATACGAGGCTTTACAGGTCCGGCCATACGAGACCATACGGGACCATACGAGACCATACGGGGCCATACGAGACCATTCGTAGCCAAACGAGGCCATACGAGACCATACGGGCCATACAGAGCCGTACGAGACCATACGGAGCCATACGAGACCATACGGGAACATACGGGGCCATACGAAACCATACGGGGCCATACAAGACCATACGGGGCCATACGAGGCCATACGGAGCCATACGGGAACATACGGGGCAATACGAAACCATACGGAGCCATACGGGGCCATACGAGACCATACGGAGCCATGCGAGACCATACGGGACCATAGGAGACCATACGCAGCCAAACGGGGCCATACGAGACCATACGGAGCCATACAGAGCCGTACGAGACCATACGGAGCCATACGAGACTATACAGGGCCATACGGGGAAATACAGGACCATACGAGACTATATGGGGAAATACGAGACCATACGGGGCTATACGGAGCCATACGAGACCATACGGAGCCATACGAGACCATACGGAGCCATACGAGACCATACGGAGCCATACGAGACCATACGGGGCCATACGAGACCATACCAGACCATACGGGACCATACGTAGCCATACGAGACCATACGGGAACATACGGGGCCATACGAAACCATATGGAGCCATACGAGACCATACGGGGCCATACGAGACCATACGGGGCCATACGAGGCCATACTGGGCCATACGAGACCATACGGGGCCATACGAGACCATAAGGGGCCATACGAGACCATACGCAGCCAAACGAGGCCATACGAGACCATACGGAGCCATACAGAGCCGTACGAGACCATACGGAGCCATACGGGGAAATACGAGACCATTCGGAGCCATACGAGACCATACGGGGCTATACAGGTCCATACGGGACCATGCGAGACCATACGGAGCCAATACGAGGCTTTACAGGTCCGGCCATACGAGACCATACGGGACCATACGAGACCATACGGGGCCATACGAGACCATACGGGCCATACAGAGCCGTACGAGACCATACGGAGCCATACGAGACTATACGGGGCCATACAGGACCATACAGGACCATACGAGACCATACGGAGCCATAAGGGACCATACGGGAACATACGGGGCCATACGAAACCATACGGGGCCATACGAAACCATACGGAGCCATACGGGGCCATACGAGACCATACCAGACATACAGAGCCATACGGGACCATACGGAGCCATACGAGACCATACGGGAACATAAGAGACCATACGGGAACATACGGGGAAATACGAGACCATTCGGAGCCATACGAGACCATACGGGGCTATACAGGTCCATACGGGACCATCCGAGACCATACGGAGCCAATACGAGGCTTTACAGGTCCGGCCATACGAGACCATACGGGACCATACGAGACCATACGGGGCCATACGAGACCATTCGCAGCCAAACGAGGCCATACGAGACCATACGGGCCATACAGAGCCGTTCGAGACCATACGGAGCCATACGAGACTATACGGGGCAATACAGGGAAATACAGGACCATACAGAACTGTACGAGACCATACGGAGCCATACGAGACCATATGGGAACATACGGGGCCATACGAAACCATACGGGGCCATACAAGACCATACGGAGCCATACGGGGCCATACGAGACCATGCGGAGCCATACAAGACCATACGGGGCCATACGAGGCCATACGGAGCCATACGGGAACATACGGGGCAATACGAAACCATACGGAGCCATACGGGGCCATACGAGACCATACGGAGCCATGCGAGACCATACGGGACCATAGGAGACCATACGCAGCCAAACGGGGCCATACGAGACCATACGGAGCCATACAGAGCCGTACGAGACCATACGGAGCCATACGAGACTATACAGGGCCATACGGGGAAATACAGGACCATACGAGACCATTCGGGGAAATATGAGACCATACGGAGCCATACGAGACCATACAGAGCCATACAAGACCATCTAGGACCATACGGAGCCATACGAGACCATACGGGAACATACGGGGCCATACGAAACCATATGGAGCCATACGAGACCATACAGGGCCATACGAGACCATACGGAGCCATACGAGACCATACGGAGCCATACGGGGTCATACGAGACCATACGGGACCATAGGGGGCCATACGACACCATAGGGGGCCATACGAGACCATACGCAGCCATACAGAGCCATACAAGACCATCTAGGACCATACGGAGCCATACGAGACCATACGGGAACATACGGGGCCATACGAAACCATATGGAGCCATACGAGACCATACGGGACCATACGAGACCATACGGGGCCATACGAGACCATTCGCAGCCAAACAAGGCCATACGAGACCATACGGGCCATACAGAGCCGTACGAGACCATACGGAGCCATACAAGACTATACGGGGCCATACAGGGAAATACAGGACCATACAGAACTGTACGAGACCATACGGAGCCATACGAGACCATATGGGAACATACTGGGCCATACGAAACCATACGGGGCCATACAAGACCATACGGAGCCATACGGGGCCATACGAGACCATGCGGAGCCATACAAGACCATACGGGGCCATACGAGGCCATACGGAGCCATACGGGAACATACGGGGCAATACGAAACCATACGGAGCCATACCGGGCCATACGAGACCATACGGAGCCATGCGAGACCATACGGGACCATAGGAGACCATACGCAGCCAAACGGGGCTATACGAGACCATACGGAGCCATACAGAGCCGTGACGAGACCATACGGAGCCATACGAGACTATACAGGGCCATACGGGGAAATACAGGACCATACGAGACCATTCGGGGAAATATGAGACCATACGGAGCCATACGAGACCATACGGAGCCATACGAGACCATACGGAGCCATACGAGACCATACGGGGCCATACGAGACCATACCAGACCATACGGGACCATACGAGCCATACGAGACCATACGGAACATACGGGCCATACGAAACCATATGGAGCCATACGAGACCATACGGGGCCATACGAGACCATACGGGGCCATACGAGGCCATACTGGGCCATACGAGACCATACGGGGCCATACGAGACCATAAGGGGCCATACGAGACCATACGCAGCCAAACGAGGCCATACGAGACCATACGGAGCCATACAGAGCCGTACGAGACCATACGGAGCCATACGGGGAAATACGAGACCATTCGGAGCCATACGAGACCATACGGGGCTATACAGGTCCATACGGGACCATGCGAGACCATACGGAGCCAATACGAGGCTTTACAGGTCCGGCCATACGAGACCATACGGGACCATACGAGACCATACGGGGCCATACGAGACCATACGGGCCATACAGAGCCGTACGAGACCATACGGAGCCATACGAGACTATACGGGGCCATACAGGACCATACAGGACCATACGAGACCATACGGAGCCATAAGGGACCATACGGGAACATACGGGGCCATACGAAACCATACGGGGCCATACGAAACCATACGGAGCCATACGGGGCCATACGAGACCATACCAGACATACAGAGCCATACGGGACCATACGGAGCCATACGAGACCATACGGAACATAAGAGACCATACGGGAACATACGGGAAATACGAGACCATTCGAGCCATACGAGACCATACGGGCTATACAGGTCCATACGGACCATCCGAGACCATACGGAGCCAATACGAGGCTTTACAGGTCCGCCATACGAGACCATACGGGACCATACGAGACCATACGGGCCATACGAGACCATTCGCAGCCAAACGAGGCCATACGAGACCATACGGGCCATACAGAGCCGTCGAGACCATACGGAGCCATACGAGACTATACGGGCAATACAGGGAAATACAGGACCATACAGAACTGTACGAGACCATACGGAGCCATACGAGACCATATGGGAACATACGGGGCCATACGAAACCATACGGGGCCATACAAGACCATACGGAGCCATACGGGGCCATACGAGACCATGCGGAGCCATACAAGACCATACGGGGCCATACGAGGCCATACGGAGCCATACGGGAACATACGGGGCAATACGAAACCATACGGAGCCATACGGGGCCATACGAGACCATACGGAGCCATGCGAGACCATACGGGACCATAGGAGACCATACGCAGCCAAACGGGGCCATACGAGACCATACGGAGCCATACAGAGCCGTACGAGACCATACGGAGCCATACGAGACTATACAGGGCCATACGGGGAAATACAGGACCATACGAGACCATTCGGGGAAATATGAGACCATACGGAGCCATACGAGACCATACAGAGCCATACAAGACCATCTAGGACCATACGGAGCCATACGAGACCATACGGGAACATACGGGGCCATACGAAACCATATGGAGCCATACGAGACCATACGGGGCCATAAGAGACCATACGGAGCCATACGAGACCATACGGAGCCATACGGGGTCATACGAGACCATACGGGACCATAGGGGGCCATACGACACCATAGGGGGCCATACGAGACCATACGCAGCCATACAGAGCCATACAAGACCATCTAGGACCATACGGAGCCATACGAGACCATACGGGAACATACGGGGCCATACGAAACCATATGGAGCCATACGAGACCATACGGGACCATACGAGACCATACGGGGCCATACGAGACCATTCGCAGCCAAACAAGGCCATACGAGACCATACGGGCCATACAGAGCCGTCTGAGACCATACGGAGCCATACAAGACTATACGGGCCATACAGGGAAATACAGGACCATACAGAACTGTACGAGACCATACGGAGCCATACGAGACCATATGGGAACATACTGGGCCATACGAAACCATACGGGGCCATACAAGACCATACGGAGCCATACGGGGCCATACGAGACCATGCGGAGCCATACAAGACCATACGGGGCCATACGAGGCCATACGGAGCCATACGGGAACATACGGGGCAATACGAAACCATACGGAGCCATACCGGGCCATACGAGACCATACGGAGCCATGCGAGACCATACGGGACCATAGGAGACCATACGCAGCCAAACGGGGCTATACGAGACCATACGGAGCCATACAGAGCCGTACGAGACCATACGGAGCCATACGAGACTATACAGGGCCATACGGGGAAATACAGGACCATACGAGACCATTCGGGGAAATATGAGACCATACGGAGCCATACGAGACCATACGGGGCTATACGGAGCCATACGAGACCATACAGAGCCTTACGAGACCATACCAGACCATACAGAGCCATACAAGACCATCTAGGACCATACGGAGCCATACGAGACCATACGGGGCCATACGAAACCATATGGAGCCATACGAGACCATACGGGGCCATACGAGACCATACGGAGCCATACGAGACCATACGGAGCCATACGGGGTCATACGAGACCATACGGGACCATAGGGGGCCATACGACACCATAGGGGGCCATACGAGACCATACGCAGCCAAACTAGGCCATACGAGACCAAACGGAGCCATACAGAGCCGTACGAGACCATACGGAGCCATACTGGGCCATACGGGGAAATACAGGACCATACGAGACCATACGGGGCCATACGAGACCATACGGAGCCATACGAGACTATATGGGGCTATACGGAGCCATACGAGACCATACGTAGCCATACAGGACCATACGTGGCAATACGAGACAATACCAGACATACAGAGCCATACAAGACCATACGGGACCATACGGGAACATACGAGACCATACGGGAACCTTTCGAGACCATACGGGAACATACGAGACCATACGGAGCCATACTGGGCCATACGGGGAAATACAGGACCATACGAGACCATACGGGGCCATACGGGGAAATACGAGACCATACGGAGCCATACGAGACTATATGGGGCTATACGGAGCCATACGAGACCATACGTAGCCATACAGGACCATACGTGGCCATACGAGACAATACCAGACATACAGAGCCATACAAGACCATACGGGACCATACGGGAACATACGAGACCATACGGGAACCTTTCGAGACCATACGGGAACCTTTCGAGACCATACGGGAACATACGAGACCATACGGAGCCATACGGGGCCATACAGGGCCGTACGTGACCATACGGAGCCATACGAGACTTTACGGGGCCATACGAGACCATACGGGCCCATACGGGGCTATACAGGTCCATACGGGACCATACGGAGCCAATACGAGGCTTTACAGGTCCGGCAATACAGGGCCATACGAGACCATACGGGACCATACGAGACCATACGGGACCATACGAGACCATACGGGACCATACGGGGCCATACGAGACCATATGCAGCCAAACGAGGCCATACGGGGCCATACAGGGCCGTACGAGACCATACGGAGCCATACAAGACTATACGGGGCCATACGGGGCTATACAGGTCCATACGGGACATGCGAGACCATACGGAGCAAATACGAGACGTTACAGGTCCGGCCATACAGGGCCTTACGGGACCATACGAGACCATACGGGGCCATACGAGACCATTCGCGGCCAAACGAGACCATACAGGCCATACAGAGCCGTACGAGACCATACGAGACTATACGGGGCCATACAGGGAAATACAGGACAATACGAGACCATACGGAGCCATAAGGGACCATACGAGACCATAAGGGACCATACGAGACCATACGGGGCTATACAGGTCCATACAGGACCATGCGAGACCATACGGAGCCAATACGAGGCTTTACAGGTCCGGCCATACGAAACCATACGGGACCATACGGGGCCATACGAGACCATACGGGCCATACAGAGCCGTACGAGACCATACGGAGCCATACGAGACTATACGGGGCCATACAGGACCATACAGGACCATACGAGACCATACGGAGCCATAAGGGACCATACGAGACCATAAGGGACCATACAGAGCCATACGAGACCATACGGGAACATACGGGGCCATACGAAACCATACGGGGCCATACGAGACCAAACGGAGCCATACAGAGCCGTACGAGACCATACGGAGCCATACTGGGCCATACGGGGAAATACAGGACCATACGAGACCATACGGGGCCATACGGGGAAATACGAGACCATACGGAGCCATACGAGACTATATGGGGCTATACGGAGCCATACGAGACCATACGTAGCCATACAGGACCATACGTGGCCATACGAGACAATACCAGACATACAGAGCCATACAAGACCATACGGGACCATACGGGAACATACGAGACCATACGGGAACCTTTCGAGACCATACGGGAACATACGAGACCATACGGAGCCATACTGGGCCATACGGGGAAATACAGGACCATACGAGACCATACGGGGCCATACGGGGAAATACGAGACCATACGGAGCCATACGAGACTATATGGGGCTATACGGAGCCATACGAGACCATACGTAGCCATACAGGACCATACGTGGCCATACGAGACAATACCAGACATACAGAGCCATACAAGACCATACGGGACCATACGGGAACATACGAGACCATACGGGAACCTTTCGAGACCATACGGGAACATACGAGACCATACGGAGCCATACGGGGCCATACAGGGCCGTACGTGACCATACGGAGCCATACGAGACTTTACGGGGCCATACGAGACCATACGGGCCCATACGGGCTATACAGGTCCATACGGGACCATACGGAGCCAATACGAGGCTTTACAGGTCCGGCAATACAGGGCCATACGAGACCATACGGGACCATACGAGACCATACGAGACCATACGGGATCATACGAGACCATACGGGACCATACGGGGCCATACGAGACCATACGCAGCCAAACGAGGCCATACGGGGCCATACAGGGCCGTACGAGACCATACGGAGACTATACGGGGCCATACAGGGAAATACAGGACAATACGAGACCATACGGAGCCATAAGGGACCATACGAGACCATAAGGGACCATACGAGACCATACGGGGCTATACAGGTCCATACGGGACCATGCGAGACCATACGGAGCCAATACGAGGCTTTACAGGTCCGGCCATACGAGACCATACGGGACCATACGGGGCCATACGAGACCATACGGGCCATACAGAGCCGTACGAGACCATACGGAGCCATACGAGACTATACGGGGCCATACAGGACCATACAGGACCATACGAGACCATACGGAGCCATAAGGGACCATACGAGACCATAAGGGACCATACAGAGCCATACGAGACCATACGGGAACATACGGGGCCATACGAAACCATACGGGGCCATACGAAACCATACGGAGCCATACGGGGCCATACGAGACCATACCAGACATACAGAGCCATACAAGACCATACGGGACCATACGGAGCCATACGAGACCATACGGGAACATAAGAGACCATACGGGAACATACGGGGAAATACGAGACCATTCGGAGCCATACGAGACCATACGGGGCTATACAGGTCCATACGGGACCATCCGAGACCATACGGAGCCAATACGAGGCTTTACAGGTCCGGCCATACGAGACCATACGGGACCATACGAGACCATACGGGGCCATACGAGACTATACGGAGCCATACAGGGAAATACAGGACCATACAGAACTATACGAGACCATACGGAGCCATAAGGGACCATACGGAGCCATACGAGACCATACGGGAACATACGGGGCCATACGAAACCATACGGGGCCATACAAGACCATACGGAGCCATACGGGGCCATACGAGACCATGCGGAGCCATACAAGACCATACGGGGCCATACGAGGCCATACGGAGCCATACGGGAACATACGGGGCAATACGAAACCATACGGAGCCATACGGGGCCATACGAGACCATACGGAGCCATGCGAGACCATACGGGACCATAGGAGACCATACGCAGCCAAACGGGGCCATACGAGACCATACGGAGCAATACAGAGCCGTACGAGACCATACGGAGCCATACGAGACTATACAGGGCCATACGGGGAAATACAGGACCATAGGAGACCATACGGGGAAATACGAGACCATACGGAGCCATACGGGGCTATACGGAGCCATACGAGACCATACGGAGCCTTACGAGACCATACCAGACCATACAGAGCCATACAAGACCATACGGGACCATACGGAGCCATACGAGACCATACGGGAACATACGGGGCCATACGAAACCATATGGAGCCATACGAGACCATACGGGGCCATACGAGACCATACGGAGCCATACGAGACCATACGGAGCCATACGGGGTCATACGAGACCATACGGGACCATAGGGGGCCATACGACACCATAGGGGGCCATACGAGACCATACGCAGCCAAACTAGGCCATACGAGACCAAACGGAGCCATACAGAGCCGTACGAGACCATACGGAGCCATACGGGGCCATACGGGGAAATACAGGACCATACGAGACCATACGGGGCCATACGGGGAAATACGGAGCCATACGAGACCATACGTAGCCATACGGGACCATACGTGGCCATACGAGACAATACCAGACATACAGAGCCATACAAGACCATACGGGACCATACGGGAACATACGAGACCATACGGGAACCTTTCGAGACCATACGGGAACATACGAGACCATACGGAGCCATACGGGGCCATACAGGGCCGTACGTGACCATACGGAGCCATACGAGACTATACGGGGCCATACGAGACCATACGGGGCCCATACGGGGCTATACAGGTCCATACGGGACCATACGGGGCCAATACGAGGCTTTACAGGTCCGGCAATACAGGGCCATACGAGACCATACGGGACCATACGAGACCATACGGGACCATACGAGACCATACGGGACCATACGGGGCCATACGAGACCATACGCAGCCAAACGAGGCCATACGGGGCCATACAGGGCCGTACGAGACCATACGGAGCCATACAAGACTATACGGGGCCATACGGAGCCATACGGGGCTATACAGGTCCATACGGGACATGCGAGACCATACGGAGCAAATACGAGACGTTACAGGTCCGGCCATACAGGGCCTTACGAGACCATACGGGACCATACGAGACCATTCGCAGCCAAACGAGGCCATACGAGACCATACAGGCCATACAGAGCCGTACGAGACCATACGGAGCCATACGAGACTATACGGGGCCATACAGGGAAATACAGGACAATACGAGACCATACGGAGCCATAAGGGACCATACGAGACCATAAGGGACCATACGGAGCCATACGAGACCATATGGGAACATACGGGGCCATACGAAACCATACGGGGCCATACGAGACCATACCGAGCCATACGAGACCATACGGAGCCATACGAGACCATACGGGAACATACGGGGCCATACGAAACCATACGGGGCCATACAAGACCATACGGAGCCATACGGGGCCATACGAGACCATGCGGAGCCATACAAGACCATACGAGGCCATACGGAGCCATACGGGAACATACGGGCCATACGAAACCATACGGAGCCATACGGGCCATACGGAGCCATGCGAGACCATACGGGACCATAGGGGGCCATACGAGACCATACGCAGCCAAACGAGGCCATACGAGACCATACGGAGCCATACAGAGCCGTACGAGACCATACGGAGCCATACGAGACTATACAGGGCCATACGGGGAAATACAGGACCATACGAGACCATACGGGGAAATACGAGACCATACGGAGCCATACGAGACCATACAGGGCTATACGGAGCCATACGAGACCATACGGAGCCTTACGAGACCATACCAGACCATACAGAGCCATACAAGACCATACGGGACCATACGGAGCCATACGGGAACATACGGGCCATACGAAACCATACGGGGAAATACGAGACCATACGCAGCCAAACGAGGCCATACGGGGCCATACAGGGCCGTACGAGACCATACGGAGCCATACAAGACTATACGGGGCCATACGGAGCCATACGGGGCTATACAGGTCCATACGGGACATGCGAGACCATACGGAGCAAATACGAGACGTTACAGGTCCGGCCATACAGGGCCTTACGAGACCATACGGGACCATACGAGACCATACGGGGCCATACGAGACCATTCGCAGCCAAACGAGGCCATACGAGACCATACAGGCCATACAGAGCCGTACGAGACCATACGGAGCCATACGAGACTATACGGGGCCATACAGGGAAATACAGGACAATACGAGACCATACGGAGCCATAAGGGACCATACGAGACCATAAGGGACCATACGGAGCCATACGAGACCATATGGGAACATACGGGGCCATACGAAACCATACGGGGCCATACGAGACCATACCGAGCCATACGAGACCATACGGAGCCATACGAGACCATACGGGAACATACGGGGCCATACGAAACCATACGGGGCCATACAAGACCATACGGAGCCATACGGGGCCATACGAGACCATGCGGAGCCATACAAGACCATACGAGGCCATACGGAGCCATACGGGAACATACGGGCCATACGGGGCCATGCGAGACCATACGGGACCATAGGGGGCCATACGAGACCATACGCAGCCAAACGAGGCCATACGAGACCATACGGAGCCATACAGAGCCGTACGAGACCATACGGAGCCATACGAGACTATACAGGGCCATACGGGGAAATACAGGACCATACGAGACCATACGGGGAAATACGAGACCATACGGAGCCATACGAGACCATACGGGGCTATACGGAGCCATACGAGACCATACGGAGCCTTACGAGACCATACCAGACCATACAGAGCCATACAAGACCATACGGGACCATACGGAGCCATACGGGAACATACGGGCCATACGAAACCATACGGAGCCATACGGGGCCATACGGAGCCATGCGAGACCATACGGGACCATAGGGGGCCATACGAGACCATACGCAGCCAAACGAGGCCATACGAGACCATACGGAGCCATACAGAGCCGTACGAGACCATACGGGGCCATACGAGACCATACACAGCCAAACGAGGCCATACGGGGCCATACAGGGCCGTACGAGACCATACGGAGCCATACGAGACCATACGGAGCCATACGGGGCCATACGAGACCATACGGGACCATAGGGGGCCATACGAGACCATACGGGGCCATACGAGACCATACGGGGCCATACAAGACCATACGGAGCCATACGAGACCATGCGGAGCCATACAAGACCATACGGGGCCATACGAGGCCATACGGAGCCATACGGGGCCATACGAAACCATACGGGACCATACGAGACCATACGGGGCCATACGAGACCATACGGGGCCATACGAGACCATACGGGCCATACAGAGCCGTACGAGACCATACGGAGCCATACTAGACTATACGGGGCCATACAGGGAAATACAGGACCATACGAGACCATACGGAGCCATAAGGGACCATACGAGACCATAAAGGACCATACGGAGCCATACGAGACCATACGGGGCCATACGAAACCATACGAGACCATACGGAGCCATACGAGACCATACGGAGCCATACGGGGCCATACGAGACCATACGGGGCCATACGAGACCATACGGGGCCATACGAGACCATACGGGGCCATACGAGACCATACGGGACCATACGGGGCCATACGCAGCCAAACGAGGCCATACGAGACCATACGAAGACATACAGAGCCGTACGAGACCATACGGAGCCATACGAGACTATACGGGGCCATACGGGGAAATACAGGACCATACGAGACCATACGGGGAAATACGAGACCATACAGGACCATACGAGACCATACGGGACCATACAGAGCCATACGGGACCATACGGAGCCATACGAGACCATACGGGAACATACGGGGCCATACGAAGCCATACAAGACCATACGGGGCCATACGAGACCATTCGGAGCCATACGAGACCATACGGGGCCATACAGGGCCATACGCAGCCATACGAGACCATACGGGGCCATACGGGGCCATACGGGACCATACGAGACCATACGGAGCCATACAGAGCCGTACGAGACCATACGGAGCCATACGGGGAAATACAGGACCATACGAGACCATACGGGGAAATACGAGACCATACAGGACCATACGAGACCATACGGAGCCATACGAGACCATACGGGACCATACGAGACCATACAGAGCCATACGGGATCATACGAGACCATTCGGAGCCATACGAGACCATACGGGGCCATACAGGGCCATACGGGGCCATACGAGACCATACGGGACCATACGGGGCCATACAGACATATTTTTAGGCCTAATATACTATACATCCTCTGTCTTTTTTATAATTCACAACTTGTGCAAGTGCATCTCAACACTGCTCTTTATTTTGATAAGTTGTCCAGTTCTATTAGGTATGCAAATGATGCATCACACCCAACTGCACCGTTGTATGATAATACACCTCCCCTTACAACCTGCACCAACTTCCCTGCAAATATATGGAAATGTCTACATTTTCCTACATTAGCATTTTGATGGAGTAAGATATCGGATTGTGATTAATTTGCCTCCGGTTGCATGTACAAACACACTGCCCACAGCACTGTCCTCCCGCCATCTTGCTCCTCTCTCCATCTCTCTTGTATCGACGTGCCGTATAGTGTGATGAAATCCTACAGCCATACATCTGTGCCTGCAAAACACATCCCCCTTCATGTGAATGTTAGGCACATATATACACACACACTCCCTCTACCCAAACTCTTACAAAACCTCATAAAAAACAGTGACCCATCCAAATAAATAATGCATTTCAATCACGTGTCCCCCAGGCACAGAAAGAACAGCCTACGGTAGTGGATGTAGCTCCTTTCAGTCATTGAAGACCTGATTCCTTCCCCTGCACGGTGTGGTAATGAATTATCCACAGCCGTAGTTTTGAGGAGATGACCCTCTTTATCCTAATAATAATGGCAGGACAGTAATGAAGCAGCTTGATTAATTCATTTGCCTTCCCAGACAGACTGAGGGACTGAGGGGAGACACTCACACTCTCTCTCTCTCTCTCTCTCTCTCTGTTTATCTATAGCTCTATTCCTCTCTCTTCCCCCTCTCTCTTCCCCCTCTCTCTGTTCATCTCTAGCTCTATGCCTCTCTTCCCTCTCTCTCTGTTCATCTCTAGCTCTATGCCTCTCTTCCCTCTCTCTCTGTTCATCTCTAGCTCTATGCCTCTCTTCCCTCTCTCTCTGTTAATCTCTAGCTCTATGCCTCTCTTCCCTCTCTCTGTTCATCTCTAGCTCTATGCCTCTCTTCCCTCTCTCTGTTAATCTCTAGCTCTATGCCTCTCTTCCCTCTCTCTGTTCATCTCTAGCTCTATGCCTCTCTTCCCTCTCTCTCTGTTAATCTCTAGCTCTATGCCTCTCTTCCCTCTCTCTGTTCATCTCTAGCTCTATGCCTCTCTTCCCTCTCTCTGTTAATCTCTAGCTCTATGCCTCTCTTCCCTCTCTCTGTTCATCTCTAGCTCTATGCCTCTCTTCCCTCTCTCTGTTCATCTCTAGCCCTATGCCTCTCTTCCCTCTCTCTGTTCATCTCTAGCTCTATGCCTCTCTTACCTCCTCTCTCTGTTCATCTCTAGCTCTATGCCTCACTTCCCTCTCTCTGTTCATCTCTAGCTCTATGCCTCTCTTCCCTCTCTCTCTGTTCATCTCTAGCTCTATGCCTCTCTTCCCTCTCTCTCTGTTCATCTCTAGCTCTATGCCTCTTACCTCTCTCTCTGTTCATCTCTAGCTCTATGCCTCTCTTCCCTCTCTCTCTGTTCATCTCTAGCTCTATGCCTCTCTTCCCTCTCTCTGTTCATCTCTAGCTCTATGCCTCTCTTCCCTCTCTCTGTTCATCTCTAGCCCTATGCCTCTCTTCCCTCTCTCTGTTCATCTCTAGCTCTATGCCTCTCTTCCCTCTCTCTCTGTTCATCTCTAGCTCTATGCCTCTTACCTCTCTCTCTGTTCATCTCTAGCTCTATGCCTCTCTTCCCTCTCTGTTCATCTCTAGCTCTATGCCTCTCTTCCCTCTCTCTGTTCATCTCTAGCTCTATGCCTCTTACCTCTCTCTCTGTTCATCTCTAGCTCTATGCCTCTCTTCCCTCTCTCTCTGTTCATCTCTAGCTCAATGCCTCTCTCTTCCCCCCTCTCTGTTCATCTATAGTTCTATTCCTCTCGCTCCCTCTCTCTGTCATTAGCTCTCTTGCCCCCTCCCTTAACCCCACCCCTCTCTGTTTATTGCTAGTTATCTTGCCCACCCCTCCCCCACTCTATCTCTCTCCCTCTGTCTATCATTAGTGCTCTCTCTCTCCGTCTCACTCTTGCTTTCCCTGATTATCCCTGGCTCTGTTTCCTTCCATCTCTCTCACTCCCTCACTCTGTTTATCTCTAGCTGCCTTGTCCTCCCCCCTCTCTGGCTGTGCCTCTCTCTCTCCCATCCCTCCCCCTTCTCTGGCTGTGCCTCTCTCTCTCCCACCCCTCCCCTCTCTGGCTGTGCCTCTCTCTCTCCCACCCCTCCCCCCTCTCTGGCTGTGCCTCTCTCTCTCCCATCCCTCCCCCTTCTCTGGCTGTGCCTCTCTCTCTCCCACCCCTCCCCCCTCTCTGGCTGTGCCTCTCTCTCTCCCACCCCTCCCCCCTCTCTGGCTGTGCCTCTCTCTCTCCCATCCCTCCCCCTTCCCTGGCTGTGCCTCTCTCTCTCCCACCCCTCCCCCTTCTCTGGCTGTGCCTCTCTCTCTCCCATCCTTCCCTGGCTGTGCCTCTCTCTCCCATCCCTCCCCTCTCTGGCTGTGCCTCTCTCTCTCCCATCCCTCCCCTTCTCTGGCTGTGCCTCTCTCTCTCTCCCACCCCTCCCCTCTCTGGCTGTGCCTCTCTCTCTCCTATCCCTCCCCCTTCCCTGGCTGTGCCTCTCTCTCTCCCATCCTTCCCTGGCTGTGCCTCTCTCTCTCCCATCCCCCACTCTTTCTCTCCGCCCTGCCTCTCTCTTCCCTATCCCAGCTCCCTCTCCCTCCCTTTCTCTCTTCTCTCCCTCACTCTACCCACACCTCCCTCACTCAATTCAATCTCTCTTCTCTCCCTCACTCTACCCACACCTCCCTCACTCAATTCAATCTCTCTTCTCTACCCACTCCCTCCCTCTCTCCTCTCCCTCTCTCTATCCCCCCCTCCCCTCTCCCTCCCCCTCTCGCTCCTCTACCTCCCAGCCTGTTCTCTTGTTGAAGGCCTGTAATGTCCTAACTCTTATCAGTACATGTCCGTGGCCTCCAGTTACCCCAGCTCCCCTCTGTAAAGACTGGTTAATGTAGCGACTGAGGACCCGAGCGGCTCTGCTCATTAAATAGGCCACATTCATGTTTGTCGAACTCTAAACTCTTCATCACCACCACCATCATCCTCTGCCAGGGAGCCATGCCTCTATGTTCATTATGGATATCAATGTGGCACACATACATTATACATGATTTTAATCACCATATTCTTGGGAAATAATGTAGGACTATTTCAAATTGGATGAGCATACCATGAATAATAAGACTTCTTTCTGAGACTTTCTCCTTTGAATGTTTCTTTGAAAGTCATGAGTGGGAGGGGAGGGGGAGGCATTTTTATTGAAAATACAGAGGTGTCATTTTGTTTTTGTGGATTCGGGGTCTTGTAGACCCATATAGCCTTCCTCAGTGTGGATTGTTGAAAGTACATTGAGTACGATTCCTGAAATGGCAGGTCTCTAAACTCTTTGGTCAAACAAGATGCCCCCCACCACCACATCTGCCCCAACAGAGCCCTGAGAATGTGTCAGATATGTGAGCAGGTTTAAGAGGCTTCTGAAAGTACCTTAACTCGACTCTTTAAGGGCCAAGGAGGAATTTCTATTGGAATGCACAACGTCGGGGTTACACAACTTACTGTGTTTTGTTTTCATTAACATGGATATTTTCATGACACCGCGACTACAGAGTCTGAAGTCAGTCAGCATACAGAATTACAGAACAAGAAGCAGACCCCAGAAGGCTATGACCACACACACACACACACACACACACACACACACAAAGAAACAAATTGACCCATCACAATCTTCTCACTAGTCAATACACACCCAATCCCTCAACGCAAACCACCTCTTCACTCAGTAGACAAAACAACACCAGATCTCACTATGGAGAGCACACACCACCCGACCCCCCTCACTCTACACCACCCGACCCCCCTCACTCTACACCACCCGACCCCCCTCACTACACACCACCCGACCCCCCTCACTACACACCACCCGACCCCCCTCACTACACACCACCCGACCCCCCTCACTACACACCACCCGACCCCCCTCACTCTACACCACCCAACCCCTCACTACACACCACCCGACTCCCTCACTACACACCACCCGACCCCCTCACTACACACCACCCAACCCCTCACTACACACCACCCGACCCCCTCACTACACACCACCCGACCCTCACTACACACCACCTGACCCCCTCACTACACACACACCACCCGACCCCCTCACTACACACAACCAGAACCCCTCACTACACACAACCTGCCCCCTCACTACACACAACCTGACCCCTCACTACACACAACCTGACCCCCTCACTACACACAACCTGACCCTCACTACACACAACCTGACCCCTCACTACACACAACCTGACCCCCTCACCACACACAACCTGACCCCCTCACTACACACAACCTGCCCCCTCACTACACATAACCTGACCCCTCACTACACACAACCTGACCCCCTCACTACACACAACCTGACCCCTCACTACACACAACCTGACCCCTCACTACACACAACCTGACCCCTCACTCACCACACACAACCTGACCCCTCACTACACACAACCTGCCCCTCACTACACACAACCTGACCCCCTCACTACACACAACCTGACCCCTCACTACACACAACCTGAACCCCTCACTACACACACAACCTGACCCCTCACTACACACAACCTGACCCCTCACTACACACAACCTGACCCCCTCACTACACACAACCTGACCCCTCACTACACACAACCTGACCCCCTCACTACACACACAACCTGACCCCTCACTACACACAACCTGCCCCCTCACTACACACAACCTGACCCCCTCACTACACACAACCTGCCCCCTCACTACACACAACCTGCCCCCTCACCACACACAACCTGACCCCTCACTACACACAACCTGACCCCCTCACTACACACAACCTGACCCCCTCACTACACACAACCTGACCCCTCACTACACACAACCTGCCCCCTCACTACACACAACCTGACCCCCTCACTACACACAACCTGACCCCTCACTACACACAACCTGCCCCCCCTCACTACACACAACCTGACCCCTCACTACACACAACCTGCCCCCTCACTACACACAACCTGCCCCCCTCACTACACATAACCTGACCCCCTCACTACACACAACCTGACCCCTCACTACACACAACCTGACCCCTCACTACACACAACCTGACCCCTCACTACACACAACCTGACCCCTCACTACACACACAACCTGACCCCCTCACTACACACAACCTGCCCCTCACTACACACAACCTGCCCCCTCACTACACACAACCTGACCCCCTCACTACACATAACCTGACCCCCTCACTACACACAACCTGACCCCCTCACTACACACAACCTGACCCCTCACTACACACAACCTGACCCCCTCACTACACACAACCTGACCCCTCACTACACACAACCTGACCCCTCACTACACACAACCTGACCCCCCTCACTACACACAACCTGACCCCTCACTACACACACAACCTGACCCCTCACTACACACACAACCTGACCCCCCTCACTACACACAACCTGACCCCCTCACTACACACAACCTGCCCCCTCACTACACACAACCTGCCCCCTCACTACACACAACCTGCCCCCTCACTACACACAACCTGCCCCCTCACTACACACAACCTGACCCCCTCACTACACACAACCTGACCCCTCTCACTACACAACCTGACCCCCTCACTACACACAACCTGACCCCTCACTACACACAACCTGACCCCTCACTACACACAACCTGACCCCCTCACTACACACAACCTGACCCCCCTCACTACACACAACCTGACCCCTCACTACACACAACCTGACCCCCTCACTACACACAACCTGACCCCTCACTACACACAACCTGACCCCTCACTACACACAACCTGACCCCTCACTACACACAACCTGACCCCCTCACTACACACAACCTGACCCCTCACTACACACAACCTGACCCCCTCACTACACACAACCTGACCCCTCACTACACACAACCTGACCCCCTCACTACACACAACCTGACCCCTCACTACACACAACCTGACCCCCTCACTACACACAACCTGACCCCCTCACTACACACACAACCTGACCCCCTCACTACACACAACCTGACCCCCTCACTACACACAACCTGACCCCCTCACTACACACAACCTGACCCCCCTCACTACACACAACCTGACCCCCCTCACTACACACAACCTGACCCCCTCACTACACACAACCTGACCCCTCACTACACACAACCTGACCCCCTCACTACACACAACCTGACCCCCTCACTACACACAACCTGACCCCCTCACTACACACAACCTGACCCCTCACTACACACAACCTGACCCCCCTCACTACACACAACCTGACCCCTCACTACACACAACCTGACCCCCTCACTACACACAACCTGACCCCCTCACTACACACAACCTGACCCCTCACTACACACAACCTGACCCCCCTCACTACACACAACCTGACCCCCTCACTACACACAACCTGACCCCCTCACTACACACAACCTGACCCCTCACTACACACAACCTGACCCCTCACTACACACAACCTGACCCCTCACTACACACAACCTGACCCCCTCACTACACACAACCTGACCCCCTCACTACACACAACCTGACCCCTCACTACACACACAACCTGACCCCTCACTACACACAACCTGACCCCCTCACTACACACAACCTGACCCCCTCACTACACACAACCTGACCCCCTCACTACACACAACCTGCCCCCTCACTACACACAACCTGCCCCCTCACTACACACAACCTGACCCCCTCACTACACACAACCTGACCCCCTCACTACACACAACCTGCCCCCTCACTACACACAACCTGACCCCCCTCACTACACACAACCTGCCCCCTCACTACACACAACCTGCCCCCTCACTACACATAACCTGACCCCCTCACTACACACACAACCTGACCCCCTCACTACACACAACCTGACCCCCCTCACTACACACAACCTGACCCCCTCACTACACACAACCTGACCCCTCACTACACACAACCTGACCCCCTCACTACACACAACCTGACCCCTCACTACACACACAACCTGACCCCCTCACTACACACAACCTGACCCCCCTCACTACACACAACCTGACCCCTCACTACACACAACCTGACCCCCTCACTACACACAACCTGACCCCTCACTACACACAACCTGACCCCCTCACTACACACACAACCTGACCCCTCACTACACACAACCTGACCCCTCACTACACACAACCTGACCCCCTCACTACACACAACCTGACCCCCTCACTACACACAACCTGACCCCCTCACTACACACAACCTGACCCCTCACTACACACAACCTGACCCCCTCACCACACACAACCTGACCCCCTCACTACACACAACCTGACCCCTCACTACACACAACCTGACCCCTCACTACACACAACCTGACCCCCTCACTACACACAACCTGACCCCCTCACTACACACAACCTGCCCCCTCACTACACACAACCTGACCCCCTCACTACACACAACCTGACCCCCTCACTACACACAACCTGACCCCTCACTACACACAACCTGACCCCCTCACTACACACAACCTGACCCCCTCACTACACACAACCTGACCCCCTCACTACACACAACCTGACCCCCTCACTACACACAACCTGACCCCCTCACTACACACAACCTGACCCCCTCACTACACACAACCTGACCCCTCACTACACACAACCTGACCCCCTCACTACACACAACCTGACCCCCTCACTACACACAACCTGACCCCCTCACTACACACAACCTGACCCCCCTCACTACACACAACCTGACCCCTGCTCAACCTCTAAACAAGTCCTTTTATCTCCAACTGAACAACCTGCTTATAAAGGAAATAAACAGGAAACAGCAACAAAGCAGCAGCAGGCTGCTGGATCCAGTTCAATACAGCCACTCAGCAATACAGCCAGCTAGGCTGCCTCACACACACAGCATCTCTCCTCTTCAGGGTGCTCTCCATACATCGCCTCACATAGCAGTGATGGCTGCCAGGCTGGGAACAGACACCACTCTCAACTAATACCAGGAAGCATGCAGAAGGAGTGGTTGTGTGGTGTGTTTGGGTTGTGTGTGTGTTGTGTGTTTGTGTTGTGTGTGTGTTGTGTGTGTGTGTGTGTCGCTGCAGCAAGAGCTCTGGAATGTCTTAATTGCTACTGTGTAGAGTAGAGAGGATGGCTGCACAGGTCTCTCCCAGTATAGGGACAATAAAGGTTCATTATGGCTGTTGGGGAAAGGGAAGGCAATTCGTCTGGAAGGTTCAGTTGTTGGGGGGGGGTATGGCATCCATGGTTACCTTTTACCATGGTGGAGCTGAACGGAGCGGTCTGTTAGTGGTGGAGCTGAACGGAGCGGTCTGTTAGTGGTGGAGCTGAACGGAGCGGTCTGTTAGTGGTGGAGCTGAACGGAGCGGTCTGTTAGTGGTGGAGCTGAACGGAGCGGTCTGTTCTTAGTGGTGGAGCTGAACGGAGCGGTCTGTTCTTAGTGGTGGAGCTGAACGGAGCGGTCTGTTCTTAGTGGTGGAGCTGAACGGAGCGGTCTGTTCTTAGTGGTGGAGCTGAACGGAGCGGTCTGTTAGTGGTGGAGCTGAACGGAGCGGTCTGTTAGTGGTGGAGCTGAACGGAGCGGTCTGTTAGTGGTGGAGCTGAACGGAGCGGTCTGTTAGTGGTGGAGCTGAACGGAGCGGTCTGTTAGTGGTGGAGCTGAACGGAGCGGTCTGTTAGTGGTGGAGCTGAACGGAGCGGTCTGTTCTTAGTGGTGGAGCTGAACGGAGCGGTCTGTTCTTAGTGGTGGAGCTGAACGGAGCGGTCTGTTCTTAGTGGTGGAGCTGAACAGAGCGGTCTGTTCTTAGTGGTGGAGCTGAACGGAGCGGTCTGTTAGTGGTGGAGCTGAACGGAGCGGTCTGTTAGTGGTGGAGCTGAACGGAGCGGTCTGTTAGTGGTGGAGCTGAACGGAGCGGTCTGTTAGTGGTGGAGCTGAACGGAGCGGTCTGTTAGTGGTGGAGCTGAACGGAGCGGTCTGTTAGTGGTGGAGCTGAACGGAGCGGTCTGTTAGTGGTGGAGCTGAACGGAGCGCGTCTGTTAGTGGTGGAGCTGAACGGAGCGGTCCGTTAGTGGTGGAGCTGAACGGAGCGGTCTGTTAGTGGTGGAGCTGAACGGAGCGGTCTGTTCTTAGTGGTGGAGCTGAACGGAGCGGTCTGTTCTTAGTGGTGGAGCTGAACGGAGCGGTCTGTTCTTAGTGGTGGAGCTGAACGGAGCGGTCTGTTCTTAGTGGTGGAGCTGAACGGAGCGGTCTGTTCTTAGTGGTGGAGCTGAACGGAGCGGTCTGTTCTTAGTGGTGGAGCTGAACGGAGCGGTCTGTTAGTGGTGGAGCTGAACGGAGCGGTCTGTTAGTGGTGGAGCTGAACGGAGCGGTCTGTTAGTGGTGGAGCTGAACGGAGCGGTCTGTTAGTGGTGGAGCTGAACGGAGCGGTCTGTTAGTGGTGGAGCTGAACGGAGCGGTCTGTTAGTGGTGGAGCTGAACGGAGCGGTCTGTTAGTGGTGGAGCTGAACGGAGCGGTCTGTTAGTGGTGGAGCTGAACGGAGCGGTCTGTTCTAGTGGTGGAGCTGAACGGAGCGGTCTGTTAGTGGTGGAGCTGAACGGAGCGGTCTGTTCTTAGTGGTGGAGCTGAACGGAGCGGTCTGTTAGTGGTGGAGCTGAACGGAGCGGTCTGTTAGTGGTGGAGCTGAACGGAGCGGTCTGTTAGTGGTGGAGCTGAACGGAGCGGTCTGTTAGTGGTGGAGCTGAACGGAGCGGTCTGTTAGTGGTGGAGCTGAACGGAGCGGTCTGTTAGTGGTGGAGCTGAACGGAGCGGTCTGTTCTTAGTGGTGGAGCTGAACGGAGCGGTCTGTTAGTGGTGGAGCTGAACGGAGCGGTCTGTTCTTAGTGGTGGAGCTGAACGGAGCGGTCTGTTCTTAGTGGTGGAGCTGAACGGAGCAGTCTGTTAGTGGTGGAGCTGAACGGAGCGGTCTGTTAGTGGTGGAGCTGAACGGAGCGGTCTGTTCTTAGTGGTGGAGCTGAACGGAGCGGTCTGTTAGTGATGGAGCTGAACGGAGCGGTCTCTTCTTAGTGGTGGAGCTGAACGGAGCGGTCTGTTAGTGGTGGAGCTGAACGGAGCGGTCTGTTAGTGGTGGAGCTGAACGGAGCGGTCTGTTCTTAGTGGTGGAGCTGAACGGAGCGGTCTGTTAGTGGTGGAGCTGAACGGAGCGGTCTGTTAGTGGTGGAGCTGAACGGAGCGGTCTGTTAGTGGTGGAGCTGAACGGAGCGGTCTGTTAGTGGTGGAGCTGAACGGAGCGGTCTGTTCTTAGTGGTGGAGCTGAACGGAGCGGTCTGTTAGTGGTGGAGCTGAACGGAGCGGTCTGTTAGTGGTGGAGCTGAACGGAGCGGTCTGTTCTTAGTGGTGGAGCTGAACGGAGCGGTCTGTTCTTAGTGGTGGAGCTGAACGGAGCGGTCTGTTAGTGGTGGAGCTGAACGGAGCGGTCTGTTAGTGGTGGAGCTGAACGGAGCGGTCTGTTAGTGGTGGAGCTGAACGGAGCGGTCTGTTAGTGGTGGAGCTGAACGGAGCGGTCTGTTAGTGGTGGAGCTGAACGGAGCGGTCTGTTCTTAGTGGTGGAGCTGAACGGAGCGGTCTGTTAGTGGTGGAGCTGAACGGAGCGGTCTGTTAGTGGTGGAGCTGAACGGAGCGGTCTGTTCTTAGTGGTGGAGCTGAACGGAGCGGTCTGTTCTTAGTGGTGGAGCTGAACGGAGCGGTCTGTTAGTGGTGGAGCTGAACGGAGCGGTCTGTTAGTGGTGGAGCTGAACGGAGCGGTCTGTTAGTGGTGGAGCTGAACGGAGCGGTCTGTTCTTAGTGGTGGAGCTGAACGGAGCGGTCTGTTCTTAGTGGTGGAGCTGAACGGAGCGGTCTGTTAGTGGTGGAGCTGAACGGAGCGGTCTGTTCTTAGTGGTGGAGCTGAACGGAGCGGTCTGTTCTTAGTGGTGGAGCTGAACGGAGCGGTCTGTTAGTGGTGGAGCTGAACGGAGCGGTCTGTTCTTAGTGGTGGAGCTGAACGGAGCGGTCTGTTCTTAGTGGTGGAGCTGAACGGAGCGGTCTGTTAGTGGTGGAGCTGAACGGAGCGGTCTGTTCTTAGCAGTGGAGATCTTAGTACCAGATCTCAGGTGTGTGTGTGTGTGTGCGCAAACGTGTGTGTGAATATATGAACGTGCTTGTGTAATGTGTGTAATGTATTAAACAATGGGATGATGCCACTGACTAGCTAATAGACTCCAGCTGGGCTTTGCTCCACTGAAGAACTAGAGCGGCTCTCATTCTCCATAGCTTGTCGTTCCCTCTCATCTCCTCCTCTATGCCAGATCTGACTCCAGAACACATTCACCCCAGAAAGAAAAGGTGAGAGAGAGAGAGAGAGAGAGAGAGAGAGACAGACAGACAGACAGACAGAGAGAGAGAGAGAGAGAGAGAGAGAGAGAGAGAGAGAGAGAGAGAGAGAGAGAGAGAGAGAGAGAGAGAGAGAGAGAGAGAGAGAGAGAGAGAGAGAGAGAGAGAGAGAGAGAGAGAGAGAGAGAGAGAGAGAGAGAGAGAGAGAGAGAGAGACTATTTATAGCCTGAGCGCCCGAGAGGAAGCAGACCGTTGTTAGGAACCAACTGCTGCACTCGAGGATCACATGAATTTGTATTCTTTCTACCATCTAGTATTGTAGCAGACTGGGTGCTGTGGTAAATCCACCTCACACCCCTTCTTATCTCTAATTGCACCCCAGGTGGTGGAGAGAGAACCACAGTCCCATTTTGCCGACAGACAGACGGTGAAAAACAGATTGTTCTCTGTTAATGCAGATGAGATGGGAACCTGGTGGTTGGGTCTAGTGAGGGGGGGGTTGGTCCCTCTCCCCTCCCCGCGCCCATCATCCCAAACAGAAAGTAATTACCACCGTCAAGAGAGACCCCTCATATTACTATGCAATCATTTACCTTGTGTGTGTGGAATCAAAAGGAAGCCAATTAAGCTGTTGTCAGTATAGGTGCAGCCTGATGCCTTTCAGTGTGATTGGCCTTGAATGATCTGCTTTACCCTGTCCAGTCAATCAGGTAACTACACTGAACAAAAATATAAACGTGATGGTCCCATGTTTC